>CM073772.1:33606516-34099016 GCA_037158775.1 Hetaerina titia | reverse complement strand
CGATCTAGCTTGGAAATTAGCTAACTTAACCTCAAAGCTTATCTTTCCACCCGAAATTGCATTAAAATGGAGTTCATGGATTACATAAAAGGAACGCATACGCAGGAAAGGAACACACCCAAAGGAAATAAACAGACGTTTTAAATAATTCGGTAGGCCCCGCCACCTTCATCAGGAAGGAAGGAATTACTCTCTCGTACTGATGGCACATTAATATGAACTTCTTCCGGGTCTTAGTCGCTTATCTAAATTTTTAAAAACCCTTAAGTAGATATATGTCATATATGATATATACATATGTCATTTGCTTTGAAACACCATGATTAACAGTACTATTATTGATTCCATCTACAACGATATGTAAGACGAAAAACTCTAACAATACTCTTATTGTGGCAAAGACCCCGATCCACCAATAACAGTTCTTAATTTCACATAGCAATCTGATTTGACTACTGACTGCATTCTGCCAAAGTAACTCGATAGTAATACGCAAGCAAATTCTAAATACAATAATTTTTAAATATCTAAGAAGGTAAGCTATTAAAATGACAAATAATAGCAATTGCTTATTAAAGATAAGCAATAACAGCCGATGAAAAGATTTTGGAAAAAAAAGGTTGCTCAAACGAGGCTTAAGTTGTTAAAATCATTATGTGCTATTTTCCTAAATGTCCGTTTTTAATTCTGTTCATCTGAAATAAAAATTGTTTTTCCTCTTCGTCGTGTGAATAAGTGGCACAGCAATGTTTCGCCAGGTACACTTATTTCCCAAGCTCCTATAACTTAAAAATACAGATGCATTGCCATATTCACCAAAATATCCTCATCCGCAAGGGCTCACTTTAAGCCTACTCACATTGTTTCGCCCCTTTTACAGGTGCACCTTTACAATCAAAGCAGCATCAGCAGGCTGCAGCATTGCCGATACGAAGTCCCGCTCTCCAACGTCGACACCGGGCGCACACGGTTGGACTTCTTACCCAAACCCTCGGTCACCAAGCTACCCTTCCGCATCATTGACGTACCTCATTTCTGGGACACTTCAGCGCTCTGCGACCCCGCAAAGGCCGGGTGAGCTGTCACTGTTAAAGTATAGTGAAATATTCCATCTCATCCTCCCCCTCTCTCTCTCTCTCTTTTTCGCCTTCTATTTCAATCTCATGGAAAAAGTGGCCCTAATGTTTTAATTAGTGCATACAAACGTAGCCATGCTGTTATAATACATTATCATCCAAACCGAGATGAATACTCGCAAGAACAGTATTTTGATTCCTAACATGATTGATTTGAGCCCTACTGATACCAAAATATCACAACTGCAGTACAAAGTGCTGAATATTAATGCAGTGCTTATCCTGTTGAACAGGAATTTTACCTGATTTTATATTTATGGCACACTAAAAAAATCCCAGTAAGGAATCATGAGAAAAACAAACGCTAAATCAGGATAAAAGTCACCGTGATAATTATTTCCCTGAAGCTTCAATTTAATGCTCGAATAGCAACGATAAATCCATGACAAGGGCCGAATCGACCCTCTGAAATGATGTCTAGCATATTAGTTGTACATTAACACAAGTACACCGCGATCCACCAAAAAGGTATGTGGCAGAGGGTGCAACCATCAAGTGGAAATGGTAAAGGATAAGAAAGAGCTGTTTAAGGGATGAGGGAAAGAGAAAAAATTCACTTAAAATCCCTGAAGAGGACGTGCACGGTTATTATCAGAGGAAAAACCCACACAATGGTGCACACATGTCTACATGTTAAAGCCAAACTTAATTTTAAACAAGTGTTTATTACTCACTACGGAAGTTTCCTTGTATATCAAATAGGAGGGGATAAAAATAAGCATCGATCATTTATATGATAGACCGCCACCATAATGAAATAGGAATGCAGAACTGGGTGTTTATGAAAAACTGAGATTCAACAATGGGAATTTTCATGTGATGGATAGGCACCCATACTTATTTTTTACACGATTTATTATAAACATTCACGGATCCATGCACACGTATACACGTGAGGGAGGGAGTCGCGTGAGCATTTTCCGAAGAACGTAATATGATGCGACTATAATTAATGGAGTTTGATCTATATTTAATTAAGTACTAGACTTGGAGTCAATCCCTTAACCGGAAATGTTGATATCATATTGATCAAGTAAATGAGTGAAGGAATTACTTCAATTTTTTATTGCTCATTAAGACTTCTGAATTCTGGAGCGCGAGCTAAAATAAATCACACATTAAGTGTAATTAACAAAATCTTCATTCTTTCTTCCCTGTGACCACAAAAATAGGGAAATGATTGACGACCAATTCGACTGGGACGCACCATTAAGGAGAAGAGATAAGGGTGGAAGAAAGAAAAACACACGCGGTAAGCCATTTTATTAACTTCATATTTTCCATATCATTTGCGCTGGCATTCTGCTTTATGCACAAATTTACTTTAAATCAATCAGAATTCAGGCTAAAATAATACTGACGGGCGTATTGAGGTCAACAAAAACTTACTAAATTGAAATATTAACGTGGAGGCATGCATATGAGAAACTACACTATAAATAAAAATTCTAGCGACGGATTTTCGGAGAACGCCCGAATTTTGCAGGGTAAGCACTGAATGCCCACAGGAAAAGTTACGTTTTACAGGATTTACTCCAGCACGTATGAAAAATGATAAACACTCATCGCTAACATTTCAAAACAACCAGAGGGATTGAGGTACGAGTACGTAGCGATCATTAGAGCGATTGTACATTAGTGACAAAACGTAATGATGACGAAAAATACAAAAAGGCCAAAACGTATAAAATGACGTTCGGCCATCCCCTTAGAAAAGCATAAAAGAAAGAAAGTACCTTAATTCTTTAGTGCTGTAAAGTATACGGCGTTTTATTAATTACTCTTATTCAATGACTGTAAAAATTACAATGATATTCTTTCTGAAAAGCAAATGTCAAATCAACTTTACTGGTCTACGTATTGCATTAGAAGTGCAATACTTATTGCTAGTGTTATCAATTTAAATGAAATTTGTTAAAAGTTTTCCTGGTGTCATCACGTGAAAAACTCGCTTAAATTGCGGTTTTGGCGTTAATTACAAAAATAAACGAATGGTTAAATTCCCCGTATTCGCTTCGCCCTTATAGTTTCATATAATAACACACACTCATCATCAATATCTGAATCATATAAAATTATTAAACGTGGTTTACATTACATTTTTTTATTAATTCCTCAATGAAAACATTTCACACTTTGCCAAATATATCTGCAATTGCGATCATAGTTTAATAACCTTCGATCATCTCGCAACGAAAAATACCAAAAAAAATACGCCGTTGGTTTACGTTCGGGTAAGTCTGCCAGCCTCTTCCAAATCCACGTCTCAATCGTTCGACTCTCCTACCATAATCACCGCCACTAACTTGAATTTCGCAACCCACGCATGACCCTTCGAACGAAGACCAAGAAGTCCAGACCGGCGAGCGCGGGGATGCCGGCTGTCGCCGCGTTTCCATCAGCCACACGCAAGCGCCGTTCTGCCGCTACCCCAACTCCGGTACTGCGGTGGGCTATGCTCCATCCGCACAGGGTCACCGGGGCCCCATGAGGAACGTTGGGCGGCCGTCGGCACCGGATAATCCGGCACCGCCACCTCCGGTCAACCGGAACCGATTCGAGCCGTCATCCTCCTCGATGGACATGGACCGAGGAGAGTCAGTCAGCGTCTCGGAGAGGAGGAGTCTGTTCTCGAACGACGCGAGAAGCAACAGCTACAACCCTGGACCCTCGCCCGGATTTAGGGACCAGCCGAGGAAGTTTAACGGAGGCGTGTCCGGGAACAGCAGGTAAGGTTGATCCACACTCACGCGAGATAAACGTGCTCGCGCTGAGTCTTTTTAGATCTTTTTAACTTTAATCCAAATTGCTATCGATTACAGACTCTTGGAATCTAGGTGCATTAAAAGAATGGGATGTTATTTTTCTTAAAGGTTAATTCTAATAGTAATGCTCCTGTGAGTATCTTCGAAACATTGAAGTGACGGGATGTATTTTTCATTACTGCCACTCAAGCTAGAGCTCTCTAAAACATTAATATAATATCACTTATACAAAATCCTAAGAAAAGTAGACATTCTTGGTATCATAACAAATACTGTCATTGCAAGACTGTGAGTCAACTGTGTTGTCTGTAAACCAACTCGGGATGATAACAAGCAGGTCCTTGGAATCTTAAGGAAAATACTTTTAACAAACTTAGTGCTATTTTCACAAAAATTTATTTTTTGTAAAATTGATCCAATGATAAATTATGATGCTTAAAGCACGGCAATTAATGAGTTTACAGTCATAACAAAATTAGCCTCAGAAAGTAGCTTCATATCTTTAAAAATTTCTTTCAACTAAATTTTTTATTGTACCTGGCTGATATCATCCAATTGGTGCCCACTGTGTTTTGGTATTTGTCAAATACACTCATATTAAAAGGTCCCCCATGACTTGCATGCAAAAAGATCGTCATTTAAATTTCCTGCTCATTTGTTTCTCTTTTACAAAACACCCAAGTTAAGATTTGAACTTGACTTTCTTATAAATAATAATTGACACTTAATGTTATGTCATTTCCCAATCAGATCACACATTATGCGATATATTCTTTAATTAAAAATTTGCAATTTTCCGCAAAAAAATTACTATTTTTAATTTTTTTTAATCATGATATTCCTCCATATCACACCTGAAACGTCTCTTTTTATAAGATATATTCTATTTCCCTTCATTTGAATTACTGTATATGATCACTACAGAGAAACCATTTAAGATGGAATGAATTTGTCAAAAAATATTTCTTAAATGACTTTAAACCTCTCCACATGTTCCTTGATAATACTGTGCTTTGTTCTAATTGGTTTGACATTGTTTGGAGCAGAGAGCATTTAAATTTTGGAATTATCCTGATATAAATAGGATATAAACTCATAGCTCTTGCGGTACAGAGTAGAGGGATACTCTACAATGTACCGTAATTGCACTAAATTTCATATTTCATTAGGTGGGGGTGCCCATCTAACTTCCCCAACCTCTATGACTAAAACTTCCATCCCATTATACCAAATCAACCCTATCAACCATCTCCCAAAATGATCAGATCCACTTATTAAACAATTAATTTTTTTATTATCACATTAAATTTTGAAATTAAGAAAAATTGAATGCTAAAATACCAATTATATTATTGAAGTATTATATTAGAAATTGAAATATCCACCGAGATTTTTATTGTGTTCCACAAAGGTAAAATGAGATATTTCTACACAACCAACACTTCAACAAATTTAATTGCCCTTAATTATGCTGGTTAGGTTTCCCTTAACATATTTTTCAACACACACCCCCTTGACAATTTTAATGATGCAGTTAATATCATGAACCTTCCCTCTTGAGGGCATCCCTACACAATGACTAGAGCCTTCTCTGTGAAGCGGAATTACTGCATGCTCATTAATAATGTTCCAATGAAACGGCACCCATAAAGAATCCACCTTAGATGGTTTCCAATACCTAATTACTAATGCTTTTCTGGCCCATGATTTAGACACCTATGATATAAATTATGCATATACATGTATATATATATTGCTACCTAGACTGCTCAGTGCTAAAAAAATATATGAGGTATTACATTCCATATAGAAGTATGTTAACCATTATTTTTCCTCTAATTTGTAGCTAAAAGCAGATTGATAGATATATCATTATTTACTGAAGTTAATGTCATTGATTCATATTATACTAAAATCATTGACCATCAGTTCAATAAAGTAATTCATATGGACGTATTTCATATCCTCTTATGTGCTCTGTTAGTTAATAATCATGTTTATATTACAGTTCATTGGGTAGATATCAGTTAATGTTGTTGATATTTACTCTGCAGCCCTAGCTGGTCATTCAGTAATCATTATTGAACATTTTTCACCATCCTTACATATTCAAGGTACCTACCTAGTTATCTAATTAAAACAGAGGCTTGAGTAACAATGAGGTATGTAAAATAAAGTTTAAATATAAGGTTTCCCACAACCTTCTGGGACAATATTTTTTTACTATTACATTTCACAAAACTGCTCTGCAGCTAATGTCACTAGACTGCTGAGCTAGAATTCATACTTGCTTGCTACTTAAATGGTCACAAGGTCAACTCAGCATTGGGGTTGATTTTTATCTGTTGTTTTTAGAATACTCATAATGTACGTTATCATAAGATATGACATCACAGTCAGGGCACCTATCCCTAACTCCAATGCTCAGAATATATTACAGAACATCATCATTATACTAAAATATTTCTTGGTTTCATGCATGAGCACACAGTCACTAAATCATATCTGAAATGAACACTGGCATAAGAATTTCCTTTACTATGCCTATTGTTACTAATGTCTAATGAACATATTGGGGGAAGGAATCCATGGGCTAACAATTTTCACTGAATACCTTAAACCATGAATGATATTCTCAAATGAAAGACCTGTTGCTATCTACCCAATTTATATCTGGCCTCAATAATACAAAACTTAAAAACAGCTTGTACATTATTTGTGCCAATACAAACTTAAAAGAGACAAGCCTTATGGGATTTCACATAGTGACAGCATTGGAGACCTAAACACTTCTCCAAGGGCTTCTCTCGTGGATGAGTTCAGTACTAAGATGAAGAATAATGACTACACCAAGGACAAAGACAACAATTTTTCATCGGAGACTGATGAGGACAGCAACAACTTGGCAAAAAGAATCGACGCCTTGTTTGGAGATGTGGAAGGAATTGCAGAAGCAACTGGGCCAAAGAAGGTGCCCTATAACCGGTTAGTTCGAGAAAGTCTCTCACTTCACCAAAGACAATACATAATGGTAAAGAATAATGCCTATTGAGAGTTATAGAAGCCAATATAAAACACAGCCAGAGATAAGTAATCAGAAAACTTGGCTTCAGAGTAGAACTGACTTTTAAATGACTAGAAATAATGACATCAAATTCGCTTAACATTAAATTTCCCTCAGAAATCGAAATTTTGTGCCTGTGTATGGGTCTCACTATCAAGCATAAATGCTGAAGTCTATTTCATAACTAACCCAAATACTTAAAGCAGTGGCCCTACTTAAAACCCAAGAAAATATGTACACATGATTCATCAGTGTGTCGATGAAAATTATAAGAAATTCATTTTTGTTTAAGTTCTAAAATAGGTACAGTATTAAATGTAAGTACTCATCTATATTTGAATGCTCAAGGATAATCAGAATTCTTCCAAGCTAAAATCAAAAGTACTAAACAAATTATGAAAATGTGCAAAACTCAGAAAATTATTATTATTCTACTAAGATTATGTACAAATATGATATGAACTTGTATTTGTGCCCCACCAATTTCCTTATAGATGCCCTTTGCAATGGCATTCACTTAAATATCTATCATTAAAATAAATAAGTTTTTAAAGCAATTGTACGATACGAAATTCAACTAACCTCCAGTCATAAAAGGGTAATTCACCCAAATATATGCCATTCAAATCCTAACTTAAACATTTTTCCCTACTTACGCAACTCTAGAAAAACAACTCTCTATGGCCTATATGCTATCATTAATTCAATTAGGAAGATGTTCCACACCAAAATAATACTCTATGCCCTTCAAAATCAGAGATCAATTTTAACGAAATATGGAAAAGCTGAACAAGGTATCTATTAATTCTATGTATATTTTTAGTTGGTTCCCGCCCACATTTAAACATGCATTTCCAAGGTTTAAATGTTCCCTTTAATTAATGTGAATATTTTTAAATATGCCCACTCCTAATATTGACCAGAACTTCACATTTGAATGGTTCCCGCCTATATTTAATCATGCATTTCCTAGCCTTAAATGTTCCTTTTAATCGATTTGAATATTTTTAAATATGCCCACTCCTAATACTGACCAGAACTTGACATCCAACTTGTTATCATTAATATCCAAACTTCAGTTATATTTTAACTTATTTGATGTATGTAGATGCTTATTAGATGTGATGTAAATAGTAATATGTATCACATTAGAGTACCTAAATAAAATTGTAACATGCATACCATATAGTATTTAAACATGTCCTATAATATAATTCCCATTTAGAATATTAGATTTCATTTTTTTGTAATACAAATATATTAAGCATTTCTATTTGATGTAGCAATAACGTACTTCAGGTTGTACCTGAATTTTCATTACCACTTCATCATCATACATTAGAGCACTGATTATCCAATTATCTAATGGGCAGATTATTTATTAGTCTCGGTAAACATTTCCTCTCCCCACATCCATTCCTGTTTCTTCCCCTCTCACCTCAAGGTTGGTGGCTAATGACACAAACTCTATTGAAAAAACGTTTCATGTTACTCTAAAGTAATTCAATTACATAACTTTGGAGTGCATATTATCAAAATTATTAATTTTCTGAATCCCTACTCCACAATAGTATTACCCAATGACCCACCATTTTCAATTATCTGTTGGTGCCTTCTCTTCATTTACTTCAGATAATTGGTGCTCTACTGTACATTCAAATGCATCTGAAAATAAGCCACGAATGCAGCAGCAATTACATATCCCATAGGGGTTAGCCGATAATTTCCACAGAGAATTAAAATAAGCCTCACAATCTCCCCTTTAGAATTATAAGTCTAATTGTCATGAACGAAATAAATTCCTGTAAAGCATTATAATCACAGTTCAATGAATTATAATAATCACTCTATCCATTTTCTCACCTTTTTCAAAATTAAAATATTAACAATTATTTTGCCTTTCAGCCCTAACTTAAGGTAAGTTTTTCACAGTATTAAATAACTCCTGGAAAAACCTATGTGCATGCATACTTTAATACAGATCATCTTTTCCATAATTTAGGCCAGTTAATCCAGTCTATGAAATGGAAATGAAAGCCTCCAGAGGAGACCCATCCCAGGATGGAGCACCATTTAACTTTCAGGTTTGATTCCACTATGCATACTTTTTCCTCCAATTAGTACACTTATACATTTAAATTTACTTTTAAGATGGCTGGTCTGTGTAGATAAGGTTAATGATAAGATATGAATAAGAAAATGGCTTATGGGTTGAATTTTGGAGTTGGAAAAATGGGTCATGGAAAAATGGGATGATTGCTGGAATTTCTTTTTCGCTGAATATGATAAAAAAATATTAAAACAGAAAAGATATCATGCAGGTGTGATCTAGTTAAGTCAAAATTTGACCACTCTAACATCAGGTTGGTTGATAAAAAATAAAGATCATTTCACCATTTATCCAATTTTTCTTTTTAAATTTTAGAATTCAGTGAAACTTTTGCATTGGATTTTCCATAGCCAACATTCTTCTCTTTCCCTCCAAAACCAAAGCCAGTCAAAAATTTTATCTACTTAAACAATATTTTTGGAGTTTTAAGGGAAAACTAGAAGCAATGTTTTCAACAGCAATTGTTCATTTACATACCTTTCCATGAACATGAAGTTTCAAATAAATGGCTTAGCTGGCAAAACCTTTGGCTTAGTAAAGTTAATTGCAGACTTTCATTTGAAGAGTCGAACACCTTTAAAATTTTCCTTCACCAGTGAAAGGGAGATTTTTCTGTAAAAAGGAAGTCCTGGTTCAAAACCAATTACAAGACATCAGAAACAAATAAGAGTAGAAAGTAGTTTTGATTTCAGACATTCCATTTTTTCTTATTTGTTAAATCCTTCCAATAATATATAAAAATATATATCTAAATTTGACAGCTCTTCATTTCCAAAATTTTAATGTAATACCACAAAATTTTAATGTGATACCAAAATGCAATATGTATAGTTGAATGACCTTTTAATATTCACCTAAATAAAAAATATAAGATCCCATATCAAACACAATCTCCAAATGGCACAGAAAATAACACCTTAACTTCAGTCCGTAAATGATATTTCACTGGTAGGGTGAGGGGGTACGGTCCATCATAATGATTCATAATAAAATATGTACTTTGCATTGAGAGAATTCACTAACTTTGGTATTTAAGAAAGTAAATTCATGCATAATAAATAAATCATCAGTATTCTCATGCCTAAGCAGACGCCATGTAAATTTCAATTACTTAGTCATAACACTCACAAGAGGCATTAAGCATATATCAACAATCATTGCAAAATTAGGGAAAAACATCAATGAGAGCAACATGAAATCATTTAAGGATGGGGAAATCCATTCTTTCACAAGTGTGAAGCTAATAGGTTGAATACTGTCAAAACAGATTTACATCATTCTTGGCTGGTGCACTCATCATGAAGATAGGACAAAGCAAGACTGAATGAGTAACTTTGTGACACAAATTCATTTTGTAATATCAAATGGTGAAATGATGTACCATCAAATTCATGTACATTTTAAGTATTTTCTTTCAGTTTTTTGAGAAAAATTACTGGTACATTTTTCATTGATACTTTGTAATGGTTATGTAAAGAAGTAATTAAAACCATACACTTTGATGAATGCCCAACTTGGATAGCCATGAAACATGTAGATAGCTCGATCAATATTTAGTGATCAGTGCTTATTGCATTTTCATCTGGCACTAATTTTCAATAATATAGACACAAGAAGGGCTAAAAAGCATATGTCTTCATCTGAACTCTTAGAAATCTTGAGGAAAATTTGATTTCATACAACAATTCAATGAAATAATTTTCATAACAAGGAAACTTCATTTTTTACATTATATTGTTGAAGGGATTATCATTTCATATAAACTTATTTATGAAATGGTGAATGTTTCAAAACATTTCCTAATTTCAATAATCATTTAACATTTTGACAATTTTCTTCACTATTGAATGTGTATCCGTCCATAAGACAAATGAAAGACAGAAACAGCAATTTCATTTTTGTTTTTGCTATATGGTCATCCTTAATAACATTATGGCCTTTATTACATTAATACAAGATCGACTGGAAAAACTACAATAACTTTATTCTTCATATGGTTTATTTAACATAGGCCATGCTTACTATCTCTTCCCAACATTATTAAAACCAATATAAAATATTAAATATGTAACACAACGTTAAAAAAGGTACTTGGTGTGATTTAGTTTACATCCTCTGGGCCAACTGAATAACGAGTAACTTAACCTATCTTTTTATTTTTCTCTGACTACTCTCATCTATAATCATTAACATCAAGGGTATGCTGCGCAAGACAAATTACAGTCGAGCATCACTCAAGCGAGGACAGTTGGATGACTTCGGTCAATCTAATGCTTCCTTTGGTGGTGTTAGCAGCTATGGAGCCAGGAGTGGTGACAATAGAAGTTATTCCAATCACAATCCAGACTCAAGCAGAAACATGAATGGTCCTACTTTTAACTCGTTTACGCCTTCAAGACCAAGAAGGAATTCAGATAAGTGGAGAGAGCAAGATGATAACAAAGTGCATCAACTGGCACCAGGGATAGTTTTGGAGGGAGAAGAGGAAGAATTATGAGGAACTAAAAGTTGCATTTTAATCTTGTGCATAATGGAGCAAGACAGTTGTGCTATGCAATTTACATTTTTCATACAGTATCGTCATTTATAAAGGTATTTTCGCAAGTTGGAATCATTTTTTCTAGCATAATGTGTAAGAATGTGTTTTGCATGGAAACTTGCAGATAGTGGCTCTAACAATTCCACAGAAGAAATTTCAATTAGTCCTCTTGGTTTTCATTAGGCATTTAATGATATCAAAAAATCTTCAGTGAATCTTTTTAGAGTTTATACAATTTGTATTTATGTTGATTAAAATGTAAGAAAAATACCTACTGATCGAAACAAGCATAAGAACATATTTACCCTGTCGCACCTACCTCTTTAAAACATGCCATTCAGGGAAACAAACTGTGCATGATAACTGGAGGAATAAATAAAATTCCAAAATCAAACATCTTTCATGTATCAATAGGTTATTTTTCTACTTTAACTTTACAGTTTTTTTAGAGTTTATCCACTCATCCAGATTACTTAATAGCAGCAATGGCAATACTTAATTTATCCTAAAAGTTAATTCCAAAAGAAATTTGGTTTATAAGCTAAATGAAAGTATAAAAGCATTTCAAAATTCCTTTGAATGACTCAATAGCTTTCTGTTAAATTATTTATTTTTTCTATCTACCCTGATATTGAAGAAGATGAAAGATAGGTAATTTTAAAACATTATTGGTATGTTTTATTGTGCTATACTAAAGTCCGAGATTTGCAGTCACCATTAAATGGGTTAATCCAGCATTGTTTGGACTCATTTTTCATGACTGATCAAAAATAATTAAGTACTTGTGTAGCCTTCTTGGTTATAACTTTAACTGGACAGGTTTTTTTTATTAATTCCTATAGCTCAAAAGTGACGATGTACCACCAAAGGTTATCCACATTTTTTCTTTTTTATAATCCATGCATATGATATGGAACAAGGGAATAATACATTTATTTTCCTTCACACAATTATAATATCTGCTGACAAGTCTGGGTGGTTACTAAGATATAATAAAATTAAGTCATTGGAATGGCTGTCGTCTTCTTATGATTGGTGTGAG
Source organism: Hetaerina titia (assembly GCA_037158775.1). Lineage (NCBI taxonomy): Eukaryota > Metazoa > Arthropoda > Insecta > Odonata > Calopterygidae > Hetaerina > Hetaerina titia. Next base: position 34,086,360 of record CM073772.1, on the reverse strand, counting down.
ACAAACAATCCTTCAAGTTCAAGTAATTTCCATAATGCAATTTCTAACAGCTTATTGTCATAAACAATGAGAAACATAAATGTACATTTTTATAAAATTGTAACTCTATGCATTTGTCATCTTAACTTTATATAGCAAATTTACCTAATCCCTCAATACAAGGCCTTTTTATAGAATTACATGAAAGTTTACTGTTAAAGATTTTATATGGTACATCAATGTAAGCTAAGAGCAATTATGTAATTTCTTTATATCACTAAATAAATCCTGACACTAACACAAAAATGGTAACATTTTAAAAGCAACGAAAATACCATTTTATATGTATTCAAATTCATGCATCTCTATAAATATTAACTTTTATTCTGTTCATTCAATTTGGTTCAGACTATGAGAGGAGAGAATTACAAAGAATATTTCACTTATTGTGACCAATATTTAAAGTCAGATTTTTCAATTTATTTTGAGGCGTTCTGACCACACTTTTTACTTTTGTTGCAAAATAATTATCAGAGTTAACAAACCAAAGATTCACGGTAAGTGAGAGTACAGCTCATATCTTACCAAATCCTACGGTGTGTGAAATTTGCATATCAGGGTAAGGGAACCAGTTCATTTCCTTACACCAACAGCTGCTATTCAGAAGGATCTGGTACCCAAATAATTATGCTGCTTGGATGAATCTAAGCGTCTGAAGTCACTGAGAATGAAACCTAACTCCTCCAGTAATTATCCTAATCACCCATACTCAGTTTATCATTCTATACACTGAAAACTAGAATTAAAATAAATTGAATGATTCCTTCTAATGCTTCTACCTATGCATAAAATGGCAACTACAATCAAATGATGTCACATTTTCCATTTATCATGCTAGATTAAAACAAATAAATTACTTTATCCAATTCAAAGATCACAAGCAATATTGCAAAATGCTTAATTACAAGCTCATAGCACAAGGGTAGAACATTTACATATTTTCTGCATACACTACTGTAAAAAAAAGTATCTATCATAAGACTCAAATGAGACTAATTTAGAAATGATTGAATTACTGAATGATCAAAATGTTTTGTCACCTAAAGATCATATATAGCATCCAATTCTCCATCACCTATCCATTCCCCTCCCTGTCAAAGTGGAGCATAAGTAAAAAACTATGTATTTCACGCCCTCCTCCATTTTCAACCTCTATTCATATTATCTCCCTCCCTTCTTGTTTCTCACCTCCCCATCTTTTCCCATACAACCGAGGCCTAGAGTACATAAATGTGCATCTAGACAAATTGCACCTTGAAAATAATGAACTGTGATTGATAGTTGAGTTTAAAGAGCAAATGTAGAAACAAACTAAGCAATTAATGGTCATTTTGAGAATAATGACTTCAAGACTCAATCTTTACTATAATCTAATAATCAATATTTAAAATTTTGAAAACCATAAGGGACAGGGATGGTGTTTGTAATGTTTACAAAACAGTGGCATAACTAACATAATTAGCCACAAATTTTTAAAAACAAAATTCAGTACTTTTCTTAAGATGATCATTTAGTGTAATGAAATTATATTGTTCGACTAATGACATTTGCCAATGTTGACCACAGCATAGAAGAGTGAAGACTCTTCAATGATTGACCAAAACGCAATTTTACTGCACAATGATAGCAAGTACCCTCAATTTCAGTTGGTGTCTATATTCCAGAAAGAAAATTATGAAAATATATTTAACGTTATTTATCACAAACCTCGACTACCAGGATCACAGTTGAATTTGAGGTGATATTACCATCCTGCAAAGTTCTCATAATTCTTCAGTATTTCAAACATAGACTTATGGAGCAGTCTGTGAAAGTTCTGCGCAAGGGAGGAATACCTGTACTCAATTTTTCCAGAATTATGAGGGGCTTTTTGCTGATCCAGTCAATCAGAAAATCAAAGGATAATAAAGGAGCTTGAAAATATGTAGAAAGTGTTGAAAGATGTTTAGAGGATTAAACGTTCATTTAAACTAATTCTCAATGAATCTTAGGACAGTTTGCGAGGAAGAAGGAATATGATTCCACCAAAATATAAAGCGGCTGGAAAGATGATCCCAAAGAAGACAGAAGATCAACTTGATGGCAGACTAATTTGTTGCTGTTATTTATAAAGAGGTGATCATAAGCTGAATTCAAAAGAGAGGGGACCAAAAGTAATTTTAGGGGAAATTAAGTGGCATCATAATGAATTGTAAATGTAAGCAAGTTTTAAATTATTTCTCCTTTCTATCGAGGATATTACTAAATTTTCATGATTGTCAAATGAAATCATTTTTTTAATACTGTTAAATTTTCTCAATATGCATACATTTTCATGATTGTTTCAACAAACTTTTCACATTTGTAAAACTAAACCTAGAAGTACCTAACAGTGCTCCTGTTGTTTTTATGCCATTATCAAAGACCAGCTTGCACTAATGAAGGATATGGCCGTCAATGAAGTACTTGAAATTATATTGTGAAATTAATTATGACTGCAGTTCATAGTTCAAAATTATTATAGATATAATCTACCAGGAAAGGAGGGATCCAGATAAAGACAAGGACTATGGATTGCTACCCTTCTAAGGCTTGCCAAATATGACAAAATACCACAAGACTTCACACCAAAATCAACTGCTCTTGAACTATGCATACTTCCTTGCTCCCTTAATCTCATCCAACATGAAAAATCTTTTCCTCCCTCTACCTCACTTACCAAACATTCTCTCTCTAGCACCCTTCAACATTTAATCATCTATTTACATCCTTCCACTTTTCCCATTCTTCTTAACAGTCACACGCAGAAGTCTCCAAAAACTCCTAGTACAGATTAATAAAGACTTTCATAGTAGGAAGATGGAAATGCACAGATCAAAAATATGGCATTTGAGACATGAGGATAGATAAGAAAGGCCTTTGAGAAGTGGTTCTGGAGAAGAACTGAGAAAAAAAGTTGCTCAAAGATGAAGCAGTAAGATTTCAAACATAGTAAAAGACAGAAAGTAGCTGGGTGAAATCTGAGAAAGACAGGATAAGTGAGTGAATGGAGGGGAAGCCGAGGGATGCGAGGTGTTAAAATTCATAATAGAAGGGAGCACATTAAGTAAACTGGGCATTGGAAGGAAAACAATTAGCATTTCAGATGCCATGAAAAACCACAGAAGAAAATAATGTTGGACAATCAAGAGGAAGTGCACTTGAAATATAATATGTACCAGTGGGAGGGGCTCATGCAAAACCTGTTCAATGTGTACATACTATAGGTTACCAGCAATGACGATATCTAAGAATCATTTCCATTTGGCTGAACATTACCACTTGGAAAATTTTGCAATTGCATAACACCAGCTAAAAATGTTTTTTTTTGTGCAACTGGATCTTAGCACTACAAAGGATTTTGTACACACACCTGTGATTCCTTTATAAAGTTCGGCTTCTTGTTGTATTTTCAGGGAAAAACCACATTCTTGCACAATTTTGATATATCCTTGTAGTATCCTGTTCGGTTCCTGAAACATATAGGGTACAAGGGAATTCCTTTCTTTCCAATGAATGAAGTCTACATCCCTGTGGCATCTAGTAAAGAAAAAAATGCTTGCATAGACATTTTACATAATTAAACAAGATAACTATACAAAAATTATAAAGGAATAGCAAACATCTATGAAACGAATGAAATATTATTTTTAAGAAAGCACTAGAAAAAGTATATATTTCCATTAAATGCATTCTGCAAAGTCAACCAAAATTTTAGCCATGCCTTTAATCCTTCCTTCCATTCCTTTTTTTCTGAAATGATGTACCTCATTACACATTGAAAATTTTCCAATGTTCTCTGTAATTATGATCACCTTCTTTATTTCACTATATAATTATCAATGTTGCATTACAATTTTGACAGATACACAATGTTGACTTCATTAATGAACACCATGGATAAAGGTGATTGATAACAGGAACTTATAACATTTCACATTGTCATATTGCCATTATTTTTCACTTTTGTAGTAATATGCTTGCTCACAAGAAACAAAAAAAACCAATAGCTTATTGATCATATTAACAAAATACTGTATCTAAAAATAAAAGGCAACCATTAGGCATACACATCAAATTATTCACAACTCTAACACACTCCTAGTTTTCAATTACTTTGAATCACCCTATGCACAATAACTCCAGAGGAAATGCACTTTAGGAGGCTGAATTCAGGGACATAACTTTAATCAATTAACATAGATAATGAATTGTAAGAGATTTCAAATACGTACTGAACCTCCCAAAATGTGCACTAAAGGACCCAATTTACCTAACTTCATTGTGGACAAAACTATAAATTTCATCAATAAAATAATTGCACAAGGAATTGAAAGAAATTGACATGCCATTCAGTACTTGAGAACTGACTGAAGTTGGTTAAATATAAATAAAGAGTAAGGATGTTCTAACATCTCCATTATCTATCATAACACAGCATATATCAAAGTGGCCACAAAATCTAAAGAATATTCCAGGACATTGCCAGGTTTTCCAGATCAGCACCTTTTCAAGGTTGCTTTCCACAATTTATAATACATAAAAGCTCATAAAACCAAAAACAAATACATAACCTTACATAAAGAGTACTCTAGATTCTACTGAGAACCAATCTCTTCATAACAAGGAGCAAAACACTCAGTTCAAACAGTGAAAAGCTTCTTCCATCAGTTTTGACTAAAGCCAAAGCAACCACTACCATCACATCTCTGATGTTCAAACCTAAGCCCATTCAGTTTGAACACTGCTGATAGGTTATTCAAGTGCATAGAGTAGGATATAGGAGAGGGAAGCATGTTGTAGATAGCAATGTAGTCACAGCTACATTCTGGTAAATAAGCATAGTATATTGTCACCACATTTGTACAAATATTATAAGATGTTTTGGTAATTTTCCAGAACATTTCTAGGCTTTGAGAAAATTATCAAAATCCAGGGAATTTCCAGGTTATCCAGATGTGTGGTCTCTTTAGACACATACACACATTTTGAGTTCAGCCTTAACCTGACACAAAAACTTCACTCCAAAGTAAAAGTTTTGAACTGCAATGCTCTAAGCACAAGTCAAAGGCAGAATATCTAATTTAAGCACATGGATTTCTTTAGTCAAGTTTCACTTCAGAAAATAATAATTACACAGCAAACCTTCAATTATTCCATTTTTACCATCAGATTGTTGTTAAAATTAATTTATTACTTATTCTATAGATTTCTGTATTTAATCAAAATCAATGTTTGAATTTTTTTTCCAAAGACTATGCTATGGATGTTCGATATGATACGTGACTAGGCATTAGTTCTTGTATTGCTAAAAACTTTAGGAAAAGGCGCCAAAACACAAAAGTTTCAATTGAAATGGAAGCATAGTGCAACATGGACCAATTTCCTGCAAGCTACAGAATGAAGATGTTAGATATCAAGATTTTGGGTTCTAAACTTAATTGACTGTAATCCAATACTTTCAAGCAATGAAATTGGTTTTAATGAGTTTTAGCAGTGCTTGTAAATAATTTGAGAATGAGTAATAATATTTTTTCCTGTCATTAAAGCCTCCAATAACTGATTACTTGTGAAAATGGTGGCAATCACAAAGAGAGTAGATTCATTCATTATTCTTTACCATTGGTAACACAGGAAATTTTTTCTACACTATGAACTGAAAGTAATAGATAACAGTGGAATATCCCAGATGTTACTATTGGTTGTTCTATTATAAAAATTTCAAGCAGATGTTAAGTGACAAATGCTAAGAGTAAACAAATTCCATTCAGTCAAGCATTTGTAACAGGATGACGACTAGATTTGTAGCAATGGCCAAGTAACGAAGGTGGCTTAAATTGTTTTGTTGATAAATGAGTTTTGAAGGACAGAGGCCACTTAGATATCAAAACAATGTCATATTCTCAGAGATCACGTGTTTCCAAAGAGAGAAATCGGTCAATTAAAAAATCTACGTTAATATAATTAATGCCAAGAACAGTCTGTGATCCATTATCATTTCATTCCTTGCATAAATCTAAATGATGGACTACACGTGTATTCACTCGTATATTGCAGTCAATAACTTAATTGTAATCAATTATGAATATTAGTGTACAACATCGAAAATATACTCATTATTTTTTGCGTAAGTACTGCTGTAACACTGAAAGCTATATTGTCAAGTTTTCACAGTCCAATCTAAACTATTGACAAATGTAGTCACATTGCTAGTTAAAATACTTGAAAAATAAGCATCAAACAAATTTCCAATCAACTTATAGTTGATTTATGCAAGTTAATATTATACAGGGTTACCAGATCTTTTGAGTTAAATAAATGACACAAGTACTTAATGGTAATGTATGGCAAAAGGAGAAACTTATGCTAGAAAATGAGGTCACAGGCAGGCCTTCATATATATGCATTCATATTTTTCACTTTAAGAAAAATTATGAAAAAATCTTTTTTAAATTTACACATTAGGCCCATTTCTCATTGCTCTAAAAGGAGGCCATACTGAAAAGAAGCAATAAATCTGGTAACCCTAATTTTACAGCTATTCAACTTTTGTCTTATCTCAGTCAAGACAACTAGGATATCGCTTAAATCACCTAATTGTTATTCCTACAAGTCAGATATTTATCAAACCAGCTTTCAAAAAGATAATTTATGTTATCCCTTTAAGATAAGAATATGCAGCTATGATTTTTATGTTTTTACGATGCCAGAAATTACCTTACCATTGTAATTACAAAGAAGTACAAATTCACAAAACTCACCATGCATAAACATTTTATAAATGCAGTCAAGAATGAAGCAATAGGCTTAGAAAGTGCTCTCTTCACAAATATTAGTACGGCTTACATTGTTTTACTCCATATTACAGCCAACATCTTACACGAGCCAACATCATATCATACAAATAGAAGACAAAGATTAAGAACATACGAGTATTTGCATATTCGTATTTACATATCATATAAGGCAGTCATTCATAATAGAACAGTAGTTAATTATCACTGCTGTTAAGCCCCACACAAGGGACCATAAAAGCTATTATCAATTAGTTATCAATAGCGAATGGGATAAAGGGAGGGCAACATTTAAAAGAGACTCATTAATCAGAGAGACACGTTAATAGAGAATGTGATAAAGGGAGAACAACATTTCAAAGCAACTCAGCAATCAGAGACACACATCGCATTTTTAATCAAGCAAGATTTCATAAAATAGCTTTAGTACCAATTTCATCTAGTTATTAAAATTAAAAAGTAATCACTGCTGATAATATCTATGAGGGATTAATTATAAATTATGCTCTTTGTAAAGTGAGGGCTCAATTTTAGCCAACAATGTAACATGGGTGAAGAAAATATATTAATAAGAAAATCCAAACAATTTACATATTAAAATTTTAAAATACTACCACAAGTTAAATGCAGAAGTGTATATCTGCATATTAAAGACCTGGAAAATTTCATTCTTACTATGCTTGATAAGAAAATGTGTTTTACAACCTAGGGGCCTCTCCGCATAGGTTTGTATTATTCTTATGTTTTCCCAAAGTTCTTGCTCTTTATTATTATTAATTATTGGAATATTAAATTTTTTCATTATTACAATAATTCTTTTGTAACTTTTTAACATATAATTAGATTATTTTTTGCCAATTTCGGAACCCATAGATCCTAGGCATGCGCCTCACAATTGAAGTATTTTAGATCCCACTGCATTCAAGGTACTACTGAGACAGAGATTACATTGGTGGTAGAAATAGCAAATGTTAAAAAACTTTGTATGATATAGTGCAGTAAAATTGATGTTAAAAAATTAATAATTAAGATTGACAAAACCCATATCTTTATGGGGATTAAGATGGTGCGGTGGCTAACATACTGGCTTCCCACCAAGTGTGCCTGGATTCGAATCCCGGCAGTGTCGAATATTTTTCAGTGACATCTCGAATCCTACGCGAGGTGCTTTGTGGAGGGCACTTTGAGTGAGTACGATGTCCGTTGGATGGGACGTTAAGCTGTGGACCCTTTGGTGCCTTTTGTTGAGAGTAGGCTAATGCCAACACTGGGTTTCTCTCCACCCTTCATCCTTTCCTGTCCATCCCTAATGGCACAAATGACCCCGGCTGTCAGTCACCTCCCCTAAATACTACTACTACTCGTATCTTTGTTAGCAGAGCATTAACCTAAGCATAGTAAGATAAGCCAGAGTCATCTGACATCAGTTGTCTGGATAGTCAACACTGATTCTTCTTAGCAAGCAACAAGAACCAATCACTACTGATATCAACCAATAACTGATATATGGATTTTCAGAAAAAATGCCTTCATTTATGAACTCTCAATGTGATAATCATTATATTTGGCAAATTACAAAGACTATATGAAAGTCCATATCACTCAATTCAGATTCTTATTATGGGAAATATACAAATTTCCTCCAATCAGAGACAAACTGTCCATGTACAAATTTAAATTGTACTGTCTTGAGTGGTTATAAAATTGGCTTTATTTGATAGAAAGGAATGCAAAAAGGCTTTTGAGAATGTGCGCTGTTCAAAGATGTTCTTAAAATTATGCAAGGAAGCAAGACAAAAAGTTTACTTTGTGGTAATGCCATGGAATGCAAGAGGTCATCCAAAATGAAGGAGGAGGCTTGGAATATGTGGGCCAGTATTTATTATTGTTTTCATTTTCAGTGGATGAATGTCATAAAAACAAGACACTACTGTCAGGCTTCCCTCAAAATCAGATAAATTTTGAATATTTGATGTAGATCACTCACAAATAAAACAAGTCAATACACCTGGTGTCTAAAGTAATTCTTGTCATCATCAGCTACTGATCAAATTGCCGGACTTCACTCCCTAGTGATCCCCCCAAAACATCTTCCAATTTACTGCAACTGCATTAATTTTTTGTACAATGAAAAACTACAGGCAGCACAGGGAAAGAAACTGGGTGCCTATCCTGATGCATGAATTTCATATGGAAGAGGTGTTAGTACAGGTAGAGTTCTACCCTCAATTATCAAAATTATCCTTCAGGATGATTACTGTGGTATGAGTCTTAACAGAATAGCTTACTCTGATGACCTATACGCAAAACTCAATGGATTCCAACCCCTCCACACCCATTACCCTCGGTTTCAACTAAGGGGTTCAACCCTTGTGAAACCCGATGCTAAGTCAAAGTTCCTCATTGGTTCCAGGGACACATCACCAAACCACAGTAATCAAATCACGGTAGTCTTTTAATAGTGCCAAAAACATTGAGATACTACAGAAGAATTCACTTATCTTGACACAAAGTATATTCAAAGGGTTTTTGACCTTGTGGCTCATCTCTCAAATAGTTCAATTACCATGGGAGCATTCTTGATCTTATCAACAATAAATGCATTCAAAATCAAACTATCGGCTAAAAAAATTATGTGACAGTTCTACCAATAACATTTGGTTCAACATTCAAAAACCTGAAGTCCTAACATGTAGATAGGAAAAACTGGCTAAAATGAGTACATTCCTTTAACCACTTCACATTCCTTTGAATAGCATTTTAAATAAATTTAATCCCTTGACTTGTACAAAAGCTGAACTTAAAGATACACTTTTCTGGTTTTAATCCTTTATCCAGAGGCACATTAGTTTTGCTACCACATGCTAATGAACATTTGCTTTGGACATCCTTTTAAATGTTATACCAGTGGAAATCACACAAGCATCAGCTCTTATTGTCCTCATTTTTACTTATGGTGTAACTTGTAGATTCATAAACCCCATATTCCTACCCTAGGATTGTGGTTCTTTAATCTGATTTTGCCTACAATTTCTATTTTCTGGACCAAAGTTATGATTGTATATTCCACTTCTATGCCCCATTGAGAATAATTTATCAAGATTACTGTAACTTGAAGAGATTAAATAGTAGCTTATGCGCTGACACACATTTACTGATTCTTGCTTATGAATGAAAATAAATTACAAATAATACAGATGCATATTTGATACCACTTAAATGATAATTTCCTTCCAAGTTCCTCCACAGGAAGCAGAAGAGAGATTATTTTCTGCTGGAGAGGTTGATAATATATTTATTAAATGGATAGCATGGGGGCAGCAAATCTTTACTAGAGAATAAATCATACTTTATCTCTTTTTAGCAAATAATGTTGCTGGATACTATTAAACGAAAATAATTGCCATCTCACTCAAATCATTATGACAACTACGCATAAAAGTAATAGAGTATACAGCCCATGCACCTGTTCTGCACTTATTTTTTAATTCAATGGTTTATTTATATAGTATTACTTTGGTTTCACAATCTTGTATTGATGTGGGTAATTAAAAGTAGCAAAATGTATTATTTTGTACCAGCGATAGCACCATCCTACTGGGGAGAACCACTGAGTTGTGTGAAATTGGACTGGCAAAGGTAAAGCATATCTCAGAAAAATCACATCACATAAATTCAATCTTTTGTGAGGGTTTACTGTATATCAATCCTTCATATTTTCCAAATAACTTCTGGTGCTTTCCCCTCCATTTCTGTGAATGACTGGCATCCAACTACAGGCATGAAATGTTTGACTTATCATTTGAATCCAGTTCACTATGTAACATCATTTCTGTACACTAATCTTAAAAACCACTGCCTCTGCCAAAATTTGGAAGTAGTATAGTCACCAGTTCCGGACACTTTAAAGCAGTTGAAACTCACAGGATAGGCAGTATCCATGAACAAGTTAACACAGCATTGAGAGCAAAAATATATAAACAATAGGATTTAATATGTATGAATAAAAAATGAGAGTCATAGATATAAATAGGAACTTGTTCGAAGGTATAAAATGATATCCATCCTCCATTGTATCCTTCTGTTTTCATCTAATGTGACTGAATTGACCTTCTGTATAATTCCCAAAAAATGTTCATGCTGCAAACTAACATATTGACCATGTTATAAAAGTAAAAATCAAAAAATTTGGCAGAAGAAATATATTCTGACATAGAAAGACCTTACCTTAAAATTACAATAAGTAAAAGTGTCATTCACAATCATTAGTCAGAATTTGTATTAGACTTAATTTCCCCAAAAGAATAATCACATTATGAGGAATGAATTGAATACTCCATCCGTATCTTAAATTACAAAGACAGCCTTGTTCTAGCATCATCAGCATTCTACTGATGACTGCTGTTTTTAATGGAGGGCCAGAGAGGCACTAAAAATTTCCCCAGAGAGTTTAAGGCCACACTAAGAAACACACCACCAGTAAATATTAAGATATACCTCTATATTTATTACACATAACATTTCTACCATTGTACTGGAAACCCCTGAGCTGGTATTTATTTTACAGATTCAGAATTAAAACAAAATATGTAACAACTCATCAGAAAAAAATACCACTCGTTTCATAGAACTGTTTAAGTATTTATCTTGCATATAAATATTGCAGTGTTCCCCTTTGAACGATTAATAATGAGGGCAAACATTTACATTGCCCACAAAACATTAACAAGTAACTGGGATATGATTACCAATATTCACAAATACAGGGATAATGGCAAGCATAAAATGAAAAAATCTAACTTAATATAAATAAATAGTCCTCTGTCCCAATGAGAAAATTCAACAATTTTCACAATAAAATATGCAAATTTTTAACAATGAAAGAGTGAGTAAAAATTTCCTAGAAAAATATAGCTACAAAAGAATCACAATTTCAGTAAAAACAGTGCCTCTAATCAAAACTTACTGAGGCACATCAGCTTGAGCAGCTGACTCGGATGCATGATGCCCATGCAGGGGTTGGATTGGAGTAACCCATTTCTTCAGCTTCTTTTTGCACTTCATATGGCTGGCTGAGTACCTTCAATAACAATCTCACTCTGCTGAAGTCGTCATCAGTTTCTGCCATTTTTATCGCTTCCTCAGCCATCCAATTGCGAAGAACATAGCAAGGGTTCACTTGTGACATCATTTTTCTTCTTTGCTGCTCTGTGATTCCTTCACTTGCCAATCTCTCACTGTATGCTTCCAAGAATGACTGGTAATTGCTGAAAAAAATACATAATTCTTATGTTAATCACTCATCATTAATTGATTTGTGGTTACAAGTGAGCAATTACTACGAAAATTCTTGCTCAAAATTTGGATTTCTGGCTGTGATTAGTCATTTTAAACTCAAATGAAGGCCAGTTGGGCAACCTGTGGTTGATCATCTCAGGTTGAGTTTGGGAACCTTTTACCTTATGCTGAATGGCCCACAACTGTTCAAGCTACCTCCATGTTGCTAAAAATTTTAGCCCCTGTGCACTACTCTTGATTTTTATTTTTGAAATGAGAGTCATGACACACAATTTCTTAAAAATAATAATTAACCAGGAAATAAGCTATAGCATGGTTTTTTTAGGATGCTTGTCCCCTCTACCCCAAAAATAACCTGTAGTTAAGACTGTCAGTTAGATGGACACATTTAGTACATAATATATAATTTAAGATAAAATTAAAAATAAATACATAATTAAATTAATAATTACATCAATACTTAAAATAAATGATAATATAAATATAATTAAGCATTTTTCCAAGCACAATCCAAGCAAGTATCTTAGGACAATACTATATCCCATGGAAGTAAGACCTGAAAAATCTTTTGGATCAAAAATTAATTTAAGTCCTGATCTTATTTTAGGACCAATGCAATATTACGAGAAATACATTGTGGAGTACACAATCTAAAGTTTCTCAACCGAATGAAGGATTAAATTCTGATCTAGTTGATGAAAAATGTACTACGAACTAACTGTAGCAATATCAATTTTTCGATGTTAAAGTTAAAAAAATGTTACCTTTATAATAAAAAATATTTATAGTTGATAGCATAATTTAAAATATTAGAAATAAGAAGAGTCATGCACTAGTTGTCAAGCGTTGAGTGTACTAGATAAAACAAGAAATCCTGGAGTAGTCAAACAAAGCAGAATGGAATAACAGGATGATTAAAATATTAAAAAAAAGGTGAACTCACATTGAAAGGATGCACTGAAAGGGTAAAATGACATTAATCTGAGTCTATAGTTTCTATTAATTCAACCGGTAACTACAGTGAATGGATCTCAAATCCATCTTTGAATAAAAATCAAGGATCAGAGATAGAGACCAAGTGCTCAGCCTTGGTCTAAGCAGCCAATGCTACTATTAGGCTTATCCTATTATGGCTAGAGTAAAGACCATTCACTCCTAATTTCTGACCATTCCATATGCCATTAGTAAAGCCACACAATTCAGATAAACATGATTTTCTAGCAACCTCATTTATGAAAGTCACTCCTCTCTGGGCATAGCACCATTTTACCCAAATAAAAGAGTAGGTTAAGTTTTAGGTTTTTAAATAAAGAGATAATTAAAATAAATGGATAATTACCTGTTCAATCTATGACTCAGCCTTTTGTATTATACATTCAACAAGCAATATTTCTAAGATATGTTTTCTCCATATCATCTTAATAATCAGACCACCTTGAAATAATTATCAGAATGCTTACCACATATAGAGAGTACAGGTATCAACATCCAAAAGGTAGTGTGGAAGAATTATATTTTAAAATAAGCCATAACTATGTTATCTAACTGCTGCATAACATTTATGATAATTTTATACTGTATTACTCTGGAGATAAGCTGAGCATTGTTTATCTTAGTTCCAGGAAGCTGTATCTAAACATTTGGAATAAACTGAATTCAAGAATTGAACCCTGTCAGAGTTCATTTATAATCACTAAATGTAAAAAGGATATATCTTTAAACAAATACATCAGAGGATGAGTCACAATAAAGGCTCAGAGTGAGGATTTATGAATGAAAACAAAATGAATTCAGAATAAAGTCTAGATCTTCAGCAATATATAGATCATGAGATCCAAAGAACTGCAGGAGATGCTGCAACAGTTAATTCAGCAATCATCTGGAAATGTGAGAATTTCACAACATGAAAATCATTAGCCTTGACAAGGATTTGAAGCCAGTTCTCTCAATTTCTGGCTTACTGCTTTAGCCAGTTGAGCTATGAGGAGTTCTCTATGAAATTCACAGGGTAACAGGATACCTTAACTTTTAGCTTAACTGCTTAAATCACTGGGCTGGATACAGAGGGATCCAGATTCCAATCCTGGCAAAGCAAAATGATTTTTGCACTATGAACTTCTTGCAAGTCAACTAATCCCATTGCAGTGCAATCCTAATGCAGTGAATTAAGAATTATCATTTGCAATACAGTTATCTTTATTATTATACTCTTCCAATGACGTAATATTTTTGAAAAATTCACTAATTACCCAGAGAAATTCAAGTAGTAGTAGTACTATTATCCTTTCACCAGGTTTTCTCTCCAAAACGTCAACAGACTTGGCCTTAACTTTGTTGAAATCAGCCAAGGTAGGTCAAAATAGCCTTGTACATTTTGTTTTCACTTAATTGTTTTTATCTCAAAACCCAGATTTCAATATATAAAAATTTTAACATTCAACATCACCTGATTTGATGCTTAAACTCTGAAATTAAGGTTCTGAAAATAAAAATATTTAGTGGAAATAAACATACAAAGTTATTTTTACCTAGCCTAGAGTAACACTCATACTAAACTTCACAGTTGGCATTCCCCAGAACTACTCCATGATTTCACTCTCACCAATGTAATGAGCACAATGGACTTTTCTTTGAATACCAACTTTTATACAACCCTAGAGCAATCTGGAGAAACTACCTATTATTTCTTTGCATGCATCTTAAATTATGAAAAATAATTCTATATCCTTAGTCTTAACTCAAATACTGAGGAAAAGGACAAGAGTTAATACTAACTTCTTAAATAAAATAAAAATGTATCACTCCTGTACCACTATCTACTCGTATGCTTACCTATGCTCTGACAATTTCTTGACAGCCCAAAGATGCTTGGGAATTTTTTCTCGGCTTAGATTACACAATTCTTCCTCTCCCAATTGGCGGAATGTCATGGTGAAGTCTGATTTGGTTTCTTCCATCATCTTCAGAAGGGATTCTACTAACTCATCAGGGCTGAAGAGGTCATCATCTTCTAATGTATCCTGAAATTCCACCATGTAGATATCTTCAAAAATATTTTCAAATAAAACGACATAGGCCTACAGCATTTCCCATATGTAGCAGCCACAGGTTTGATTATTTGCAATAGAGAAATAACTCAGCTAATTTAATACCTCTTGATTACACATCTACATCTTAACAATCTCAGAGACATTAAAGTTTTAGGACACCAGTAATATTTCAAAATAAACTATCACAGAGGAAATGCCAGTGTCATTAAACCACATTAATACGCATGTTTATCACGCACACAAAACAAAAATGCACATATTATAAGTACCCTTATAATACATTAACTACATTTTTTTCTAAAATTCATCATAGAATATGCACACATTTTACATTCTACAAAATAAATTACATTCTACCTTTTTAAGTCAGGTAATATGATTAATCCTTCAAGCCAAGATATAATAAGATGAGAAGAAATGTTATTAAATGGCTGTATTTTCTAAAATTAATTCGAATTTGAAATTTTAACTTTCAATTTAGTAGCTGATAAGTTAATGCTACTTCAGAGTTTTCAGAGCAAGGCATCGTTTAATATCAAACATTCATTTCAGAAATATCCATTTCAAAGAAATTAATGAAAATTACACTGAGCATAAACTAATTAACAAAAACTAAATATTAGAAACAATAGTGTAAATCAACATAAGTTGCTCACATCACTAGTCAGTAGTTACCTATGTTAAAGATATTTTGGTCTTCTTGAGTCTTTCAATTACACTGAAGATGATCATTAGCAATCATGAGAGCTCTGATATGTTGCATAAAAACCATTTTTTATTATAAGTAGCTTTGTTGTTCATCACAATTCAATTTGCAAGAGACAAATTTGAACAAAAATCACCAATGGTTAGGAAGATGCCAGGTGACTCAGAAAGGTATCAGTTAGTTTATATTATTGTTAGGCACAGATTTAGGAATAGAGTGATAAATTCACATAGTTTCCCAGGTGCGGATTCGGATTCTGATCACGACTTAGTACCCATGAAGCATTGTGTCCTATTCAAAAAGAAAAAGTAGGGGAGTCAGGTTAGGACATGGACTGTAGAAGCATTAACTGGATTGACAAGAAAGAAGTATTGGTAGGTTGCAGAGAAAATCCTGAGTGAGAATGAGGAGCAGGGTACTATCGAGGAAAAATGGGAATATATTAAAAAAGGGATAATGAAAGCCACAAAAGAAACTATAAAAAAACAATAAACAGTTTTCAAGAAACTGCAGGAGATGCCGTAACAGTAACTTTTAACAGAGTCATCCACTAACATGCATTTCATTGCAACAATTTCAGAGCATAAAAATCATTTGCCTTGACCGGGATTCGAACCCAGATCCCTTGATATCCAGCCGAGTGGTTTAGCCAGTTGACGTCTTGATAGTTTAACTGGCTAAAGCACCATCTAGTTAACGTCTCGATAGCTTAACTGGCTAAAGCACTCGGCTGGATATCAAGGGATCCGGGTTCGAATCCTGGTCAAGTCGAATGATTTTTACACTCTGAAATTGTTGCAATAAACACAGTATTCAACCCGAAGGTCAGTTTGGTAGGTGATGGTAGAGTTCACCCAGTACTAAGCCTGACAGCATGTGAAATTCACACATCAGGGTAAGGGAGCCAGTTTCTTTCCCTATGCCGGTTATGGTTTCCCAGGAAGATCTGGTACTCGAAAAATCACATAGCTTGGGAGGGGCTGCAGGTGCCCAGATTGCCTTCCCCGGGAATCGAACCTGGGACCCTCCAATCAGTAAATCAATATCCTCCTATATCCTACTATATAAACCTCCAATCACTAAAAGTATCATGTGCACAGCCCTATGCTCTTTTAAATCTAAAATGCTAAGCGAATATCTTGAGGAAAATCCAAAGTCATTCTGGTCCTATGTTAGGGAAATACAGGGTAAACGTCCAACTGTACATTCTTTGAAGATGGAAAACAGAGAAATTATTACCGATAGCGTGAAAAAAGCAAACATTTTAAACAAGTGTTTCCAGAGTGTCTACAATAAAGACACAAACCCACCAAATGATCCTCCACACCCACCTGGGGAACGCATGAGCGACATAACACTGACCAAGAATGGAATAGAACATCTACTACGTAGCATCAAACCAAACAAATCACCTGGTCCGGAAGAAATACCTGCTAGAATATTAAAGGAATTAGCCGGAAACATTGCCCCATTTTTAGAAATTGTTTTCCTAAAATCGAAAGAAGATGGCTCAGTTCCTCGTGACTGGAAGCTAGCCCATATAACTCCCATTTATAAAGGCGGGAATAGGGATAAACCAACCCATTACCAACTCATTTCATTGACATCGATCTCTTGTAAAATATTAGAACACATTATTGTCAGTAACATAATGAGGTTTCTTGATAGTAGGAAAATACTAAGCAACACCCAGCATGGATTTAGGAAGAGCATATCTTGCGAAACACAATTAGGTCTTTTCATTCACGATATACTTAGATCGGGAGAAAAAAACACACAAGTCGACGCAGTATTCCTAGATTTCAAAAAAGTCTTCGATAAAGTCCCACACAAAAAATTGTTACATAAACTTAGATGCTATGGAATCAATGGGAAAATTATTAATTGGATTAGAGACTTCTTGTCAAACCGCAAACAAATAGTAGTCATCAATGGGTTGGGCTCAAAGGAAAGAGATGTAACATCGGGCGTCCCCCAGGGAAGTGTAATAGGGCCTCTTCTATTCTTAATATACATTAATGACTTAAGCGCACACGTTAGTGGTAATCTCAGGTTATTTGCTAATGACACGGTGGTATACAGGGAAATAAGGAGCCAACTAGATTGCGAGCTACTCTCTAGAGACTTAGACACAATCTTGGATTGGTGCAACAAATGGGGATTAATGGTAAATATAGACAAATGCGCAGCTTTGAAATTTTGGAACAAAGGAAGTAGCGAACAGGACATAAACTACAAAATAGAGGGTTCAGTACTAACTACGGCCAAACAAGTAAAATATTTGGGGATAGTTCTAACACCACGTCTTTCATGGGGAGCACATATCAGGACAATATGCGGATCCGCTTTAAAGAAACTGGGCTTCATTAAACCGGTGGTGGGGAAATGCAATGAGAAAGTTAAAGAGAGGTGTTATTTTGCTCTAGTTAGACCACATTTGGAATATGCCTCAAGTATTTGGAATCCTTGGGAGAAAATCTGGCAAAAAGAACTAGAAAAATTCCAGAGAAAATCTGCCAGATTCGTGAAAAATATGTATGACAAGAACACAAGTGTAAAAGGTCTCTTAGGGGATTTAGGCTGGGAGCCCCTTGAAATACGAAGAGAACAAGCGAGACAAACTTTTAGAAAGATTCAGAACCAGCGAGTTTAGCGATGACACAAAAGGAATAATAATGGCCCCACACTACTTAGGTAGATCAGACCACAAAGATAAAATAAGGGAGATAGATTCCAATACAGATAGATTCAAATACTCATTCTTCCCCAGAACAATCAGAAATCATAATAGTAAGAAAAAGAAGTCCATTTATAAATATTAAAAACATTTAAGTTACAAGTCGGAACAAAATTAAAAATTCAAAGATTGTGCATGTGTATGTTTGTTGGTAGTTTGTGGGTTTGCATGCGTGTGAAAGGGTTGGGGTGAAACGGTTTGTGCATGAATGTTTACCATGCTTGGTTTGTGGGCTCTAAATTTGTGGCTTCTGTATGCGGTTTTTTTTCCTAATTTAAGGGTGGTGCCCTAACACCCCCCGCCACACGCCCTTGCGGCGGCTTGCAGGGTATTGAGTAGATGTAGATGTAGATCAGTAGTCCAATGCTCTACCTCCTGGACAACCGTGGCCCACAAAAGAAACTATATGGACTGTTAATAGAAAAAGGACAAGGAAACCATGGACTATGGATGAGATGATTAGAAAGATAGATGATAGAAGGAAATGGAAGAATGTAGATACAGAGTTAGGTAAAAGGAAGTATAAAGAGTTAAACAATAAATAGATGGGTAACAAATACAGCAAAAGAAGAGTAGAAGACAGTGTGAGGATATGAAAAGTTTGCAGAGGAAGGGAGAAATTGGTGTGCTGAACAAGAAAGAATTTACCTATTGCAAAGTTACCTGGATACATCATGATGGCAACACGCTTCTGCTAATGTGAACGAAATAAAAAAAATGCAAATGATGCAGCACCTTAACCTTGAAGAGCCATTATGAATTTTGGCAGCAAAAGACTATCAGTCAATCAAACTACTGATAGGTTCCTCCCTCAAAGAGAGAGAGCATTCAGTCAGACCCATAATAATCATATTACTTACCGTCCAGTTTTAACATTTAATGTTTAATTATCATGATTACTTGGCATTTCTGGTCTGCTATGTTATATCTTTGGACAAATATAGATTATTATAACATTTCCATTTGATGAGACTACCACAGTAGCGCACTAACCTCATCAATGACTGAAGAACCTCCGCTGGCATATTCAATCCAATTACTGCCACATGCAAGGCCAAGTTTAGCGCAGAAGGCATATTTTCTCCAAACTAGGGCCTTTTGCGACGCAACCTCCAAAATCTGCCTAGCATTATCTGTGAAATCTTCCTCTCCCTCACTGTCATTGTCATCCGAGCAAAGGAGGGGAGCCAAGCCATCTGCTAGACGTTGCAGATCCCAATCAACTGCATGCCATTGACCCCGAAGGCTATACCTAAAGATTAAAAATGAAGCAATGATACCAATCACATCCTAATACATACATGGATACTTTGCATGAAAACCTAATTCTATTCTTCTGGTAATCAAAACGGCCAGACAAATGTTGTCAGCCTACTTAAAGTCTTCAATTGTGTAATGAATAATCCTAGAAAAGCATTTTATTTAGTTAATTTTATCTTACAACTTCCTTAAGTCTGATTTCTGATGCATCACACTCCATTATGTTTCTTAAAAAGGATACACTGACAAATCAGTCTTAATGAATTTGTATAATTGATACTAATGACTTAAAAAATTGTCAATTCCTGAGATTTACATGTTTTTGTTAGGAAAAATTAACACCTTCACCATCTTGAAAATTTAATCTATTTAATTATGACCTTGAAATTAGGTCCTATGAATAATCAAAAAATGCTGAAGCAAATAAACAATCCTCAGAATGAAAAGAAAACATAAGTAATAACCCCAAAAATTACACAGTATGTATGAAATAACACATCACATCAATATAACATAATTAATAGTAATAAGTGAAAGTGGTGTGAATGGGATTAGTGAAACTGGAATTACTGTTTTTAAACTAAAAATAAGATTTTCTAAGTTAACTGGATTTTGTAATAGTTATCTATTTATATGTTTCTTAAGATTTGGCATTAGTGAGAGTTTACCTGGAAGTTCATAAAATAGAATAGCCAACATATATCACTATCAATCACAGAATATAGGAAACCATGATTTACTTTTGCAATGTTTTTTAAGCAATCACTCCCTCAAATTTAAAACTGTTTGGTGCCACTGGAAATATAAATTCATACATAAAGTAAACTCTCTGTTAATATGAAATAGCATAGTTACACAAAATAGATGAAACTAGGTAGGCATGAATGGCTTAGATTGTTACCACTATTCCATAATTGTGATGTCAATCAAAGAACCACTTTGCTTTAGAGGATAGGGTCTTGATGTGGTGATTTCCTTCTGTGCAAATTGGAGTAAGATCACCTCCTGGATTTTCAAAACCACGAGAATAGGTGGTACGTGTAACAACACTGGAAACTGCTAATCCAGGTGACAAAAGAGTTACTGAATAGGACAAGGCATGCTGCATTTGACTTGCATTAAAATCATTGATTTGGTTATGATCAGTGGGACTGAGTTTGGGTGCACAATCACACAAATTGTGCAACACACCAATGCTGTGCAGGTTGTTCCCCAGGATTGTTTTTCTTAGGAATTTGAAAATGAGATTAGTTGCAATTTCTGACCACTTGCAGGAAGAAAATATTCCAATTTTATATTTATGTCAACATGGAATATGAGGTCTGTACAGAAGCTATCCAGCCATGCATTAACCATAAACCATAAACACAGTAATCAACCCGAAGGTCGGTTTAGTAGGTGATGGTAGAGCTCACCCGTGTACCAAGCCCGACGGCGTGTGAATAATCACACATCAGGGTAGGGGGGCCAGTTCCTTTCCCTGTGCCGGTTATGGTTTCCCAGGAAGATCTGGTACCCGAAAAATCAACTAGCTTGGGTGGAGCTGCAGGTGCCCAAAGTGCCTTTCCCGGGAATTGAACCCGGGACCCTCCGGTCAGTAGTCCAACGCTCTACCCACTAGACCACCGCGACAGAAAAATAGCCAACCTAGAACAATGAGGCCTTGGTCCCCTTCCAAGTAAGCCCTTTGAGACCTCACACACTTATCCCAGTGTCTCTTCCACTTTTTTAAACAATCAGCAAAGTCCTTTATTGGAGTGGTCATTAGGAGCCTCATCACATTCTCCTTTCTCTCATCAACCAAATGTTGGGATGACTGGGCTTTCATTTCAGGGTAATAGCCATAGACCTATGATTCATCTTCAGTTATGGCCTTCTTTAGAAAACCTGGGTCACCGTTTGCAGCTTGGAGCAAGACCCCTGCAACTGCAGCAGGAAACTCTTGAAATTGACGGGATAAAGGAGAATGCAACGAGGCAGCTGATGAACATTCCAAAAAAGGACTTTGCAGTTTGTTTTGAAAAGTGGAAGAGATCTGGGATAAGTGTGTGAGGTCCCAAGGGGAGTGCTTCATAGGAGACTAAGGCCTCATTGTTCTAGGTAGTTTATTTTTCTCAAAATATTGCATGACTGAATCCTGAATCCTTTCCAGACAGAAATTGTAGATGTCATTCTGGCCACAGGCGTAAAACTAAGGGATTTAGATACCAGACCTAATACAATTAGGAACTCCTATTCCCTAATACCTGAATAAGAGTCTTCCATGAAATGAAACACGGCAGCCTTTACTAAACCACTGCCATTTAGTTCTACTCCACTCTTGTCCACCCTCCATAGACCCTAATACCTGGCCATGCCAATTTGAAATTATTTAGTAATGTCCTAACTATAAGTTCTCTACATCGGAACATAAAAAGTATTCAGCCAAACAAACTTATTTAAAAGCTTACACATTTTAACTCATGCTTCCCTTATTTAAAGAAATGTAAACACATTTAATATTTTTTCTTATGCAGCAATACACACCATGTACATTATAATGTAATTTAATCCATGGATAAATCAATTATTATTTTAAATCACAAATGAAAGCAATAGCTTACAGCTGCCAACTCCAAAATCTGTCACTTAATTCCTTTCCTATACCTCATCTCTTTTCATTGGGGCTGGCACCTCTTGAAAGAGCACCAGCACATTTTACAAAGACTTAAGTCACACTCTTCCTACCTTTCACCAAAATATATCATTTATGATTTCCTTGAAATTAAAAATGATTATTTGAAAGATCTACGATTAAAATTTTTTGTTTGACATGTTGCTGCTACATGCACCTATAATTATAAATTCTCTTGACTAGAATTAGGTATCAAACCTAAATATAACATCACATCAAACTAATCCAAACCAAAATAAGTGTCCATAATATGTGGGTGTGGACATAAGTATAGTTTTATTAAAGCTGTATTTGGTATTGAAAATGATTAAAATTGTTATAATACATTCAAACTTACCTTCCATTAGAATCTGAAGTATTAGGGATATATCTTGAATTATATGCTTCCACAAATCCAAAAGGTCCATAATCAATGGTTACACAGCATAAGGAAAGGTTATCTGTATTCAAAACACCATGGACAAAACCAACAACTTCCCAGTGCACAGCCAATTTCCATGTCCCTTCAGCAACTTGCTTCAGGAGCTCTAGAAGAAGTCTTGGGCAGTCTTTTGGCTTACTATTCTATGGAGATACATAAAAGGAAAAAATAAATAAAAATATGAGAGAGGATGATGCATACTCATAGGTATTTCGAACTAACATGCATCTGCTCCAAGGAGAACGAAGAACAGATTAAGCAACCAAGCTGATTCAAATTCAAATGTCTTGGAAGAAATGTACTAAAATGTCACACAAGGGGTAAAATGACCTGTATTAACTTATGTCTTGACTGCAATGGAAAAGGCCAGGTGCTGCACAAGAAAACCCAGAAGGGACTAGCTCAGCACTGAATTTTATTCCAAGAAACTGTGGGATATGCCTCAACGGTAACTTTTAACAGAGTCATCTGCTAATATGCATTTCAATGCAACAATTTCAGAATGCAAAAATCATTCACCTTGACCAGGATCCCACAAAAGACGAATGATTTTTACACTCTGAAATAGTTGCATTGCACTGAATTTTATGTTGAGTTCTGCAGTTTCAATTGCAAATTGGATACTGCTGGAACCTGAGGCTAATGTCCTTATTTCTCACCTCTGCTCTTCCTCATACACATCCAATCTATGTGAATATGCAGACTTTGCAAAAGGCATCACAGCTATTAATTAAGAAACACATTTGCCTGAGTGACAAAAAAAATGAGAGGTTCACTAGTGGTTTTGCAGATTAATCTTTCCATTACAGGGAAATTAAAAGGGATGAATACTCAGTTACAAGCTAAGGGAAGTGAATGTTTTCATTATCTAAAGGAAATTAAAATATGTGCATAGTGTTTAATGGCTGATTCTTCTTTAGAAATGCTGGATCCCATGTTGCAACAGACATTCAATTCCTTAAACTGTGCAAGCATTTTAGAAAAGATAGTCAGCAATTTAGTGGGCCATAGACTTTTAAAGACAAGAAATCATTTGATAAGGTAATCATAAAAAAATTGCTTCATGTAATTCATATTTTATGGTATATACTCATTATCATCATCATATCTCGATGAAAAATATGGTCACATACTTATAGAATCTCCTGGAAACAAAACAGCTCTACTCATGATGGGAAATTAGCAATTACATAATGGCATTTCTAGAAAGAGAGAGAAAATTGAAATAATCCAGTAATTCACCAAAAGGCTCTTATGAAGTCTTCATACTAATCCTCCATGACCAACTCATTGTTTACACAGTAAACCAGAGTTTGTACATAGTTGACTGATTGCTGCTAGGTAGCAGCAAAAACTCCATTTCTCCTTCCCCTGATTTTTTCTGGTTTTATATACAAATTATCTTTACACAACAAAAGTCATTTAAAATATCAATTGTTTTGATTTGCATACCTTTGTCATAGACATTTAACTCCAAGAGGAAACACATTGTATAAGATGCTGCATAAAATCATATATATTACTCTTTATAATATTATGTAGAGTGATTAGAGTTAATTGCATTTTTTTCATTTAAAATACTAAAAAATAACAGAAATTGGTACACAAATTACATTCATTATTACACCATTAAAATTCAATAAAATTTCACTAGGTGATTTAAACTTTGTGGAAGGGAAATCAAGACAGACATCCATGCACAAACAAATTCATGAAATTTTTTAAAATGATTTATTTAGTATTAACAAAATACATTCAGCTTTCAACAAAAATTTTTAACAGGGTTATCACTATGATTAATTTTGTTTATTCTACACGTGTGCCTCTATTAAAACTTAAAATTCTTTTAATGACATTAAATTAACAATCGTAATTAAAAATGAAAAGGTTAAGCACCTAATATTTTCACAATTTGCATATATTAATAAATATTTCACCTCCTTGCACCCATTTCCAAGCATTAAACCAAGGTTTCAGGTTTTTTATTTCATGATTACAAGTATTTGTTTTAAAAAATGTTCGCTGTGATATTTCTGCCAAGAGATAAACAGAAAAGCAGTCTCAAAGCTACGCTAAACAACAGCAATAGTGAGAAGAAACAATTTCTCCAGATGTGGAGCAGATCAAAAAGAGTTAGCTAGTATCAATTGTTTGGGGGAGAATAATTTCACATGATCAGCCATAAGACTGTGGAGCAGAATGGAATAAGAAATGTCATATTAGAAGAACAGTTTTGCACTTAAAAGTGTGATGTAATGATTATCCTCAAATTATATGTCCAAGATAAAATGGTCCTCCACAATTTTTATTCAAGAGAATACTAATGGCAGGGGAACATCAGTAAAAATAGATGAATTTTATGAGCATAGGTAGGGGTTAATAATAATGAGCACTGACACTAGCGACACAAATTGGGAACTGATTGAAGATCAAAGGAATATATACTCAAATTTTTAATAGTTAATTTGACAAAAAATTAAATACCTGAAAAACATGGTTTCCAAAGAGGAGTAAACCATTGGAGATATTACAAAGGAGACCAAAGACAAAGAAAGCTTCAAATCAACAATCAAAAGACACCTTCAAAATGGGAAGATTAATATAGGAGTAGAGTGAAATGATGTGGCAAATGTGTACACTTCAGGTATATAATGTGAAAGTTAATTGGAAGAAACTAAAATCCTATCAAATGTTGAAGAGAGTATCATAAGGCAGAAAATATAAAGTATTTAAATTTCAGAAAAAATTTAGGTAATCCCTCATTCACAATTTAGGGCAAGTTCACGTCAGAGAAGTGATTTTTAATTACTATTTTGTTGTCTTCTGATAAATATTTAAAATATTTTCATTATATTAACTAATAATATTATTATAGATAATTATCATGTAAGGCCAGTTTTGGATAGACACAGACAATATGATTCTACAATAAACCCTTCTTCACGTTCAAATTTTCCTTCCTCCCTTAATTTCATCCAAAATACCTATCCTATTCTTATTCCTACCTCTCTTGCCTAACCTTCTCTTTTTTATTACAGTCTTGAACAACCCTTCCTTCTCAAAATCTATTAAACAAATACACCCTAATTGTGTTCTGTGTGACTATTTTAGTGACCCTATTACTGCTGGCTCTCCCCTTTCTAAGCACAAACCAATCAAACCCTCCTCTCCACAACTTGGTACTTGGTCCCAACTTAGTACCAGCAGATTATTTCCTATTCCCAAAAGTTAAATCCTCCCTCAAAAGACACCACCATGCGTGCCATCAAAGACTCTTGCATGCATTCCCTTAAGAACCTTCTAGAATCTATATACCATGGAGCCTTCAAGTCATGGAATAACTGCTGGTAAAAGTATATCAATACTCAAGGGGTGTACTTTGAAGGATTTTGAGGCATTGTAGAAATATGTCTTATAAATCCAAAACTTTTTGCACAAATCATGTACCTACAACAACAATAGAGGTAATGCACCTGACAGAGCATAGCCAAGTTCACTGTTATACTATTGGAAGCCTATAGAGAGTCTGCTCTCCACATACCACAGCTAGAGGGGTTAAAACGTTTAACAAGGGGAGATAAATTCAATGGAAGGTGGATCCAGAGCTCCAGTCACTTCCCTTTATGGATGTTAACATTAAGACTGCTGCATTCATTGTGAGAGAAGATCATTAAAAAATGTTAAAAACGCTATTAGAAATATTGAAAATTTCATTTGGTGTCACCCACATTTTAACAGGAAAATTGCACATAAGACGTGTTGGTTCGCAATAGGTTTTGCAAAATCTCAATAAGCCTATGAAAACCTACGTGACGTATGTTCTTTATCCTCCATATAGTCCCAATGTCACTTTTTCCTATTCCCAACTGTGAAGAAACAGCTTCATGGAAAAATGTCTTTCATCATCAGAAAACAGGAAAACTGAACATTTTATGCTGCAAATGCAGCCACTGGTGCAATAGTAATTCAAATTAAATTAAACTTGTACGACAAATGCATTGAACATTGAGCTAAAAATTTAACAACATTTTTAATGTTTGCACAATAAATTATTAAAAAAGGTTTATGACCACTCGTTACTGAACAGCTTTTCTATACACTTAAAAAAGCAATCACACTAATAAACAAGGGCTACCTTGTTCCCAAAAGTCATGCAACACAAATACTTAATGTTCGTTTAAAACTCATTTCTTCAATTTTTAAAGAGGTATTGTTTAAAGAAATACAATATTTTCAAACTATTTTTAAAAGAGATTTTCATTGTTAAAAAATTTACGCAGAAAAATATTCCAGAAAACACAGCTCAAAACATTGCTCATGCAGATTTATGCAATTGGGACAGAAAGTAGTAATTTATAGAAAAAAAACATGCTTCTTTTAATCTGTACCAATTTTCACATTCTACTTCAAAGTTGTTCCTCCTAAAGGGTAGGATCCTAGTCTATTGATACACTCCATGAAATGAACAAGTTTTCTGGCTCTTCAGCTTTATGACACTTCTAAACTCCTGGTTCCACCATTAATAATAAAAAATAATTTTAGTATAGCAGCACACATTCCTCTTCTCTTCCTGAACCCAAACTGATCATCCCCCAAGTAATCATTTGTTTTCCTCTCCAACCTTTTATTGATGGTCCTAAATACCACCTTGGCTGTGCAAAATGAAACTTATTGCACCATAATCCTCGGATAAGTGGGCAGTCGGAAAAGTTACCGACCTAAAAAATAAACAAGACCATTTTTTCTTCAAATTTATTTTTATTTTTCAACAAAGTCCCCTTTTCAGTCAATACACTTTTTTTCAATGATGTCCTAACATTTTTAATTCTTCCAAATAGTAGTATACTTCCAAATAATAGTAGCTGATGTCTTTCTCCACAAAACAGGCATTTGCGCATACAATAACCTCCTCATCCTATGAAAATCTGTCCTCCAAGTGAAATTTTAATGTTAGGAAACTTGAAAATGTCATAGGATGGCATCTGGCGAAGATGGTGAGTGGTCAACCATTTCAAAATGCAATTCATGAAATTTAGCCATGGTGACCGCCAAAGTGTCAGCAGGAGTGTTGTCCTGATGCAAAAGCACTTTCTTCTTCTTCTTCAAATATGTCTTTTTTGAAATTTCTGCCTTCAGCTTGTCAGGTAAATATGCATAAAACTCTTGTTATTTTTTTACCCCTTTCAAGATAATTGATGAATAGAATTCCATCAGTATCCCAAAAAAGTCACCATCACCTTCCTGGCTGATGGAACCATACAGAGTTCGTCCGGAAAATAAGTGTACTGAGCTCAGGAAAAAAAATTTATTACACTTTTACATATCTTAAGCTAATATTCCTCAAAATAGGGCCCTTGTGAGTCGATACACTTGTTCCAGCGGCGTTCCCATTCCTGGAACGCTCCCCCGAAGGCATCATCGGGAACCTCTCGAAGACACGTCGTCACGGCCTCTTTGACGGCGTCCAAAGTCCCGTATCGCGTTCCTTTCAAACTCCTCTTTATCTTCGGGAACAGAAAGAAGTCCGGTGGTGCCAATTCCGGGCTGTAGGGTGGGTGCGGCAGCGTTGCCACGCCGTGCTTGGCCAGGAAGTCCGACACGACAAGCGCGGTGTGAAACGGCGCAGTGTCGTGATGCAGCCGCCAGATGTTTTTGATCGCTGGCCGGACGCGGGCGACTCGTTTTCGAAGCCTGTCGAGCACTTGGACGTAAAATGCAGCATTTACAGTTTGTCATTCAGGTACAAATTCGTAGTGGACGACTCCCCTTTTGTCAAAAATCCGGAAAAAATCAGTACACTTATCTTCCGGACGAACCCTGTATTCACCTTTTTCGGAGTAGGTTCACCCTTTGCAGTTTTGACTGCTCTTTTGCCTCAGGAGTGTAGTGGTGGATCGAAATTGCATCCATAGTTATGAATTGACAGAAAATATCAGACTCGCTTCCCTTATACCACTCCAACAGGGCCTTGGAAATGTTCTTTTGAATGCATTTTTGATCCAAAGTGAGCAAACACAGCATCAAACCCTAGTTTGTGCATGTCCAATTCTTCAGTCAATATATGACCAATGTATTCTTTTGATAGCCTCTACTATCTCTTTACCCTTAATTCAATGGTTGTCCAGTACCATTTGGTCAATTTTTTGTACCAGCATGGCTGATGATGAGCATATAAATTCAGCTGTCCGAATTTCAAGGTTGTAAATGATGCTGCAAAGTTCCTGTACACCGCATCTAACTTGCATTTGATTTTTATAGGCGTATTGCCTTTCAAAAACAACTATTTAATGATAGTTTGATACTCAAATTTTTTCCATGTTCACAAAAACCCAGTCAACGAGTCACTCAAATCTTCATTTTACAACTAAGTGTCCAAAATGGCAGAAATTTTCACTCACATATAGGCTGTCTTCTCATTATTTGGGATAGAACTAACATATATAGTATGATGAAGTCTTGCATCCAAATTCCTCCCCAAAAATGCCCATAGATACCTTTACTTCTTTCCATGTTTTGCTAAGACCATAAGTAGCTCTTGCAGGAATGCAACCTAATCCCATGTTTTTGTTTAATTTCATTTCCCGTTAATGCCATTTTTAACTCACAATCAACTATGCCTGGACATAAGCTATCTTCATGGACATCACATTGCCTTCCTGTTATGATGTGTTAACTTGCTGGCCATATAGATCCACCATGCATTCTTTCCATCTCTCCTAGATCAATTAATAATTTTCCTGCCATAGTTTTGTAAGCATGCATAGATTTTCCATTATTACTTCCTAACAGCCCATTTTCTCCATTCAGCACACCAATTATAACCATCCTTTGAAACCACTTTCTCCTACCTAATCTTGTGTTTACCCTCTTCCATTTCCTTCCCTCATCAATACTCCTAATCATCTTGTCTGTAACCAATAATTTCCTTGTCATTTTCTTTAATATTAAGTCAAAAAACCATTAATAGATTAAAAAAGAAAAAATAAAAAGATAGTATCCATAATAAGATCAGGGTTACCACTATTAGGAGATTCTGATTATGGCTCTATTATAAAGCCAGATGAATGTGTACAGCCTGTCAGTAACACCAGCAGAGATGGTTTGGAGCCAAGGAAAATTACTTTGAGGCCTGCTTCCCTTAAACTTCCCTCAAGACTCCTTCAAAATACATTCTTCAATCATGATTCCAAACTTTCCTCTTTCTTCTGAAAGCATTGGAAGTTGATGCCTTGATCCATTGGTCATCTGAAAGTTGAATATCTATTAGTATATTACCAACCTATTAAAATTACTCAGAATGATCATAAATAAATGAAATAGTAGGTGGAGTCATAAATGAACTATTATAATTTACCTTGCAAGATGCTGATTCTTAAAAAAGGATCAAATAAAAATTATATCCATGTCAGTGGAGCTGATGCAGAAATTTCCTAGTTAAAATGAAGGGAGCAAGGTGAAAAACACTGTAAAAAATAAATTTTAGGGAATTTCAAACTAAAAATAGAATAAAATGGAAATTAAAATCATGCTAAATCCAAAAAACTAACAGGTAGGTAATGAGGTTTGCTAATATTTTCCACATTTTATCCTTTCTGGGAAAATCTTGACAATATTGCTAAAAAGGTTACAAAATGAATTTAAAATCCAATATACAAGGTATATTCTTAAAGTAAGTACCGTTTGCTTATATTTAAATATTGGCGCTTCAGAACACAGTTTTACTCCTGCAGCGCCATCTACTGATTCATTGAGAAGCTATAGCAGCATTTGTTTTGTTCCAGAAGTCGTTTGCTTGTCCGTGCATGCAAACAACAATGTCCGCGACAATCGTTGATCCCACAAGCTGTGAAGTGTGTTCTGTCATATGATTCTTGTGTGCAAAAGGATTGTCGGCTGCTGAAATTCATCGGGAATTATGCCTAGTTTATAAACCTACAGTTATGAGTGAAGGAAAGGTTAGACAATGGTGCTGTGATTTTAAAAATGGACGAACAAATGTCCATGACAAAGAGCGAAGAGGTAGGCCCAGTATTCTGACCAATGAAATTGTTTCGCAAGTGGAACAAAAACTGTGATGTGATCGTCGATTGACAATTAATGGCCTGGCTGAACAATTTCCTCAACTTGGACACACTACTGTCTACAATATTGTTATGGAAAACCTCGGATACCACACATTGCGTGCAAGGTGGGTACCGAAAATGCTCACCAACCACCACAAAGAGCAAAGAATGTCCAGTGGACGAGAGTTTTTGGGTCGTTGGGAACTCTTTAAACCACCCACCGTACAGTCCTGACCTTACACCCAGCGACTACTTCCTTTTCTTGCACTTGAAACAGTGGTTCAGTGGACAACGTTTCGAAACCGAAGAGGAACTCAAGAATGGCGTTGTCGATTGGTTCAACCCTCAGGCGGCGAGTTTCTATGCAGAGGGGTTAAAGAAGCTGGTGCAGCGGTACGAAAAATGCTTAGAAGTGAATGGCGATTATGTAGATAAGTGAAGTAGGTTTGTAGCTAACTAAAAGTGCCAATAAAATGTGTTTCATATGAGTATATTTTTTCCTGTGACCAAACGGGCCTTACTTTATGAACAGGCCTCGTAGACAGAATAAAAGAAAGCATTACAAAGAATGAAAAAATACAATGGCGTTCTCACAAAACATACAACATAGATTAATGTGCAAGCGAAAAAGGTAGAACTCACAAGAAAAAGAGCATATTTAATATAAACCACAAAAAAATGAAGAACCCAAAATGATTTGGGCACATCCAAGGCAGAGTCCATTGTGGTGACAAAGAAGAGGTTATACAAGCTGTTAAGGAGTGTGAGCCACTCTTTATAGTTCACGGTATAGCAGAAATGTGTTATTACAAAGACCAAACAAACCAAGAAATTAGAACTTCATAAATAAAATTACAAATGAGTGCTAAAAACCAAGTAGAGTACCATGTTTCTCATTCTTTTAGCTATTAACAAATGTTTCTATGAAATGTTTACAGTTCTAAGTAACAAGATACACATAATTATTAATGCACATATTAACACATAGGTATAATCAGACTTAAATCTACTGAATTGTATCCACGCATTCGGTCGCCATTTGGTGGTGAAGGCAATTTACAGCCTCTTGAACAAAATTTCAAGCAACTGTTGTTCAATATGTATTTAAGTTACTGTTAATTTCAAATATTCATGGTCATTTTCCTGACCTTACATAATCAATAAAATGGTAATAATGGTTTATTCATTTCAATCCGCATCAATAGCAGTTTGAGCATTGTATCAGCTCTCCAAATACCACAAAATTTCCTCCGTTCCCCAAGTTAGCCAGTGGATATTGTCAGCTTTCCAGGGTTTTCCAGATTCTTTACTTGATCATTTGCCGATAATTATTGACTCCCAAGCATCAAAAATGACAAGGAACAGTTTATAATATCATTGTGATACTGGGTGTGTAATATAACGTCATACTGTTAGCTGAATGTATGCATGACAGATATCAAATAAGTGCCCTATCTCATTCAGAAATCACCTTATAATTGCAGGTTATTGACAATGGATCCTACCTTAGTGCAACATAGATTTCCCAGAAAAGGAATCCAACATTCTGAAATAATAGTGACATGGTGCTTCAATGAAATGATGTGCCACAGAAAACACAATAACAAAATAATCTTATTACTACCTTAACCAGTATATTATCTAATAAAAAAAATAAAAATAACAAATATAATAGTACCCAAGTAAAAATGAAACAATAAAACAACAAAATAAATATATTCGGAGAGCATGATTATCTCCTTACAAAGAAGGTGATCTCCATACAGGGTTTCTCATTGAAGTAGAGCAAGGGCTGCAAAGAAGAACAGGAGATACCTACAAGCAAATTAGTAGTGCCTCTCGAATATAACTCAAAATTACATGAGGAAATTGCCCACATAAAACACATCAAATATCAATTCCTTCGAGGATATCTGGCTTATTCCCCGAGTTTTCCAGTGGAACAACATTTTCCAAGTTTTCCTAGCTGGCAGACTCCCTTTTTACAAAATTTGAATCGGCAAATATACTGATTAACATAAAATAGTATGTGGCCCTTATGGGTAGACAATTGCACACAATATACACATGATTCAGTACACACAACAAATTTTTGTAGGAAACTTACAATCTAGTGTTTTCATGAAATGTAAGCCATTTAAACACAAGCAAATCCACATTTCAATAGTGCTCAATCAAGACATAAAGGAAAAATAAATGAGCAAAGAAATAGCTCAGCACTTCAATATGCTTTGATATAAAAGGTTAATAAATATTTTCCTCCAGTACAAAAATAAGGGTTATTAATAAACAAATACGCAGCTGTTACATTTTTCACCTAATCTTGAATAAACATAAAATAGATTTGAGCCTACTCTTTAATGAAAGAATTTTAGACATCTGTAAATAATATTTTTAATAGTACACACATACTATAAGTCTGCCTTTAATGCAATGCATGTATTCCCTAATATAAACTGTTTATTCTTCAGACGAAAATCCTTTCTCTAATGAACCACTAAACTACAATTTTGGAGGGAAGGGAAAACTATGCGAATAATACCCATAATTAATCATTCTTAGAGATTAGCAGTTTGTATCACCTTCACTTAGCAAATATAATTGCATTATTTCCACCACAAACATTTATTATTGACAAACCTCAATTCTGCTATCTATATAAGACATTAGAAAGAATACATACTTTCAAAAGAACTCATTTTGCCTATGAAGTAATTGCTCCAACACGATTTTTAACATACACATATTCTTTGTATCCACCAGGAAATTCTATGCATCCACCTAGGCATTTTCAAAAGAGATCAATTTCCTAAAAGATGGCCTTAGTCTTTTGAGAATGATTCAGACTACAGACCGTATAATATTTCAGCACAGCACATAAGAAACCATCAGGTTTATAGACATTGGAACTGCAAGCTTGATTCTAACAACGTAAAATCACATTCAAGGTAAGTTGATCCATATTAACTGACATTTAAAATGAAAACCAAAGCAAATATGACCTCCTCCAACTGTCCTGATTATTGCTCTCATTGTCAGTGATGCCCATGTAATGGTTCGATTCTGATTAATGAGGAGAATGGTAATCCTCAGGCATCTTGTCTCAATATCAACATGGCTTCCATAGAAATGAATCCACAACTGCCATACATGAAACAATTAATCATGTGCATAATACTCTTGATAATAAATTTCATAACTGGGCTTTGTTACATGACTTTACCAAAGTGTTTAATCCTATTAACCATATCCAGGTTAAAAGATTTTGTATTTTTCCATAGGCTTAAATTTAAGATGCAATGTGTTTCACCAACTTGTGGCATCATCAGGTACAACTTTTGTTCACATGTAGCAGTTGCATATACTGGTGTCCTCCTGCACATGCTTAGGATGGAGGAGAAGGGGTGGTTATGCAAGAGGGTGAGGGAGGGTGGAAAGTTGAAGGTGAGGGTCGGGGTTATTTGGGTAAGAGATGGGAAAAGGCAGTGGTGCCTTGGTTATGACGTGGCATAGGGTGGGGTCAGGGGCATGAGAGGGGTAGGGACGAATGGGTACATTTGGACGGTTGAATCTGTTTTTCCTCAGGTTCTTTTTCGGAAAGGAGAGGGGAGGGATAAGAGTATAATTGCTCGTTACAAAGAACCATTTTGGGGTCTGCCAAGTGCCTTCTAATCTCCATTTGTTCAAGTGCATCCATTTTTAATCCTTTACGGAGGTTATGCAGTATTTTGGGGACAAAATTACTATGTGGTGCTTTGTGAAGAGGGAATTGGGAGTTTTGATTTTTGCTTCACCTGGCGTGTTCTATGGCTCGCGTCTTGAAATTCTTCCAAATATGACTAACATAAAAGCTGTTGCAATTACCACATTTTAGTTAATCGACACCTGATTTAAAAAGTGTTTCCTGTTTGTCTTTGCCATTAGCTATGAGTTTGGAAGGAGTAAGGGGTTGGTAAAAGGCCCCTCTGAGTGAAGTAGGAAGGTGATTGGAGATTTTATAGGAGATATCTCAAATGAATAGGATCAAACACAACCTGAAGTCTAGATCTTGTGGGCTGAGAGAAGGAAATTCTACATATGGCCAATTCTACTTTTTGCTTTTTCTGAAGTATTTTTTCAACTAGGTGTGAGTTATACCCATTGCTGGGGGCTATATTCATAATTGTATTAAATTCATCATTGAAATTTGTGGGGGAAAGAGGGTAGGAGCCGGTGGATCATCAAGTGGAGTACTGCATATTTGTAAGAAAAATGGTGGGTGGAATCATTGGGAATTATGTGATCTATTTTAGTGGGTTTTCTGTAAATTGAGAACTCATGTCTATTTTCTTATATGGTAATTAACAGATCTAGGAAGTCAATTGCATTGTTCACATCTTTTTCTAAGGAGAAGGAAATATTTGGATGGATCATATTGAGGTACTTGTGAAAGGAGTCTAACTGGTGGTTTGACCTTGCCCACAGGCAAAGAATATCATCAATGTAGCGGACCAACCACATTTTCCATGTTTACTGACAGTATTGAACAGATGTTCTTCTAATGAATTAAGGAACATTTCAGTTAGGAGGGAGGAAGTAGGGAACCCATAGCTATACCATCTGTTTGGATGGTTATAAATGTGGTTACAACTGAAATAATTTTGATTAACTGACATTTAAATGAAGGAGATCAATTTGTTTGAAATATTTAAGGCAATTTTGGACTCATTGGGTAAATTTTGAGCTTATAGTAAGGCTTCTGATCTAGGCACACAAGTGAATAGGTTATTTATTTATACCAAAATAAACTAGTGTTGCTTTTCCTGGAACATTAATTCATTTTAGCTTTTTGGGACACTCGACTTAGCTTTTAACTCCGTATTTGGGCTCAAATTATAAGGAGTCCTGGAATATTATGTTTTAAGTATTTTAAATAGGTTTAAATATTTCAAACGAATTAATCTCCCTAATGCCGATGGCACTAATATTGTAATTTCCCCTGCCTCTACTCAGGAACTTATTAACTGTTGCAGTCTAGTCACCCTAAAAATCAATTCTCGTATCTGTCACATCTTAAAATCAATGCCGAAAAGCCACAAGTCATTATTTTTGCTCACAACAACACCCCCATTTAAGTGTTAAGTATATCTTCAGGTGCAAAAGTTTTGCCTAAGCTGTCTGCCAAATTTCTTGGGAATAATTTAAATTCCCAACTCCTTTCGGATTCTCACATTCATACTCTTCTGAAGAGCCAAAATTCTTTGACTTTTATTAATTGGAATATTTGTTTCACAGTTTCTGATAATGTTCTCCTCTATTTATCCTCGATCTATTATGGTCCTTTTTACTCTCGAATTGTACTTAATATATTGTTTTGGGGTTACTCTACTCAAGCTGTTTCTGTGTTAAGAGTGCTATTCGATGTCACGTACGATGCCCTAATTTTTCCCCTTTTGAGGAAGTTCCATGTGTTGCTTCTTCCATGTATTTATATTTTTACTGCAATTGTGTTTGCAAAAAAGAAGGTGACAATACTTTCTGGTAATGCTGATGTACATAATTATGGGACTCATAAGGTTAATAACTTGCACATTTCTTATGTACTGTTCTTACCTAAGGTCCCGTAACATGTATCATTTTTTTCAACAAACTGCTGGCTGAATTCAAACCGCACTGTGCCTTAAATCGTTTTAAGTGTACGTCAAAATGCCTCTTGCTGAAAAGAATCTTCTATAGCACCAGTGAATACCTTTCTTGTCCCTAATGTAGTTTATTCCCATTCAACATGCCTTATGCTAAATGTGCAATTTTTATTTTGTACTATCTGGTCCCTGGACAAATACATTAATGAACATTAAATAAATATGATTATCCAGGAGTACTCAAATTGGTGACATTCCTGAAGAAGTACATTCAAGTAATATGATGGACTTGATTGCCAAATGAAGGTCAAGGTTCACCCAATATATCCATTTTTAAGCCCTTATTGATATTGCAACTTCTTCAGAGAAGAAGCATTGCTAACCACAGCTATTTTTTTATGTACCATTATAGCTAAGCTTTAGTTTTGTAAGAACGAGTTTCTACCAAAATAATGCCATTATATACCACATAACCAGAATCCCATACAAAGCACACATGATTCATCCAAACTCAATGTAATACTTGAAAAAGTGGGAAAGATAGACAAATTAACATGCAACAGAGTGTATGACAAACATTTTTATGACATTTTAAATATAATTATGCTTTCACTTTTAATTTGTCATCTATCATTATAATTTGTAAGGTGTTGGTTATTTTTTGACAATTGAAAGTGAAAAGCAACACTAGCAATGAAAAATGAAATATATATTACCTGAACTACATCCTTGGGAAGGAGTGTATGAATGAGGTAATTGGCCAAAATCCTTAAGGTACCCCACTCATTGAAACTTTTGGCCAGCACTTCAAGGGAGCCAAATCGAAACCATGTGGGAGCAAGTCGCAAGACAACAGCTGCCCTTTCTGTCTGAGGATTCCCATCATAAAATCGGTCTCGAATGACTGGATCCTGACTGCAAACAACAGCAGCAACTCTTGAAGTAGGCACACCTAGTGATTATAAAAGAATGTCATCTGTACTAAAATACTTCATTTAAATTTTCCGAGCAACTTCCTTAAGATTTTAACATAATTCACAGAAAGCATTAATAAACAGCTAGTTTCATACACATTAATGGGCCTTCAGAAGTACATGCCCCTACTGATAAAATAATATTAAATTAGATTGTCTGTGTGTATGCACATGTACCTATTATATGTGTCTGCCCCTTACGCTCATACCTGGAGCCAAGAAGCATATAATTTTATGCAGTATGGTTTTTACTTTCATTATCCAATGTATTTTGCCCACAACTCTTGATTGTGAAGTTAGGGGTATCCCTTATACAATTCAAATCACTGTGGCCACTACCAGTAGGGAGGAGCAAAGGTGTGAAGCTATTCACTCTATTAAAGCATTTTCTTTTAATTTATGAATAATTTTACACAGTGATAACTATAATATTCATTTCCCTATTTACCATCCATCTTTGATGACCATGGGGCCATTTCTGTCTAGTTATTAGTAAATAATTTTTCTGATTAGCCATCAGGATTCCCAGATTCCGCAAATCATTAGGTATATACACCATCTCATCGTACCCTAGATTGAGACCAGTGCCTATGAATTACCTGGTCAGGGGCACCATGCAACAGACATTTCATTTCAGCCATCTAAATAAAGTAACAAAAATAATTATCACTAAATCTCCTTCAGACCGAACTCCTAACATTCTTCAAAAAAGAATACAAGTGATTATTAATCCTATCAGCCAGCTTCTTTTTTAAGATTAACTGCTATGATAATCACCCAAGTAAAATAATATGGGCTGCAGCTGACTTTGAACTACTTTGGAAATGGGGTGGAACACTTAAATTGTGATATAGACGAACTGTATCAGGATAAAACTAGTGTGCATACATTTGAAATAACACTGAACTGGTTAATCACATTAGAAACCAGTTGCCAGCTCCATTACAGTCATTGGATATCTTGTGACTCGGAGCAAATGTCATATTGAGAGTCTTCGAAAAGTATATGTAAATATAGCCTGAATGCCGAATACTATTTCCCAGTTATATATGCCTGCACCTATCCTCTTCTCAATTAAAACAAAATTAGGGGAAAAACTTAATACATGCAATTTAATTTTGCCAACAGGGTTAATATTAAAACTAAGTATTGCAGTTTCACAAGGAACACAAGAATGTCATTTTTCAAAGGTTGTTTTCTTTTTGACTTATGCCTAAGCCATGCTAATTTAAAGCTCTATGAAAAATTCAAAATTTTCAGTAGAAAGCCAGTGAGGCTAGGCCCATAACGAGATATTTTACATTATCTCACTAGATGCACTTACTAGGAACTACAACTGAACACAAGTATTACCACAGTCTAGGAGTAGGCAGTACTATTACCAAGAAAATGCATAGCCTCGGCGCATAAGAATTCCCTGATAGAAGAGCGTATGACCGCTCGTCCATCCGCTCCTCTGGAATAAGGCGATTTGCCGGAGCCTTTGAGTTGTAACTCCCATCGTTCTCCTTTCCTGTAAATACATAGTTTACATAGATGAAAATCTTTCACCCGAAACAGTTAATGGTTTTGAATGGGTCTTTGCATTGTATGACTAACCTGTTTACGTATTCCCCTAGTAAATGAGCTCTACCATCACCTAGCTGACCGGCCCAAACCCCAAACTGATGGCCACCATACCTATGGGCAAGTGGAGCGCTGGATTCTAATATTTTATTTCCCGCCACAAACTCAATGAAATCTTTCGTTTCTGCCACTGCTGGGTCCAAGTCTAATATATTTTTCACGACGTCTTCTGAATATGCTATTAATTTAATTTCAGTTTCCAATGGAGTGGGTAGCACAATAGAAAAAATGGCATTTTTTACTTGACGAACGTAATTTTCCAATATTGGATCCAGTGGCAACTGCAGTAGTTTAGACGCAGAAAATTTCCAATGATTCATATCATTCATATCGAGCGAATAGTTATTGTTTTAAAAAGATCCCACCAATGCCAAATATTTTAATTCTGACTGCATCTCTTTTCCTCAGGGTACTACTATATAATAGCGATTATTGTATTTACGGTACAATCTTATGTGCTCTTTCGTGAAGACTACCATTAAAATTCATGCGGCTTCTGCCATCTTTGGGCAACATTTTTATTCGTAAAGATGGCGCTAATTTGAATCAATTCAATACAAATGCAAACGTTCAGAGTAATATCAACACCTTCTTCTCGGCTTCATCATAGGCGTAATTGATTACATTTATTTAAAGTATTTTAAGCATTCTGAAGATAAGGATTGTGCCTTAATTTTCGTATTTCTATCAATTTTATTGCGCAATTCCATTTTATACGAAAATGGTTTATTAAATTATATAATACGTATTCACAAAATATAAAGATGATAAGAATATTGATGTTTTGTACCCGAATATTCGGTATCCTCATTGGGGTATATTAAGGGTTTTAGAATGTATCATGACATGTATTATATACTACCTACTAAAATGAATGCTTAACCATGCTGTAATTACTTGAATCATCTTTTTCATCATAGCTGTACATTTTCAACTCAATGTATCAGTCTCCATATAAAACAATGAAAGTGGGTTCACAATACACTATGTCCTAAGGAGGGAGGCCGAGGAGAATGGCCAGAGAATAATAATATATAGGTAGATGACCAAGGGCCATACACATGACATTTGTTTTTTATCTTTTTTCCCCTCCTTCCCCATGCCACACTTTGTCACAAACTTTCTAACGCTTCAGATCAATTTATCACACATGCCCATATAGGCCTAACTGACTTGAAAATTGGCATTAATATCACCAGCTGTATAATTATTCTCTGTTCTTTCATGCCCTGATATGCCAAAATAAGTTATTTAATAACTGGGGTGTTGTACTTTTAGTAGAGAATTGAACTACTGATCTAGGTTCAATTCTCAATGACATAGCGAAAAATTGGTAATATCTCAACAAAGGAATACCTAAGTCTGCAAATGAAACAAGAGGAACAGTAAATAGGAAAGGGTTGAGGAAACCATAGATTACAAAATTGGATTGCACTTTTAGATTGATGGATGGCACAAGGAAATGAAAAATGTAGTTAGAGAATCAGGATAAGGAGTACAAATTAGTAGATAATAAATTTAATAGAGTGGGTTGCAGTAGTCCAGGGGTAGAGCGCTGAACTACTGATCGGAGGGTCTGGGTTTGATTCCTGGGCAAGCCTCTCTGGGCACCTGCAGTTACACCCAAGATATGTGGGATATTTTTTGGGTACCAGTTCTTCCTGGAAAACCATAACCAGCACAGAGAAAGGAACGGGCCCCCCTACCCTGATGTGTGAATTTCACATGCTGTCAGGCTTAGTATTGGGTGAACTCTACTATCACCTACTAAACTGACCTTCAGGTTGATTACTGTTTTAAACTGAAGATAGAAACTAATAGGGAGAAAGAAACATGGTAGAAAAGCAGGGCCAGTATTCGGAGAGTTTCCAGTGAAAGAGTGCAATAGGTATACTGTTCAGGATGGTGAAATGACTTACCAAGAAGTAAAAAGAGAAAGTCCAAATATGTACACTATCTAAAGGGTAATACGAAACATCAATACACAAAAAGAATTAAGAGGGAAACCTGTGTTATCAGGAGTGTGAAAATTGGATATTCTATGTGGAACTAACTGTATTACACAATACATCCTGATATGTGAAGTACTTAAAAAATGATGATTCCACTTACCTTTCTGCAAAAATCTACTAGATTTCTCATGAACTTAATGGCTTCTCATAAATAGGAATAAAACTAAAAATTGAATAACATAGGACAGATTGACCAGTTCACCAATCCAGGAAGTACTTTGGACAAAGATGGTAAAATATTAGGGACATAGAAGAACAGTGTAGGACACAGGAGCTTTTGCAAATAGGAGAGAGTTGATGATAAGGATAGTGAGTAAGGTTGTAAAGGAAATATAAACAAAAACTTCAATTAGGGGCATAGTTGGAGCACTATGGTCATTGATGCAAAAGGATAGACATCTATTTGAGACGAGGTTGTTTAGAATAATGAAATATGCAAAATGGATGAAAAGGAAACGGCAAGAAAAGACTAAAAATATGAAGAACCTCTGGAATCTCGCCGAAATTATATGTGGAATGCCAAGGAAACCTTGTACCAAACATC
This sequence comes from Hetaerina titia, assembly GCA_037158775.1. NCBI lineage: Eukaryota > Metazoa > Arthropoda > Insecta > Odonata > Calopterygidae > Hetaerina > Hetaerina titia. The sequence continues at coordinate 34,044,523 of CM073772.1, read as the reverse complement.
TCCGTATTTCAAAGTAAGCTCATCCAGTCCAAAGTACTTTTGGCAAGAGGTAGCATGGAAGTAAAACTGCACACATTTCTCATTTTCAATTTCAACCCTACAATTTGGAAATAGGGAATCAAAGGAAAAAACTCACCTTCCTACTCAAATGATTCTTAACCTATTGAATAGTACCCCTTTCTTTTGCAGATGCATCAGCATGGAGAACATGCATATGAATTTTTTATATTAGAGTACATAATAATTCAGGAGTGATTGCAGCAGTCTTTCTTAATGGTAGAGCATTGGGATACTGATTGGAGAGTTTGATTCTTGGTGAGTTTTGACATTCCCAGCGTCACCAAGATCTTATGATTTTTGAGATACAAGATCTTCCTGGGAGACCAAAGGCAGCACGAGAGCAGGAGAAGACTTTCCTACCCTGATATATGCAATCCTATATGACTAAGAACTTCAGCTAAGTACCAGGTCATTCATGTTCAAAATTCCTATTCCTGACAAATATGCCATCTCTTTCTTGATTTTCTTCCTAAACATTTAGTATTTGATTAGCCTAAAATATATGTAATATAAAACTTTCAAAATTGCATATTGTGTAATGGAGGGAAGTAACCATTGTTGCATTACTTACTACATCATCAGTAGACTGCACATTCAATTAAAACAAAATATTCAGCTCTTTTTCCAATATTACCAGGATCCTTGAAGAAATTGAGATCCTGACTTTTGAAATGAAATTGAAGAAATTGAAGAAATTTCCTATCCTGACTTTTGCAAGATATTCTTGAATGAGTAGCCACCCTGTGTACAAGGTGAGACCTATCCCCACCTAACAATTAGCTTTTGGCTGATAACTGAGGTCATTATTCACAATATTGAAGAAGCTTTAAAGTAGCTTCCTTTGAATAATCAAAAATTTAATAATATAATTTCATAGATCAATATAATTTGTTTATCAAGCTATTTTGTCACATTGTGCAATAGTTGGCCATCTCTAAATGATTATTTCAAATCTTTGTAGTAGAAAAATCATTTTTTTATTTCACATCCATCACAAAACATACAATTTTAATTACATAGTTACATCAAATTCAACATTCAGTTGCTGAATTTACAAGGCTATAAAAGGACATGTTGTTACCATAAATTATTAACACTCCTGACTTATTAGAAACACAGTTTCTGTTATAAATTTATTTTTGGAAACATGTAAACAATCACTTCACATGATTAACTATTGCAACTTAAAAATGATACACAAATGATAAATCCACAAATGTTGCTAAAAGAGAGAAGTAGATGGGTCCATTTGTGTTTTGAATCCTAATATTGTTTAACTCATTAATATTCTGGCTACACTCATTAACATAATGATTATAAATGCATTTCAACCTCCAAACTTCAACAAAAATCCAACAGACATCCAAATTAATTGTTATATTTTATACTGATTCAATTGATTAGCTCCTGACACTAATCATAAATTACATCAGTCAGCATGAATAAGCTGGCATAGTTATTTTCATTACTGACCAGGGCCTGAAAGACTCTTATCCATGAACTTCTTTCTGGCAAAACACAGCCACCACTTTGATGGTTTGCCATCCTCAGAGCTGAAAACTTTCTCACAAACTCGTACCCCCGTCTCCTGTCTCACTTGTTGAAGATATGCACGCATTAGATCTGAAATTTTCAAATTAACCTTTAATTACAACATGCTCCATTAAGTTATAAACTGAAATATCCTCCATTTATTTAGTTCTAATTAAGAAAACAATGCAAAGGAAATATCTATACCCTTCAAAGAGTTAGCATTCACGAGAATGTGGATTCAGACATTAAATCTACGAAAAATCATTTAATACACAGTTTTGGAAAAATAAGGAGTTTGAAATTCGGTATGCTCTGTTGCATGTTCATTGTAGCATTTTAGGCATACAAGGGCGGTCTGAAAAGTTTTCGACCTACCAACAATACAAGACATTTTTTCTGAAATTTTCTGAGTCGGAAACTTTTCAGACCACCCACGTACATATACCCCCCAAGAGGGAGTTCTGACACAATTGTACGATGTTTTTCAGGTAAAAGTTAACAGATATATTTTTTGAACAACTTCAATATAATTTATCATTATGCAAAAAAAAGAAAATTAAGACCTCACAAAATCATCCTCATCATAAGACCTCAAAAGCCTCAATCTACACATCATTAATAATGATGATGAAGCATTTTGGTTCCTAAATGACAGGTTTGATACACGTATGGAACATGTTACATTGATTGCAGATATTGTAGAAACACAATACATTGCAATTAGAGTTAGAATTTATATGTACAATCACTAATAAAAACAATGAACAGGAGTGGTAACAGCATTTATGAGAGAGAAATTATTTATCAGCAGAGAGAGAGAGCCTGAATTCATCCACCATATAGCATCAATGTTCGCACAGCAACTAATAAACTTGAGAAATGACAAAAAAATTTCATTTCCCTTAGTTTTCTATGTACATAATGATTTCAGGAATTTCACACCAGCATAACAAGGGCCCTTAGCAAACATAACTGAGCTTTGGATAGTTTTCCGTAAGTCATTTGAAACTCTTGGGCTGTGCACATGCACATCAGGACTGGTTATCAAATTGAACATGGCTTTTTTTGCTGCACAATAATAATAGCATGGAATAAATACATTCAAGGAATAGTTAAAATTTTGAATTTTTGAAGTAAGGTTGACAACTACTTGCCCTTGGAACTTTACCTAGGATTCTCATTGCCAATTTTTGCAGCCCAAAAAGGTGCATTTAATGATATCAGTGCCTCCATATAATAATTCCATATTTCAGCTGACTATGAATAAATGCAAGATAAATTGAGAGACCCATAACATTATCAACCAAAGTCACAATTTTTCTCAGGAAGTAACATCCTAGGACAACTTTAGAGCTTATTTTATCAACATGAGTTTCCCAGAATAGATTTTCATGAATATGCACCCCTAAGAATTTTATAACAGTAGAACATTTAAGAGAGGATCTATTTATCCCCAAAAGCAGGAAGGCTATAACTTACCTTGGAGTGGAAGAAATTGGATTGGACTTAAGGTTTTACATAATTTGAAAATGTGTTCCTCCTAAGACATGTTTTTATGGAGGATAACTATCAGGAATTGGGTACTGGAATTTTGGGGAAAGCTTACACCTGCTGTATCTACTGAGATGCAGTGGAAACTTTGTTTTTATTACTGAAATAAATCAGCCTGGACTTGTTCAAATTGGTTTTTAGGAAGTAAAAACATGGATTATTGAAGATAGTCAAATCCATGAATTCAATTTAGATTATGCCACTTAGCTGATGACATCTCTCTCATCTTGTATTTTGTTCTGGTTCAAAGTCAAAAGTAATTGATGAAAATTAATTCTTTCTTGTAGCTAACATTGTTCATTCTTATTTGATGTGTCCTATACCAAACATGCAATTTTTCTTTTGTACAGTCTGCTCCTTGGAAAAATAAATTATTATTATTAATTATTCACCAACTACTAGTCAGTGAGAAAATGTTGGTGGTCAGCAAAGAAATTTCAAACAATTAGCAGCTAACGCCTGACTAATAACTAAGCTAAAATTAAACATGCTTTACTTATTTTTATCATTGAAAAAATTTAATGACTAATTTATGATTATTAAATTTAACTTTTATGAACATTGAGTAATTTTACAAAAGTTTGTAGCCTTTAAAAAAAACCATATTAACAGCCTGCAGGAAAAAAGCTAGTTTTGGAGTTTGTGAGGTACAAACGATTGGTGCAGCTATAGTGTGATCACCAGGTGATATCACTTATGTCTAAAATATACAGCTAAATAGCTCTTTGAAGAACACAAGAATGTGTTCCTTAAAAAAAATGTTTTTGAATAATGTCTATTTTGAATAATATCACTGCCAACACTAGATGTTCAACTGACAGTAATAATTTAACTACTTCCCTCTCAAAAACACAACATATAAAGGCAACTTAATGCTTCACAAATGTGTGAAATGAAACGGATATGGAACCACTGTTTGTTAGGTATTTTTTAAATCACTTTCAGAAATATTAATGATATTTACTGGCACAAGCACATTGTTTTAATTTACATTTTTACTTTAATTACAGTTGTCACCTTTTTGAAAAATTTCTGAAGTAAATAGCTTTCATTTAGACTTTTACATTAGTGGCAGTAGTTAACTTTCTGAACAATTTCTCTAGTACTGGAATTCACTTGTTTCACCTTCAATACAAATCCACTGCACCTTGTATTCCCTCATGTAGATTGTGAATATATGGGCCAAATACCACCCTGGTGCACATACTTAGTAATGCAGAGAAACTATTATTACCATTTTCGTAGATGACTCGAGCAAATGAAGGGAAGTTAAACACCAGCGTAAGAATCTGGCTTCTGAGATATTGGTTTCGTCAAGGAAAAACGTGTTATGTATTGTGGAATGATTTCCAGTAAGGGAGAGTTGATAAGCGTAGAAGAGGAAGACAACAAGCATGTTGGGTAGTGTGACGACCAAGAGCATTAACTTAAGAGGGAGATGGTAATATGACAAGGTTGGTATTGTTCAAATGCGTTGAATAAAAACCTCCAAACAATGCAAATTTTACAATAAACAAATTATTTTTTTATGTGACCAGATTGTTAAACTTTTTATTTCTCGATTACTGTGAAGTCCCAAAAACTTTCGAGGCACACAAAAGATTCCCAGGAAAAGATTTTCATATTGCTTCAATTCACATTTAGAAATATCAACTTAGCATCCTCCTCAATAATTTTCAAATTTAATACATACCTGCTTCAACTGGAGTAGACGGCTTTGCGTAGACCGAGTTAAGAGGAAACCCTGGCTCCCCTGGTATGTCGAATTTCGAAATTGCCAAGGTATACATTTCATTAAGACCCTGATTTTTATTGCTACATTTCTGCAAGCGTTTCAGGCACTCAGTAATATATAATGTAATGTAAATAAGCACTCTATCTGATTCACTCTGCAAATAAATTATAATTACGAGACCGAAAGAAAGAACATGTCAATAATTTCAATTGTCATATCCCTACCAAAAAATCTTAAGTTTATCACAAATCACAATATAATTAATTACCTTTATTTCATAGGTTCTGAAAAAGACGTTAGCTTTGAAAAAGTAAAGTGCTTCATCTATGATATCCATGTCTGCGGAAAACGGAGGAGCTGGGCCTCGAAACTGAGTCTTAACAGGAAGGAGAGCCATATTTCCCACAGCTTGGGAGTGGTCGAGAAGGGTAGAATGATACGCCTAGAAAGAAGGCATGAGTCATTTGCTGGATGAACATATAACTGTAACAACAATACTTTATGTGGAAAGACATTAGTATTTTATAATGTATAACAATTCTGGTCTGCTTAAACCGTATCGCCTATGTAGGTAAGGTGTAAGCAACATTTTCTTGAATGCAAACGTCAACCTCTGAAAGCGAACTCAAGTATAAGCAATTAAAAGATTTTTTGGAAAAGCTGATTTTCATACATACCGGCATCGTATTCAGTTAATGTCCGTAACAAATTTCAAAAATATCGTTAATCGAAAGGTAAAAGAAGATAACGGGATGTTATTCCAGGCTTTCCTGTCGAGTTTACTAAACAATAGAAAATCGATTTAACGACTGCAGACGAAGTCCACCAAATTCTCTGTGAACCTGACATTAAACTCATGCTATAGACCTATGTACATTATGTTGTCTTTCTAGTAACAAATGGACATAAACGACAAAACTTCATAAAATTAAATGCACTAAATCACTTAAACATTCATGATTGTCAATTCTAAAACAAATTTGTCGTATCGCATTCGTGCTTTCGATAGATAAAAATGCATGTCGCAAAGCGCCAAGTCCATCGCAGTCGCAAATATTATTGCATGGTACTGATAGTGTTGCTGCTACTGAGCATGTGAAACAGAGATCTTGTAAATGACCTTTGGTTCTTAAAAACGAACAGAAAATGCGGTACGCTCAGCTTGTTATCGGACCTGCAGGATCGGGAAAGGTATTATTGTAAAAGTATAACTTTAATTGGCAGTTTTGGAGCATTAATTTTCTATAGTTTTTTGGTTGTAACTGATATTGACACGACCCGCTAATCCCTACTAATTAAATTAAGAACTTTGACTTGTTTATTCATTGACCGCTAAGTCGCTTCGGTGATAGATTATTAAATGCATTGTGAAGTGTATTTACTAAATGGTGCGACCAGTTTATATTATTTCATCGTAGAAGTTTAAATTCCAATTCTCCATGCACCAATCAATGCTAAATTCGGATGTTTTAACACTCTCTTTTTAGTCCACGTACTGCTATCATATACTGAGGCATTTTGAAGCTGAAAGGCAGAGCGCAAAAGTGGTCAACCTTGATCCTGCAGCCGAGCATTTTGAATATGAACCATTAGTAGATATTAGAGAACTTATTCATCTAGATGATGCTATGGAAGACGATGACCTTAAGTTTGGTCCGAACGGTGGTCTTGTATTTTGCATGGAGTAAGTAAATCTAATATTATCACGAAGGTGGATTTCCTTTGGTGAAGTTATCAAGCACCAAATGTAGAAAATAAAATCCGCCAATGTCTGCTTGAGGAAAAGGGCTAAAAGGTAAATTATTCATTACATTATCGATACCTTTACAGGTACCTTCTAGAAAACAGAGATTGGCTTGAAGAGCAGCTTGGAGAGGACGAAGATGATTATATTTTGTTCGATTGCCCAGGACAAATAGAACTTTACTCGCACATGACCGTCATGAAAGATTTGGTTGAAGTGCTACAAAATTGGAACTTTAGAGTTTGTGGGGTGTTTTTAATGGACTCTCAGTTTATGATTGATGGGGCAAAATTTTTGGCTGGCACCATGACAGCCCTAAGTGTTATGGTGAATCTTGTCATCCCGCATGTGAATGTTCTCAGCAAAGTTGATCTCTTGGGAAAATCTGCAAAAAAGCAACTTGAGCGGTTAGTAACATTTTAGTTTGTGTATACTGTTAATGGTGGATTGGAAGAGCCGATTCCGTAAAGGAACTCGCACTAAGAACGTAGTACGAATGTTGTATACCAATAAAATTGGTACAGAACTTCGCGTACGTATATCAATAAGCCATGGAAACCCTTCTTACCGTTCCCTTTCAGATTAGGCACTGACATGCGTTTCTTTATCAGGAAAGGAAACGTATATACCCTCTTTTGAATGCCCCCATTTTTGCATACTTCTTTTACAATTCACATTCATACATGCTTTTGTGTTGCAGAAACTACTGTTATTCCTCACGCGATTGCCTTTTTGACCAAATTAATACATGACTTTCCAGGTACACTCCACCTTATTAAAACATTTACTCTACCACATATATCCGTTTCTTAATTGTATATCATCATTTTATTCTCTATGATCTAAATAGCGAAGCACACATTCTTCATGCCTATTTATCTAATTTATGGGACCTAGATTCATGTTTATTCAAACCTCTCGTGTTCCTCGCTCTAGCCAATTTTCACCACGAGTCAATTGCCTTATATACACTGCATTTAGTACACATTCATGCTTATCCTAGCATACTGAAGTTTGGCTTCCATACGGTACTGTGAGGAACATACTGTCATATTTGCTGTCTGCAACAACTATGTATGCCTTCATGTACTAGAAACAAGATTTGTGCCAGCATTCAAATGGCTATTGTTCTCTTCATCTATCACATCCATTTTGCAGTTGTGTATATAATCATCCATTGTAAATATATTTCTCCATTAAAGCTCACTATGCAATAATTACTTTCATTCTCCTTATTAAAATAACATTATTGTTTCTGTTCTCTCCTTGAAGCTATTTAGGACCCCTTGTTAACCTTATGAACTTTCTGCCAGCAATACTCGGGGCAATAACATGTTCATCTCCATTCCTTAAACCCCCCTTATCTATCATATTGAAGCATTTAAATACGGAACTTCCGTGGTGACATTATGCATTTTTTCATGCAATTTTTTATTTCAAAACATTCACTCTTCTTAATATTTTCAAGTGTAGCAGTTACAGGATTCAATAACTGCCCATGCATGCTATACTCTCTCAAAACTTGTCACAATGCTACATTTGCATATCGTCATGAAGTTGAGTCCTCTACACTTTAATATTTCATTGAGGCTTTTCCACTTTTCAAAATTCTTACTGCTATTCAAAACCTCATTTCCTCTTACCTGTATCAAATTCCCTGGATTTATTTGTGCTACCTAATATATCCACCTCACTTTCATAATCTTATGAATTTCTTTCTCACATTTTCAGTGCATTTAATTATCATTCCTTGCATAAGCATCCCTATCGTTTCCATCTTCAATATATTTTTCCTCATTTGAGTTCAGCTTATTCAGCATTTCATGACTATTAAATGTTGGTGAGGCAAAATACTTTCCATTATTTCTATGCCACCATTATTTCAGGTTCTCAACGACCAGGAAGGTTATGGTTCATAGAAATACTATTTTATTTGAGAGCATTAACTCAATGAAGGTGAATAGTCACTCATGAGTGAAAATAGTATAAATTAATATATGATGTTAAAATAAGGGAATAATTCTGTTAATTTTCATGCCATTCATCTACCACAAATATTTTTTTTTTCAGATTCATAGAGCCTGATGCACGAAACTTACTCTCTGATGTGGCAAATAACTCAAGATGGCACAAGAAGTATCAAGCTCTTACAGAAGCACTGGGGGCATTAATTGAGGACTATAGTTTGGTTAGATTTTATCCATTGGATTTGAGGGATGAGGAGAATATTGGCGATTTGGTGCTTTCCATCAATAATGTTATACAGTTTGGTGAAGATGCAGATGTGCAGATAAGGGATTTTGATCCTCCTGAAGAGGATGAATAAAGTATTTTTTAAATAAATTGTTTTAATGAAAAAAATAGGTACATGTTCAGTGTCATTACATTAAGTTTCCACATCAACAAAATGATATTAAAAATCTAACTACCCATTACTGCTACCTTTGGCATCTTGAACAGCAGCAGCAACTCGATCTCTCTGTTTTTTCTTCTGGGTTTCCAAGAAATTCTGGAATGAATCCTTTTCCTTCAGTTCATCTGGGTCTGTGAAGAGAAAAATTACTATGCATCATACAAGATTTTTATAGAAGTCATAAGCCAATAATATAAATTTATCCATATAAACTTTCAACAATTTTTGTGTCAAATTGAAGTAGAGGATATACCTATTGTGAATGGCTGAAAACTGATGTGAATTTAGATGGATTATTAACTTAAGAAAAAATTTTTTAAAATGTCATTAATTTAATCATACGCTGCATTACATTTAGAAGTAAAATATTGAAAATTTCACTTACACATGTATCACACATAAAGCAATGGTTTGCAGCAAAAACTTTGTCTGAAACTTTGGGGGATTGTATTGACATAAGAATTGCATCTTCCAATATTAAGGATGTTGACAAGCCTTGGACTCAATGTAATTAAGTCCACTATCACCAATAATTTAAAACCAAGCAGTTCAATGCAACAATTGCAGAGTGTTTACCTCTTTCATCTTGACCAGGATTTTTAAGGCGAATGATTTTTACACTGCAATTGTTGCATTGTGATGCATATCAGCAGAAGATTCAATGAAAAAGTAACAGTCACAACATTTCCCATGGTTTCTTGTAATTTTACCAAGCAGTTTTTTGATGCATTTTTATAATTAATTAAGATGCAATTTTAACATTAGTGGCCGAGTCTGCTATTTGAAGGCAAAATGTCTCCATTCCAAAGACATTAAATGGCAAAGAAAATGTAGCTAACGTTACATAGAACTCTTGAAACAAACTGTATCCTTAAAAAAAAGTCAACAACTTCATCAGTTCAGGAACATGTTCTAATTGGGAAAAATTCCCTCAATGAGATGACATCTTGAACCAAAACAAACAAAAATTCTAAACTAACCTAATAACCAAAAAACTAAAAATTCCATTTAACATACCAAATCCATAGGGGTTCATAAACTTACCTGTATGGTTAGTGATCAACTTAAATTCCTACAGTATAGCATGCTAGTTTTAGAATCTAGTTCCTTAGATTCTAATAACAAATTTTGAGTCACTACACGGAATAATCTTTAGAATACCTCAAATTTAACCCATTAAGTCTACCTGCTAATTTGGTGCAAAAATTGCCAGGCTATTGCATTGAGAAATGCAGAATTTATGAAATATTTCTGAAAACATCATTATTCATATTATTTTTCTGAAAATTTCATAAGTTAAATCAGATATAATAAAGAAGCACGAAAAAAGAATAAAATAACAATATGGATGAGTCAATTATTTACATTTATAGCCCCTGAAAAGTAGTAGCTCAGAGCAATGGTGGCACTTCTGAGAAAATTTGTCAGTGGCACTCATGACAATGTTGGGTTAACAAATATAATAGCACTAAAGACAACAAACTACATTCTTATAATATTAGCATATCTATGAGAGTTTGGGAGGAATCTTGCCTGATCATTTATGTATGAATTTATGTATGTATTTAGAAGCCATTCCTAATTTATTACATAGAGCTATGTTTGTCTTAAAATACATTTAACTCATCATAAATCACTTAATTCTTATCACCTTCTAATCCCATTTTTCATGCTGGTTGAATCTGCCTCCCATGAATAAAAACATTTCTACTGAATGAGCCACTAAAAATGAACTTAACATCTTATGACAAAAATATTGCAATTAACATTCCTAGTACCACATTAATCACTTCATTTTGCAATAAGCAAACTGCCCTTCCTCCTCTCCCTTATTCCTCGCTTACTTTTAACAGCCACCCATCCTCAATCAAGACCCAACGGCAAGGTGATGACTCTGCCTATGTTTAAGTCATTAATTTGATAGTTTATTACCAGGTAGCTGTAATTACCCAAATGGAAGAGGTAATATGATTGGATAGCCACAGAAGAAGAAATCTGGGTTACTGCTAACTGTACAAAAATATGTGAAATATGAGTAGAATGAATAAAGAAAAAGAATAGAAAGGATATTCCAAATGATTAAACCAATTTTTCTTGTCAGCTCACTAAGCGACAACAATGTACACAAAAATGAATGCAGTATGTCATTCAAAATGCTCACTTTAGTATTACTACATACTTTTAAACAAGCAACTGCAATAAAGAATAAGACAATCACAATGTAAGCATGCTCTGTTGATACAAATGCTACATTATATGGATTAATATTCCTTATTTGTTCAAAATTTTGACTTTTTATGCATCATTATTTAAAATAATGAGAGACTGACCAATTATAACAAAATATAATCTCCTTTTCATTATCATTGTCAAAATCAACGATGCAATAAGTCAGGATACATCTAATTGATCCCATTTACTATAATGTTTTATTCCAATGGACCTTGCTTTTTTTCAAATCTATTTTTTTAAAACAACCTTATATACAAAAGTACAATGGAATTTATAATGCTGTTACATTTTCTAAATTACGAGGGTCATCCGGAAAGTAGTACCCGTTCGTGCCGCATGAAGTGCTGACGACGCGAGTAGCCGCTGGACGAGGTCAGATAGCTTCAGTGGCTTGTCTGCCTTCTCTGAGCCAAGTTGCGTGACGCTAGCATTGCCTGTGTTGTTTCTGTGATTGTTTACAATGCTTAAAAAAATTGAGAATGCCGCCAGTTGTGAAGTGAGGGCAGTGATTAAATTCCTCAATGCAAGAAACGTTCGCCCATGTGATATTCATCGCCAATTAAAGGAGGTGTATGGAGACAATGTAATGGACGAGTCGTCTGTTCGGCGGTGGTGTCGCAACTTCAACATGGGGAGGGGGAACACACACGACGATGAGCGTTCGGGGAGACCGTCTGTCATTACAGACCAACTGGTGAGCTCAGTTGACGAATTCGTGAGGAACGATCGGCGCGTCACAATTGATGACATCTGTGAGCATTTTCCCAATGTTTCTCGAACAATTGTTCATGAAATTGTTAAACACCATCTGCATTATGCAAAAATTTGTGCAAGATGGGTCCCTCGCATGCTTACAGATGAGCACAAAACCAAGCGTATGGCTGCAGCACTGACATTTTTGGGACGTTATTCTGATGAAGGAGACTCTTTCTTGACTCGCATAATTACTGGTGACGAAACATGGGTTTGTTATGCATCACCTGAGAGTAAACGACAGTCAATGGAGTGGCATCATGCTCATTCACCAAACAAACCAAAAAAATTCAAGACAGTTCTGTCCACCAGGAAACTCATGGCAACCATTTTCTGGGATCGACGAGGTGTATTGCTTATTGATTTTATGGCCCGTGGAGACACTATTAATGCCAATGCGTATTGTGAAACATTAAAGAAATTACGGCGGGCAATACAAAATCGGCGGCGAGGTCTATTGTCTACTGGTGTCATTCTCGTTCATGACAATGCCAGGCCTCATGCAGCTGGGATAACACAAAAACTTTTGCAGCAATTCAAATGGGAAACTTTCGACCATCCACCGTATAGCCCGGACTTGGCCCCTTCAGATTTTCATCTCTTTACAAAGCTTAAAGACTTTTTGGCAGGAAAAAGATTTGACAGCGATGAAGAACTTAAGGAGTGACCCTGTATCTCAATGAGCTGGCGGCGAAGGACTATGCAGCAGGAATACAGAAACTTGTCACACGTTATGACAAATGCCTTAATTTGCTTGGAGATTATGTTGAGAAGTAGTTTAAAGTATCCTCTTTCAAATAAAATTTTTTATGTTTGTTAATATTTACTTTTGTGTCTTTATTTCACGAACGGGTACTACTTTCCGGATGACCCTCGTAATTTTGTACTGTTTTTCTTATTTGTAGGTAATTATAACTACTTTGTATTACTTTTTAATTACTACCTCCAATATAAATTTGTAACAGAAATATTTTCCCATAAATTCAAACAAAGTAAATGCAGGTCCACAAACACTTCAATACATGTACTTACCATCTTCAGGATCATTTGAAACTGGCATTTCTTCTTCTTCATCACTACTTCCGGCAGGGTTCAAATAAACATCTGCAAGATCTTGACCAGCTGGAGCAGTACTAATGAGTGACAAACCTTTTCCCTTTCCTTCACCAAGATCTCTTTCCAATTCCTTTAGTTGAGCTTCAGTTTGATCTTTCTCTTGAGATTTTTTCTCCGTTTTCATTCTTTCCCACTCAACCCTGTAGTCACTGTACAAACATGTAAATTTGAAAACTATGCTAAATGTCTGGAATAGGTGAAGCATATGGCTAAGAAATGGCCATAAACAATCATTAAAATATCTCCAATAAATTATTTTACGCAAATCATGAAAACAAGTTTTTCTCATTTTTTTAAATCATGTATCTTAGTGAACAATAATGACAGCTGTAAAGGCAAACTCAAATAGGTACCATCAAAGTGGATTCACTAATGGCTCATGAGTTTTGATTGTCAAAATAAATCGAATAATATAAAACTGTCAATACATAAACAACGAGTCTAAAAATGTGTATGCAAAGAATTACAACAAATCAATTCCATTTTCCTGGAAAATAAAAATCTCCCGATATAATTTTCCCATAGAAACTGAAAGGCAATAATAAATCCTTTATTTTAAAGTAGAGACACATTACATATTCCAAGAAACTGCGAAAGATGCTGCAAGAGTAACTTTTAATGGAGTCATCCGCCAACTGTGCATTACAATGCAACAATTTCAGAGAGTAAAAATTCTGGTAAAGGCAAATGATTTTTACTCAGGAATTAATGCACTGTAACACATTTCATAGCTCAAAAAATTTAATTTACTCAGTAGGTTGAAAAATCTACAACTAAATAACACCCAGCTAATCACTGCAATAGCATAGCAGGAAGTTCTTTTCAAGCTTCAGTGATGAATAATAGAAAACCAAGAATCCTATAAATTGTAGATACAGAGTAAAATCAAGCCTTCAAATCTTTTGACAGGCAGTCTATTATTCTTATTACTCACTGTATATGTCTGCCCTGCTAAATAGTCTGGGGTTTGGATAATTTCCTCAATGTTACAAATATAATTGCAAAACCTTTAATCCATTTTCAACATACTTGATCCAACCATGAAACTTCATGTCTTCAGAGAACTCCACATTTTCTATCAATTGTACAGTGCTTTGATAGTAAATTTTCGCAAAATGTGGTTCATAGGGTGTTTCTTTGTACTCTATTTAATTCTGAACCAGTTTTCATGAATGCATCAGAAATGCCAACAATATATTCTACTCGAGGTTGAAAAAATTTGGTTGAATGACAATCCTACAATTGTAACATTGCTGTATTCTTGAATGTTTGTTGATTACTTGATATTTATAATTATTTTATAAACAATGTTTTCTGTTGCATTTTTTATAGCACGATTGCACAAGTGTTGAGCCATTATCAGTATCGTTGAAAGAATTTTTGTATATTGATAATTGTATGATTTCTTCAGGTCATAGCTTACCATTAAAAAACTTCCTCATTGACAATTATCTTATTTTTAAATGAGGAATCTTTCTCCCGCAATAAATTGTGATTAAATGTAAAGAAATATTTTCCATTCAATTTTCAATAAAACCTTTTCCATCTAAGCCCACAATAAAGGCATGTTGATATTGCAGCTGTAAATATGGTATATTATCCTCATGATGGCTGAAAAAGTATGGTCACTCCAAATGTATTTTGTGTTCAGCAATGCTTATTTAGATCCCTCCCGATTGTTAAAGGCTGGTATGTTCAATAGGCATAAGACCTGCTAATTGAATATCAAACACATTAATCAATCAATATTGTTTGATAAGTAACCGTGGAGGTCATCGCCTTTTGCCTTCCCCTGGACTCTGAGATAAGTCAAAATTTTTATTGCACTGAAACATTAAATTCACATTATTTTAACATGGGAATATTTCACATTCTCTACTTGCTTCGACATATCCCCGGCCACTTTGACTACTCCTTACAATTAATAATTCCACAATTTAACATGACAACTCACCTTTCATATTCTTCATAGGCCTTTTCAGCTAGTTTAAAAAATTCCTCTACCCCTTTCCCCTCGACGGCTGACATCCCAACCGCATGCAAACCCTTGTAGAACTCATCCAATGCCAGTGACATAGAGCGTGTCAAATTAGAAATGTACGATGTTTCGTGCTCCAGAGCATCCTGAAATGCTTCGAAGTCTTGCATCCATTCAACTGCATACCCATTGTCCACGATATCCACCTATCGACGGATAAATATTTACTAGTATCATGAAAATAATTTTTGGGAAAATAACCCAACACAACAAAAATCCCCTTTTATTTTTTTTTGTTTACCACCACAATGAAATGCATATTCATCATGTTAAAAGGAAAAAAATACATCATTATACCTTATTCATTGCCACAATAAACGGCAACTTTGATTTGTAGAGAATTGAACATGCATAAAGCATGTTAGACATAAATGTTGGAGGACTAACACTTCGAACGGTATCCATGACGTAAACAATCGCTGTAGGAAAAACTGATGCCAAACACTCGGTAATTATACTTCCAGACGCTGACCATGTGAAAACCTCTATTTGTCCAGGTGTATCCAATAAAATATAATCATGTTCTTCGGCCCGTTTCTCCAACAGATTAATCACCTGAAGTTAAAATTTTGCTTTAGATAGCGATATTGATTTCAGAACAGATACTTCAAATTTTACTAGGACACATATACCTGATCGAATTTGGATGAAAATAAGTTGAGAGAAGTTACGATGGCTCCATTTGGTCCAAGTTTGTACTTTTTCATCACTTCCTTGTAGTTGACAGTATCCCTAATATCTTTAAAAATATTTTATTACTCACAGATTAAAACAAATTACGTTTCCTATTTCACCAATAACCTACCTATATTAGCAGGATATGGAACTTGTCTACAAGCCGGGTCTAAGTTTATAACATAAGGTTTTTTACTGGTTTCGTACAAATGCGTGGTTATTCTTGATACTAAAGAAGTCTTTCCTGATCCTGCCATCCCTAAAAATATCAGACACATAGGACGCCTTTTGCTAGGAGATGCGGAAGAATCCATGTCCATTGGAGAGTCTTCCACAGAAGTTGCCATTTCTTGCTACATGTATTTAAGTTACCACCATCAACCAAATAAATACACCATCTGTGCAAGCCACATTACGATTTTCAATTGAATCTAACAACCAATAGAGAAACGTCACGTCACTCCTGTGATGCCAGCAGTGAGGTCATTGGTCGGTTTGTATATGCCGTATTGAATTGTAGAAGTGACATTTCGCGTGAACATTACAGTTTCACACAATATCTTCATTTTGGGATACCCGATACAGCTTCTATACCAAACGTTTACTGAGGGATAAATTCTATCAAATAATTTAAATCTGCAGTTAGTTTATTTATATGTAAATTGACATTTACTTGTAGCCCAAGAAACTGTGCTGTAGTCACTTTACATTATTACAAAGCAAGTAATACTTACGTGTCACCGTGAATTGTCTTCCCCTTAGGTGTTTCGAATATGACTTCGCTGCTTTATATTGCATTCCTTCTGGGTTTAATATCTATATCAGAAGCGATTAATTGTAAAGGTTGTATTCCCCTCGACAGCTACACTTTTGACAAGGTAGATAATTTAACCTCTAGGTAACAATTTACTAAGTTGAGATTAAATATGCTATGATAATGGGACATTTCTGTTCTTTCAGGTTATTTCTAAATTCAAGGCATCAGTTATTAAATTTGATGTAGCATATCCGTACGGACCGAAGCACGACGAATATGCCAAAGTATCAGAAGCGGCATTTACCATTCCCGACCTACTAGTGGGAGAGGTTGGCGTTAAAGACTACGGAGATCAGGAGAATTCTGATTTAGCCGAAAGGTATAAAGTTTCCAAGGAAGATTTTCCAGTTATAAAATTATTCGTCGAAGGGAAAAAGGACCCGTACACATATTCCCCGGATACATCTGAAGAGTTTACAGCGGATAACATAAAAAAATTTATTAGATCTACATCAGGTCTGTATATCGGTCTTCCAGGTTGCCTTGAAAATTTTGATCGATTGGTAACAAATTTTTTGTCCGAGGCCGATGAAAAAGCCCAACGAAAATTATTGCGTGATGCTGAAGATCTCTGGGATAAAGCGAAAGGAAGAAGTGAACAAAAGGCTGCAGAAACATATGTTAAACTAATGAGGAAAGTCCTTGAAAAGGGCAAAGGATTCGTGGATGGGGAAATAAAGAGGGTAGAGGGCATAATTAAAGGTAAGGTGAACAAAGAAAAGAAAGAAGAAATGCAGAACAGAATTAATATCCTGCAGAGTTTTCGTCGCGATGAATTGTGAAAGTGATTCAAGTTGTGGAGTGTAAAAGTGGCAGAAACTAAATATAAACTGAACAAATATAAAGATTTTTCATATTATGTTCTTCAACGATCCAGGATGTAATTCCATTTGTCTGCATTTACCTAGGGTAGTATTTGAGTCTGTCTGTAATAATTTTTACATTTATAGGAAACCATGACTATCAAGCGGATAATTTCTGACAAATGGAATATTGTGTGGCAGGGTTGTTACATGATTTGAAATGGTTTAAGGTTATCT
Source organism: Hetaerina titia (assembly GCA_037158775.1). Classification (NCBI taxonomy): domain Eukaryota; kingdom Metazoa; phylum Arthropoda; class Insecta; order Odonata; family Calopterygidae; genus Hetaerina; species Hetaerina titia. The sequence goes on along the minus strand of CM073772.1, from coordinate 34,026,816 downwards.
TCTGGTAGAAATATAGTTTCTGTAAAAATGTAAACTGGCCATTCGAATAATATTTCAATATTTTCCATGTTGGTTCCTAATTAAATATAATCCACATAATAAAACCCAAGACAAACCAGTTATTAAGTTAAATTGGCGCTTATTTGTTGATTATGGCACTAAGAACATTGAATAAGTTTGGGGAAAGGCATTTTTGGCCAAAAAACATGTTACGCTTCATGAAATTAAGGTTGGTTGATATTCTGTGGCATCTAGTCATTAAAAACAACTTTACATAGACCTGCAAAATTCAAAAACGTTTAAAATTTAAGCCACAACCCATTCCCTCCAGGAAAGATTCTGACCCACAACAGTATCTTTTTAGGCTCTATTGGTAGATACTCCATTAGCAACATCCAAAGGAAGGGAAAAGGGAAATTGAATGAGCATAAAACTAGCCAGAAGTCTCTTTGGCTGATTGAGAAGTACTATGAATTGGAAAAATGTAAAACAAATGGGAACGTGTGAAACATTCCTAGTGCAAAGTTGGTATGCAAGGAGACAAATAAAAACTAATTATAGGTTTCATATAAAATGCTTTACTTTGAAACACTTTTCCCTGGCTATTTTCAAATCATATATATCTCATAAAAATTGTTTTAGTATATCAGCATGCCTTAGCATTTATTTATGATTTTAGGTGAAATAGACATAACAAAAATATATCTTTGATTTTTAGACCATATAAAGCATATTGAAATCTTATAACGTACGTATGCATAGTGTTTCCAGTTTATGAGTATTTAGTTACAAAGAAAGGTGATATGCACAGACACTTTTTTGGAAATTTTATATTTAGAAAGTTGAGTCAAGTAAAATTAGAATGAGGTCATTTATTTTTCAAAATAGAACTTTCATCAATATTTTACCTTTCAAATAACCTTGGAACATAATCCAATGCCTTAAAAAGGTGTTACTCATGGCTTGAAATGAGACCTTTTCTATTTACATTTCAAGAGTTGCTTTGCATTACAACTTCCCCTCTCCATATCCCACCGCTATGAATCCACCTTTTTCTCAGAGTTTTCTTTGGGCTCTTCCTCTTTTGACTCGGCACTTTCAATAACATTTTTATTTTCGGCATCTTCCACATTCTTAGTTTCAGGAGTACTTTTCTTGGGGTTTCCCTCTGTAGTCTCACTCCCAATGTCCAGCTTTTCTAGGTCCTTCAATATTGTTTCTTCATGTGCTTCCTCTTCACTTTCATCAGATTCGCTTTCAGTTTCTGTATGTTCACCATCCTGATCAGTTTTCTCATTATCTAAGATGATAAAGATCAATCATTAGATATTTTAAAAAATTAGATTTTTTTGCTAATATCAAAATTAAGTATTGTCAACCTTAAAAGATGCCTGATTTTACATCCATTCCATCTGTCTTTATGGTCATGTGGAGGCATTACTATTTAATTTTCTTTTGGATAACAGGTTAATTGTAATCCATGTTAAGTTAAAGCAGTTACATAGATTTCAATCTTTATACCATAAAACAAAAACAGTATATTGGGGTTTTTAAGACCAGCTAGCCTTAAATATTCATTCACATGAGCACAGCAAAAACAAACACTCAAAGCAGATAATTCCAAAATTCACAGAAATGAAATATCAGATACAGAGGATCATTTTGAAGTCAAAGGGATATCAAATTTACTGTTTGACTGTTATTCAAAGAGAGTGTAAACCTGGAAATCAGATTGCCCTAATGAAGTTCAAACCAACCTCAAAATTTACTAAATTGACCAGATGCATTCATTATTACTACTTAGTAGTCCACTGATTAAGGTAGCTTTTCGATTGACAGATGCTGTACAATCCTATATTTCTTGATAGTACAAAAACCTGTTCTTTAATTCTATATACAATATATTTCCAGTAATTTCACCCAACATCCCTATCCTTTTCATACCCCGACCTTGCTTGCCTAATATCCTCCCACTTTATCAAAGTCTTTAACATTCCATCACCAATCAAACTGCCAGGTATCAATTCTGTCTTCTTTGAAGTTCTCCTACAAATGTACTCTCCTCCCTCACCCTGCCTAGAACTTTTTTGTTTCATTTCCTGTCCATTTTAACTTATCCATCCTTCTCCACACCCACATCTGAAAAGCCTACAATGTATGCCTATCATCTTTCTTACTAATATCCAAGTTTTTGAGTCATACAAAGCAACACACCACACTTAAGTTTTCCCAGTGATAGTACCTTCCTTTTGATTGCTCCTCTGCCTAACACAATTCTTTTTATATCTCTACTAAAGAGACCACCTTGATCCAAGATAGGTACAAATGTTCTATCTGCTCTAGTGTTCGCCCTCCTGTTTTAACATTTACCACAGCTTTCCTATTCTGGAAACCCTCATAACCTTACACATTCATGATCTACTTATAATTAAAAACGATGAGCTGATTTCATATCTCTAAAATTCCAATTATTAGCATAATGTCTTTAGAAAAATTCAACATATTTCAAATCTGCCTTTCACTCATATTATTTCCTTATTGATGATGTTCTAGTGGCTCCAAAAGTCTTGTTTAGGTACCGACCGTGCATTACAGGTACACTTCAAAAATATAGTCTAATAAAAGGTTGGAGATGAAAGAATTTAAAGCAACCACTTCCATTATTCCCGTAACTGGAAAAAGAGATTAATATCTAGTGGAGCCACCCAGAAAGCCAATTGAGGCAAAAAGGTAGGCAGCAATGAATTTGTGTTTTAAAATGAAACATTAGACAAACTATTAAAATTTCAATTAGAAATACTTCAAGAGGTTTTTTATCTTTTAACGAGTAGATGTGCACCATAGTCACTAAAAAATAATTGCCCTCTGAGAAATAAAATTTGATGAAAAATGAGTAAATCCATCTTTTCGATATTTCTCTATTTAAACACTTACTAAATAACACAAAAAAAAATATATTCGCATATATAGCCACACTCTCCTCCAACAAAGAATTGACATGAATAGTATACCTTTACCTGGCTCTACCAAAATTTGAAGTTTATGAACAAAACAGTGAGCCGACAAAAAACAACAAATGCTAACTCGTGTCTTACCTACAAGAATGAATGCTTATATTTTCTCATTTGGTAAAAGTTTCCTTTCTCAAATAGTGTGGATCCAGACAAAGAGTAACTTTTGAATCAATATTGCTATGTTCTGTAATAGGATGGAGGTCATAATCAAGATATAACTGAATTGGCATCATTGGAAGCAAGCAAGGAACTCAAACTTTTCCATCAAACTCCTAATTTCAAAATTATAAGAAAATAAATCACTTTCCTTAGCTAAAATTAATAAATTTGGTAGTGATCCAAAATGAAATTGTGTTTTGTATTTTAACACAATTAAATAATTGAAAGTTAGCATGGTTATTCACGGAAGTATGCAATACAGAGTGATTACTAGAATTAAAATGAAGAGAACTTCTCTCTTTGACATTTTCCATATTTATCTTTTTCTATATAAACTGGAAATTTGTGTAGAGTGAATGACATAATTAGCCTACATTTTCTTGAGACCCTTTAAATATACACAATGGAGAAAATGAGCAAAAATACATGGGAACATTAACCTCTACTTTGCTTTGCACTTATGCACAGGTCAAAAATGTAGTTCATCCTTCCTGAGAGTCAAGAGGAAAGAAGCATGAATATCTTACCAACACCCATAATACTAGAATTTTTATGAGAAATGAGACACTGTTTGCAGCTAAGCCAAGGATGATTTTAGTTAGGAAAGAAGATGAGGAAACAAATTAGTATTAAATTGAGAAGAGATTATATAAATTTACACCATGTTGGTAAAATATACTTCAGGTTGCAGGAAGAATAATAGAAACTGGTCCCTCTACTGAAAAGGTAATCATGATCAACTGGGGGTTGTAATATGAACAGATAATTGTGACAGAACCAGGTAAGTTTCTCATTGTAAATAAATTATTGGCTCCAATGGTAAGCACCAGATGATTCCGGTAACTATCCATTCACAATGATAGCAAAAAATAGGACAATGAAACATTTAGAATGGCCACTAAAGCTAATAGTTTCGGATTTAGAGGGTTTGGGTGAGAGAGAAAATTAGGTTTTCAAACACATATGATGCACGTACATATGCATTTGTCAACAAAACCTTGGAGGACACTTCATAGAATTATCTACAGTTGTGATAGATGAAGTTATCCTATTTATCACAGTTGTAACTGTTTTTTAATGAAGCCCTTTTAATAGCTATTAGAACTTCAATGGTATGTGATTTATTATCAGGTAATCTACCGGTTAAGGTTAGGTTTTTCGATGGACACAAATATCAAGTAAATATATATTTTGTAACTCCAAACAAAACCCAATCCAGCAACCTACTCCATATCATGGCATGTGACAATATCCTAATTATGTTGAACTACCAAAATATCGGGGGTTTACAAGGTAAGCATTCACAAAATCGAAATAGATTAAGCATTGCAATACTGTAGGTCTTACAAAAAATTGGCAAAATTGTTTTCTGAAAATAATTCACCATGTTCAGGAAAGATCAAAATAAATTTACAACTAGGGAAAACATGAGAAAATAGTTATAACAGTTGTTAAAACTATATTCTTATCCAACAAAATAACTTAAAAGATGGACAGAGATTATTTTCAAAATATTTCCTTCAATGCAAGGAAATGGATTTATATGCAGAAATGATGTTCATTCCCAACTCTAGACAAGGTGTGTACGACCAATAGTATGATGAAATTATATAAACTTTGTGATGGCATTTTAATGATTCGTTATTTCAAATTGCTACTATTACTATTCAATAACAAAATATTTTAGGCATTAAGCAGCATTAAATAGGAGAATTAAGACCTATGTAGAGCACAGCAAACCCAACACAGTAATTTCAACAGGGAACAACTAAATTTAGTTTTAACTACTGTAAAACGAAATATTATATCTTCAGAAATAGTGATTGTGGTGCAATAATGCACAAGGATTAACATCACCCATCTAAATATTTAATAGTAAAGTCATTTTATTAAAATAGGTATACGTAAAATAGGTACTCCTAACAAAATACATTATGAATAAATTATTAATAAATAATTAAAAATAGATTATGATTCCATTTCTTATAATTTTAAGTGATGCATTTATTTAGTTAGTATAAAGATTTGAATCTTCTGAGAAGAGACTTGGGACTGCTGAAAACAATTACTGATGTTAAACATGCAAGCGAATTATTTTACTATTTCATTTAGGAGGTCATGAATGAATGTATACCTAATGTCACACAAACCAATTATCCATCATTGTACTCAGTAGATTCCATATAATTGACCAAGTAAGGTAAAACATGAAATTTTACAATAAGAATGGTTCCACAAATCATCATTATCATTTAGTAAACATCTCTACCAAAGAAAACAAAATGTTAACAAAAACTATATCCAAAGTTAGAGAACAATTTTAATTCTATTATCATTTGGAAATATGCAAAAAACTAGAATACTAACCATGATGCAACCGAATTTAATGAAGCATAATGAAATTACACCGACTCATTTACCAGACATAGTAAATAATTTTCAGAGTTATCTACAATCATTAAATGACACACAATCCAAAGTACACTCTTGATTATGAGAATTTCAGCCTATTAGACATAAAATGAGAAAAACCAATTTAACGAAAAGTGAAGAATCAGGCGTGATATTGTGGAATCGAGACATAATGAAAACTTTGTTGCAATTTTCCACAGTTAAAACTTTATTGCCGACCATGGTTTCGATACACTGTATCATCTTCAGGTGAGGGAGAGTACAGGGAGAAAGGATATATATACCAAGGAGGGGTGGCAGGGGAGGAGGGAGCGGGTGGGAAGGGGGGGGTGGGGTTTTGTCATACAAAGAAAGGTAGGAAAAACCAATGGAACCCCCCGAAGTACGGGCAGCTCACTCTTCGGGGGGGGGGGGGGGGGGGGGGAGGGAGGTGTCGCCATAATGGTCACTGAGGGAAGTTAATAGACAAAAGTGGGGAGGGGCAAGAGAGGAACTGAATGTCGTTAAGTAGCTCTATCTTCTGGTTTCTCCGTTGGATAATCTCTAAACTCTCGAGAGCGTCCAATTTCTTGCTCTTTTCGAATTTATGCAACGGCTTAAATTCAAAATCCGGGGAATGGTTCTTCTCCAAGAGGTGGGTGGCAAAGATGGATGTGGTGCTGCCTAACGCATAACATTTCCGATGCTCATTGATGCCTATAGAATTGCCAACATTCTACCTAAGGATAAATTCCGTGTTTCATTTTACACCCCATTTTCCATATCCAAAGCACTCTGCTTAAACAAAGATAAATTCGACGTCGAAAAACAGTGTGGTGTTTATGAATTAAAGTGCCAATGTAATGCGACTTATGTGGGACAGACTGGACGAAATTTCGCCACACGCATCAATGAGCATCGGAAATGTTATGCGTTAGGCAGCACCACATCCATCTTTGCCACCCACCTCTTGGAGAAGAACCATTCCCCGGATTTTGAATTTAAGCCGTTGCATAAATTCGAAAAGAGCAAGAAATTGGACGCTCTCGAGAGTTTAGAGATTATCCAACGGAGAAACCAGAAGATAGAGCTACTTAACGACATTCAGTTCCTCTCTTGCCCCTCCCCACTTTTGTCTATTAACTTCCCTCAGTGACCATTATGGCGACACCTCCCTCCCCCCCCCCCCCCCCCCCGAAGAGTGAGCTGCCCGTACTTCGGGGGGTTCCATTGGTTTTTCCTACCTTTCTTTGTATGACAAAACCCCACCCCCCCCCTTCCCACCCGCTCCCTCCTCCCCTGCCACCCCTCCTTGGTATATATATCCTTTCTCCCTGTACTCTCCCTCACCTGAAGATGATACAGTGTATCGAAACCATGGTCGGCAATAAAGTTTTAACTGTGGAAAATTGCAACAAAGTTTTCATTAAACCAATTTAAACTTTTCCACAGATTTAGATTTATTTAAATCTGTGGAAAAGTGCAAATTAGTTTTTATCAAAATGACTAACTTCTACTACATCTCACCTGAATCCATTGAATGTATTCGATAAGATGTAATTATGGTTTTAGAATCTGATATTGAAAAGGTCTAAAAACGAACTGATTCTCTATAAGACTATGTGATGACGGCGTTACTGAGCAATTTATTCCTCAAAACTTCTTGTATTATGTTTGTAACACCCTTGAGCCATTTATTCAACCCATCTTATTTAATAATGCTTTCCCTGATAGGTGGTAGCTCAAACCTGTCTGATACACAAAGTGGGAAAATAGACAATATAATTAATAATAGAAAAATAGCTGCCTTGACTTAGCCTTTTCCAAAATATTAGAAATAATTTTATAACTAATTATTAACTCTCAAGTTGAAAATTACCACAGTCCTGCTCAGCTGAATATGGATTCAGATCACGATAGCCTAAATTGAATTCTATGGTTTCAGGCTCAACTTTGTGGAGGTTCATTTTCGTTTAAAATGAATATACTTTGTAACTTTCACACAATTTTTATTCCTACTACCAGTTTCAACGCTTCGGCATCATCATCAGGTACCTGATGATGACGCCGAAGCGTTGAAACCAGGTAATGTAAACAAACTTTTACAAAAAGCTTTAGACAAAGATGATTACTGTATCTTGATGGAAAAGCTAGCAGATTTTGGTCTCTAACATGATGTATAAAAAATAATGCAAATGCAATCCTGACTTAACAAAAAAGGCAACATGTGGTATTTAAAAAAATGATCAAAACCTTTTCTAAAAAATGTGGTATTATTTGTAAGAATGCATAAATTTCTCAGATTACTTGGAAATAGCAAGTAAACATCAGAAGTGGTAGATTACATTAACTGCTGTCAGAGAAAAAATCAATTTTCAATCCACCTATATTGTATGCAGCCATTGCAACCTGCTTCCATTATAGGTGATGCAAATCGAAAGAGCATATTTTAAGTACTAGTTTCTTATGATATTGAGTGGTTTTGTATCAGAATTTGAGTGAAGATACTATTTTGAGGTTATTGCCAAACTTATATTCACTATTGCCAGTTTGAAAAACAAAACAAAGAAAAAGATTACCTCGTGATGACTGTGATTTCAGGGAGTTGATTGTAAGAAATGGGAATAGCCAAAAACATAGAGCAAGAAAGTCATTTACAAGGCTTATGCAATACCTCAGATATGGAAGTAATAAAGACAAAGGTTCATAAGATAGGAATTGCATTTTGAACATTGTTGAAGAAATTCTATGTGATCTATGAACACCCATTCATACAGCTTGAATTGTTCACCCCAAAAATTCCAACAATAAGTAACAAAGTTTTGCTAATGAGGATTAGGTGAGTCTACTCTCGCCTGATAAACAAGCCTTGGAGATAATTAATGTGTCTAAAATTAACAAGTTCCTTCTGATGGGCTGCCTCCTTAAAAGTGCCAAAAGCAAATAATGAACTTAATCCATATGTATCCATTGTCTATGCATCATTAAGATGCATCCTTATTTTCATTTTCAAATTATGTAATAACTTTGTTAACTAACTCCATCTCTTCTTGGACTTATAATATTTTATGTACCTCATGCTATCTCAAGATACAGCAGAACATATAACAATGGCTATTGTAGCAATAACTCTACTTATATCACTCCTGTTATTAGGATAATACAGAACTTCATTCTGTGCATTCAGATTGGGATATAAGCTATACGCCATTGTGAGATATCGTTTTTTAAAACTTATTTTTCGATTGTTTACTTTAATGCAAACTAAAAACAACTTTTTGTTTGTAGATGATTGCAAAAGCGCAAGTCTTATTAATTTTAGTCAATAAAGTGGTGATTCATGCATAGATAATGTATGAAACAGTAATTTGTTAAATTGTTAAGGAATTCAAACATTTTAGTGAAGGAGAAAAAAAAAGTTTTACAAATATTTTCATGGAGTCCAAAATAAGGAGAATAACTTGCATAGATCGGGTTGCTATGTACCAAATTTTAACCGAAGACATGGAAAAATCATAATTAAATTAAATCCTACCAACGTTTAGTGACGACTATTTACAATTGATTTTCAAACCCGATCTTGAAAACTATTAATTATCATATATTTTTGAAATGCTGGAGTTTTTAAATGATCACTTAGTCCCATTGCAAATTAGATTATCAAAGTTAAGTAAAAATGTAGGCCAATCAACTATGGATTTTGATGCACGACAGCTGTTGCACGTGGATAGAAAAAAGCATAAAAATAATTCTGGGTGAAGTTGTGTGCACACATGGAATGATTGCAACAAAAACGTAGGCCATTGATGCATTTCAGTAAGAATGATGTTACAGAGCCGTTATTTCCAAACTTATACAAAATGCACATTTGGCGAATGTTAAGTTTTTTAGCAGAATTACGCTAAATAATTTAATAAGAATATCTTACCATTTTCTTTACTACTAGACGCAATAGCCTTGGCCTCTTCAAATGCTTCTTTCCACTTCATAGCATCTGAAAGGCAAATATATGAGTATAAAATTCAAATAACTCGGTTATTCTCAGACACTACCGAAATACAAACAAATACATACTTTCCGCATTTGCAAATCTAATGGCCAACAACTCATTGCGTGGTGCATCATCAGTTAAGTCACCTGAAACACTCCACACCCAGGCGCGGTCGCTGCCACAGTTTGGTTTTAGTTCCATCCACGGAGTCACTACAAAACGAAAACACAAAGTCAATGAAAAAAAGCAACTTCAACTAATACTGCACGCAATTATTAGAAATAATTTACTACCGAAGTGATTGGCACAAATCTTTAACGTTTTGTCGCGTCTCATCACTACCCTCACAGTATTCTTTTCTTTATTATGAAGGAGCTTCACTTCTCCAGTCCCTCGCTCTTTCCATTCTGGTGGAGTCTCGCTGGTATCATACCTAAAAAGCTTAGCCCTCCTGCAAAACACACAGAACAAATATGTGATGGATTATTTAAAAAACTCTACTTCTGAGATGAATCACCACAATGATTTATTTAAATTACAATTTGATTAATTCATCCTCATTCTCTTCAAGAGTGCACACCACAACTTCAGGCAACGTAATTATGGGCTCAAAATGTATATCAAGTTCGGCACTAGTGTCGTGGGTTGCTACATCATTCTTATCACCCTGACCGTTCTGAAAAGGAATAGGATAATTACATTAACATTTTCACGGAAACATTCATTCCAAAACAGTATATAATATCAAAACGAATGCAAAATCATTTCAAAGAGTACAACAACGAGTTCCCAGGGTATTCCATATAGTTGACAAAAATTGGTCATAAAAAACAATCAAGTAGAAATTAATTCGCGCTTAAATTTAGCGCCTGCGATATTAAGTGGTTAATTCCAGTGTTTAACATACCATTTTAGTCTCCATTTCGTGTCATAAAAAAGCTCCACACACAACACTTCCCGCCACGACTAACGCGCAGCGCAAATAGCTCCTTCAGTTCCCGTCCTCTACACTAATAAAAATGTTAACTTCACCACCGTGGACACAAGTGGAACTAAAAATGAAATTGAATTTATAATACACCAACAGGAGGGAATATGAAAATAGTTACATTTATTAAAAGGTTCTATGCCAACACCGCACGAATCAAATTGAAAACATTGAAGCGAGGTTGGCAATAATGACAGCATTTAATCATCTAATTATTTTAACAGCCATGCGATATCTAGTGATGACATGTTGCCAGTTTTAAACATTTAATGGCCTGTGAGTATAAATAAGTGAGAGTTTAAACTAGGCTGTCACACACTGTAAAGCAATTGCAAGCAATAGATTCCAACAGAAATGTTAGTATACATGAATAAGAATTGGCAACATCTCATTTGATTGTTTTATCAGGCAGTTTTCTTATTGAGCATTTAGATTTGCCTAATTAGCAAATTATAGCGAGTTTTTTTGAGTCCCCAAAAAAACTCTAAAAGTGGAAAAAGTTAAAAATTATTAGTTCTTACAGCCGTACACATAATCTGAAGGACAACTCCAATGAACAAATGAACAACGCAAAAATAAAATGGAATATACTGTTTATTTTACGAAGTATGTTTATTCTAATTAAGTAAAGACATTTCGAACATACAAAGAATACTGAAAAGTCATTTAAAATATATAATTGAAAGAAAATGTATTTGTTCCGGTGTTCAATTAATTAAGCTCATAAATTATGCGTCGATTGCCCCCAGAGTATCCAAGATGGTGGACATTCAATACATGATTGTATGACTTACCTCTCACGGTAAATGTAGCTATGTATTATAGGATGAAAGTGACGTGAAACAAAACTAAGCAAAATGGGGGCTAAAGACTCTAAACCTTGCTGTATGACCTATGAAGAAGCAGTTAAACGAGGCAAGTGAAAAAACCTTTAGTAAATGCAAGATCCGTCTGCTACGATACCTTATTTTCCATCATAGGTTCATTCATTTAATTTTACACAGTTCGAATCTCTCTACCCTCCAAAGTATTTCTTTTATTTCTAGAGTTGGATGATTATACTTTTGGAAGCAAAACAATGTTTCCGTGGCCTGCCATTTGTTTTCTTTCTCGTGTCATTCAATCATGTATATATGCGCACTTTAACAGTTATTGATCATTACTATCGCTCAAAATGTCATTGTTATAAAATAACGCTAGGTATTGTGTGTATGCACATGCCGTATCTACGACTGTACTGATTTTTTATTTACTGATACTTTTCCTGTATATTTTATACCGTTACGTAAGTTTTAACTGCATTAAATCTGAATGTTTATTTTCTGTGTTTCTTCTTTATAGTGTCAGAAGCGGAACTTAAACGCTTAAAGGAAGCATTTAAAAGGGTATCCACGCTCAATGGTTCTATTACCAAGCATTCATTTGTCAAAGATGTCATTGGGGAAGGAGTGCCATCAACAGTGGCCGAAGTTAGTATACTACTTATTTCTTATAACTTCGAAATGTTGAATTAATTGTAAAAATGTCTTTTTCTCATGATTGCACCACTATTTAATGTTGTGTATTGCCATTGTTTCATTTCCTTGTAGTACATTTACACTGCTTGTGGAGGCACCCAAAAAGGAATTACTTTAAAGGATCTTTTATGTGGGTTAGTGTTACTCACAAGAGGTAAAGAGGAAGAAAAAGTCAAATGTAAGTGTCAAATTGAGACATTTTTTGTTTGTATCTGTGACAGTCATTTGTAGACCGACACAAAATATTTTTTCCTTTTCCAGTTTTGTTTTGCCTTTACTCCAACGAAAATGGTAGTTTTGTGGTCAAAGATGAAATGCTCAGACTGGTCCATGCATGTGAAGGTGGCTACATACCAGAATGTGTCCTACAATTGTTTTCGGAGGTAAGAATTCATATGCTTAGTAATATTATATTGAGTCATTGAGATTGCAGTTCTTCAAATGTATCATATGTTTTCATCATTCAATGAAATGTTTATTCACCACTTACTTGAATTCTTGAGGAAAAATATTTTTTTCGATACCTTGATGCTTATTTCTAATAAAAAAACATTATTATGCATTGGCATGAGATGCACCTATGACATTTCTTCACCAATTAATTCATGCTGATTATATTATAATATCCATCTATTATTTTTCTGCTTGTGTGCCCTAAAAAACATGCAAGATGTAGATACACATCCATTATATGACCCTGAAACTACTTATGCCAAGAAAATTACTCTGCCATTGTTCCATGTAATGGAAAGAAAAATTTTTAAACTTAGGATCTGTTTTTCTTGATAACTATTGACACGAAATTTACCCACCTTTGGGTTTATGCATTTGTTTAATATGCTGTGATTGCAATATGCATTTCAAGTATGAATTAGTTGTACCACCTTTTTGTGGTGCAGCATTTGATGGCAGGCAATAAAGTAAACATAAATGAAGGTATTAAGGGATGAGCTTACTAGAAAATTGAGTGGATAACTGTATCTAAATTCAGTTAGGATAGTTGAAATGATCGCTTTACTTAACCCTTTTATAATATTCATTATTGCTGAAAACTCAGTAGCATATCAAGTACAATGTAATTTTGTTCTTATGCATTAGATACTACTAGACTATCTATATAGGTAGTAATGTGTAATATATTGTGTTGGTACCCCTTATTTTGAAACTTTTAGATGGTCATGTTTTTTAGTTCATTGGATCTAATCTAATTTTATAATGTTATGAGTGTTGCCTCATTTTTTTTATTTTTCTGAACGTCCTACACTCATTGTACTTCTTGCTTGCATTTTGCTCCTTGTGGACAATTCTTAAATCTAAATTTATTTTTTCTGCTTCACATTGCTTCATTTTCCTTTGGTGGTATTTATGTAGCATTGACTCTGTTGACTAATTGTGAAGGCATAATCAGATTGCATTCCTTACCATAGGAACAAGAGGTTCCCAATACTCTTCTTGTAAAAGAATCATTTATAGACTAAATATGCTGTATTACCTTTTAAATTTTCCATTTGGAAACTTAGGATTACTTTTTTTATATCCTATCTTACTCATTTTAACTTTATTATCTGATGTTTAAGGATATCAGGTGGAGGTTTTTCCTTGATCGTTAAAGTTCACATGTATTCAGACCTCAAGGGATGGCGAGTTTGTATTTATGACTTATTTTAAGTAGCCCTTGACCATTTGAATTATTTCTAGGATCCTTGAAACTTTCTAATTCAGATTAGTTGTTTTTTTATACCATTATGCCTAAAAATTAGGGATGGTTGGATCAGACCCATTAATTCCTTCCTTTAATAATCTTCATAAATTTGCATTGCACTCATAATTGTCATCAATCCAAATATATTATTCAAATTGGATTTTGAAGATTGAATTTCAATTTAGCTGTTCAGCGATTGAATCACCCCATTCAGTGCAAAAAGAAGATACCAAATTCTAGAAAAATATTTTAATTCATAAATGGCATGAAATTATATGTATTGTTTTACCTGTTAGCTTATTTTTAACTAATATTTAATCTGATAAACTTGGTCACCTTTTGATTCCAACAATTTATTGTTAGTATCATACTCCTTCAAAAACTTTTTAATCCAAAAATAGGAAATAAGGGACCTGAGACCCAATATCTAAGTTTTGGATTCACATCCAAAAAAAAGTAGAATCTGCCCATCCGTACTAGAAAAGGAGGAGAATTGTATGCTCTGGTTTCTTTTGTAAAATATGATGCATTGAAATGGCCATGGTCACTCTTTATTAGCCATACATTTACTTTTATGACCAAATTTTTTTTCTTACATCATCCATCAGTATCAGTAGTTTAAGTATCTTTCAGTGATCAAGAGCTTCCTCCCTCATTGCAGCATTGAAGCAAAACAACAGTAAATCAAACTTTGCCTTTTTTTTAAATCTATACAGGGTTCATGTTTTAAGGCGAGCGATTTTTGAAGTGTCATCATATTAAAAAACTGCTTTAATCGTCATCAAAAATGGCATGAGGTTGATACTTCTCCATTAGATTTGGCAATAACACTTCCTAATAATCAATTTCCTTTTTATTTATATCACCAACTTCGCAGCATGAATTTAAACTGAAATGCCTTGGCATATCCCAAAATATTCAAGCCAGTCATTACTGTGTAAACAAAAAATACTGGGACCGTAAACTTGATTTGACTCCAAGTTTATGGTTCCGGTATTTTTTGTTTACATTGATTCACGACCATAGCTACGTTCCTTGTATATTTAAATTCAGTCATTACTGGTCGCAAAATTTTCTTTTGCCACATGATGAAGCCCGTCTCTAGTAGCATGTGCCTTTTCACAGTTAACGTCTTTACAAGCACCCAGTTAAACCACTTGTGCTCAAAATCATTTGCTTTCACTGCCTTTGATTGACTTTTTAATTTCATTTTTTAATACTTTTTTCCCTCCCAGTCTTTCAGAACTTCTTTCTTGTTAAAAAAAAATGCTTTTGATCTATGTCGTGGCCCTTGAAAACGTTTCAGTGATTATAGTTGCCAAAATTCACTTCTCATCCTAAAAAAATAAGATAATAATGCCTCTCTCCCAAATTTTCTTTTTATTACTTCTTTTTTTCTGCCTAAAGCACATGATAAACCTTCCCTTTTCATACTGATATTTTTAAGGACAACTCATTCATCACCATTCAGCCCTAAAGGCATTGGACAAGCTATTAAATGTTGGTGACTTTGTAGGATTTAACAGGATGGAGATCCTCAGAAGAATTCATCAAAACTAAACACATGTAATTTTTGTGTTTCCATTGATGTCCAACTATGGGTATCTAATTCAATAATAATGTAATGGTTTCTGTTCAGTTAAAATGCTTCTTCATCTAATGAGTACCTTGGAATATGAAAATCTAAAACATTATCCATTGTGACATTTTTATAAATCAAACCACTTTGCTTTTCCACATAAACTTTTTATTTTCATGACCCAGGTTTCGTTATTGCATAACATCATCAGGTAAAAATACAAGTCAAGCACAGTATATGTACATATCTCTGGGAGGAGGGGAAGAGGAGGTAGGAAATAAAGGATTGGTTGAGCTAGGAAGAGGGGGGCTAAAAGTCTATGGTTTGAGGCGGAGAAGGAGGATTGGTAATATTGACAAATTAGCAATAATTGGATAATTAGATTAGATAATTAGTAGGCTGGAAGGATAGGGTCAATACAATGTTGCAAAAAGCCCACCTGACATCAGATTAGTTGGCAGAGGATTAGGGAAATGATTATTGTGAATGGGGATAATGGCACTTAGTAATTAGTTAGGTGACTCAGTAGCAGGCTGGGATGAGTCGCTACATTGTTGAAAAAGTTTTACTTGGTTTCAGGCGAGTTGGCAGGGGGTGAGGGAAAAAACAATAACGGGGAATGTGAAGGGTAAAGAAAATCGTTGGTCAAAACATCTTCCCCGTAATTCGTGTGTTGAAGGATTTCTAATTACTCCTGTGCATCAAGATGGTAGCCTTTCTTCTCAAAGTGTAGAAATTCGGGAGTGAAATCGCTGGTGTGGCTACAATCTCTCAAGTGCTTGGCGAATAGTGATTTTAAAACAAGCTCGGTGTTCCTTTATTCTTGTTTCAAATCTCCTCCCTGTCTGGCCTATGTATATCTGGTTGCAGTCTTTGCAGTGGAGTTTGTATACTCCACTTTTGTGTAATGGTTCAACATGGTCTTTCATGTGGCATAATATGTTGCTTAAATTAGTTTTATTGTAAAAGGCCAGTCTCACTTTTTCCTTTGGGAGGATTCTTTGTACTTTTAACGACAAGTGACCAAGAAAAGGGAATCTCTGCCACTGTGGCTGGTGTTCTGTTTTTGTGGGTGGACTATATATAGATAACTTTGCTAAACGGGATAGTTTCTTATGGTAAAGGATATCAATTAAATCTTCTCTATATCCATTGTTCGCTGCAATTTGTTTAATGATCTTTAGGTCTTTAAGAGTGTTTTCTTTGGACAAGGGGATAGAACATACTCTTGTGTATCATGGCGTGAAATGCCGATAATTTTTGAGTGAAATGGTGCCTAGAATTATGGTGAATGACATGGTCTGTATAACACTGTTTTCTGAAAATAGAAAAATCAAATCTATTGTTTTTAATGGTAATATTCAAGTCCAGAAAGTTGAGGGATCCATCCACTTCTAATTCCTTGGTAAAATTTATATGTTTATCTCTGGAATTGAGGAAATTCAAAAAAATGTCGAACTGTCTGTCAGAACCCGTCCAGATGCAGAAATTGTCATCAACATATCTACACCGACGGAGGATATTTTTGATGAGGGGATGCTCTGAGGAAAACATTAGTTGCTCAAAATTGTCCAAGAAAATATCTGCTAGTAACGGGGAAAGCGGAGAGCCTATTGCTAAGCCATCTTGTTGTTGGTATATTTTGCTGTTAAACACGAAACTGTTTTGTTCTACACACACTTTTAAGGAGGAACACAATTTAAATATCACTGGGGTTGGAACCCTTGCTTTAACAAGGGTAACTTCTGCAAGATTCAGAGCTTCTGATCTTGGAACACTGGGGAATAAATTTGTGACATCAAATGATGCCATTATACACTGGGGGGTTACTATTTCTTTAGACAACACTTCCACAAGTTCTTGTGAATTTTTCTTGTGAAGCAAAGTGGTTTGATTTATAAAAACATCAGTTTGAAGATTTTCCTCCAAGTTACGCCAGAAACTGTTTTATTATCCATTGTGAATAATTTTTCAGATCTCTCTTGAAAATATTTCTAATTAAACTAATATTTAGAATTTATACAAACTGATGTATATGAGGGAGTAGGCTCATTTTATAGCCATTATTGTGATATGTTCAGAAAATTTGAAACTTGTGTACTCATTAACAAAAAATTTAAAATGAATATTATTAATGGTGACAGCAGACCTATTCTGTACTCATCCCTGTTCTCTATCTTAAAATAAGTATTTCAAATTCTCTGTCATTTTTTGAAAGTTACCCTCTTAAATCCAAGCTCCCTCTCATCCCTCTTCAGCTTGGTGTATATATTGAGTTTGTCCGTTTCCTGATTCATGCACAACTTTCTGTTGCAAGTGCCTATTTTTCTTCAGTTCGCTGAGGAGGGTCACTTATTGGCCAAAATTCATGTATCTGATGGACACCCACATCTTTATCTGTTTGTTGTTATCTCTTGATGTTGCTCAATTTGAGTAATATTCTCTTTGAATGTGTGAGTGAGTGTTTTACTGAGTGTGTCAGGTCTGTGGTTGTCCCTGGTGTGGAATTTATTCCCGTAAAAAGTCATGGATAGTGTGTGTCCGTAAACCCAGCTACCCTTATCGGAGTCCCTTTAACTCCGTGAAGGATCCTAATAGGGTTTGAGTGTTTTTGTCTGTAGTTGGCCACTGGCGAGGAAGTAACAATCCCACAAACTATTATAGAAGGGTATTCTGGTTAAGAGGTTGTGGTCAGTCACTGATGTGGAATTTTCTTTAAATTTGTTCATAGTTATTAGAAAAATACATTTTAAAGTGAAACTGGAAAGGGAAAATTAGAGCAAATTAATAAATGTTGATACCGAGGAAGCTGGATCGTAGTAGTTTCTGAGTGGAATAGACTAGACAAAGAAAGCATTCTATGGAAAATATACTAGGGTGAAGCCTTTTTTGGTTTATAAATACTTCTGTGAAATTGAAGGATCTTTTTATTAAAATATGTTCTGTGGGAATGCTTTTCTGATGTAATTAGGCATGTAAAACTGACATTAAAGGTTTTAGACTACTGATAAAGTGGTAAAATGGCATTAAAGAGAAACAATGAAAGTAATATAAATATCATCCAGAACCATTAAACTAATTCAGCGTTGGTGTTATGTATTTCCTGATTATTCACACTAATTTTCATTTATGTTCTTAGGTTGTTAGGGATGTATCATTAACATGCAGCAATTAATGACAACTTGTATAGTTTTGTAATATTTAAAATATAAATGTACAATGAACATAGCTACGGTTGTGAATCAATATAAACAAAAGAAGGCTGAGACCGTAAACTTGATCGGCATTGAGTGATAAGAAAAAAGAGAAGGTTTTAAAAAAAATTACACGTAAGGGGAGAAATAGGGAGTACACACTAGGTTACTTGGGTGTGTTTGAGAAACAGTGACCCACGTATACCTCAATCACACACAAAAGGCAAAACAAATAATAAAACAAACTTACAACCGCTCAGTCACTAGGGTGTGTTAAGAAATAAAGAGCCACTCTCGTGAATCACATTCACACACACACTCAGGGTTTACAAGGATCCCTCCTATGTCAGTGACCCATCAATCACACAAATAAATGAAGAATTATAAAAGGATGTAGTGAAACAGAAACAACTTGTGTAAATACACAGTCACTCAATCACTCGGGTGTGTTTGACCTTTGTGAATTTCACACACACTCAGTCAGGGTTTACAAGGATCCCTCCTATGCCATTGACCTATCAATCACACAGATGAATGCAAAATTATAACACAGATGTATACACGCTCTCGCTTATTCACTCAATCACTCAGGTGTGTTCAAAAACAAGGACCTTTGCGATTCACCAGTACTCACATGTTCAGGGTTTACCAGGATTCCTCCGATGCCAGGGACCTGCCAATCACACAGAAATAACAAAATGAAAAATAAGGGACTTCCGCAAACATGCAATTCACAAAGGTTTGATACACCTGAGTGATGAGTGAAACATGCAATCACTCAGGTGTATCGGACCTTTGTGAATTGCATACACTCACTCATTCAGGGTTTACAAGGATTCCTCTTATGTCAGGGACCCATCAATCACACAAACAAAAAATAAGGAACTAAAATCGGGGGTAGGTAAGTGCCTAGAGAAAACCTGACACCAGGTGTTTCGCCTGCAAAGCAAGCCTCTTCAGAGAAGAATGAGAATTCCGTTGGGGAGGTTTGAAAGAATGGCTCATTTGGAGGGAGAGGGGGTGATGGTGAAACCTCGTGATTGGGCAACAGAGAGGGAGAAAAGATGGTCCAATGAGTATAGTAGGTTCAGTGGAGGTGGGGGAGGAAGAGTACAGCGAAGTATAACAGTGGATAAGGAAGGGAGAAGTTTTGGCGGTTGGTTTGCTAATAGGAGAGGGGGAAAAAAAGAGGGAGGTTTTTGAAAAAGACAAAGAAACACTTAGTCATCCCACACACTCCACCTAACACGACCAAGGCTTCTCTTTTTTCTTTCCTTTTTTCTTCTTCTTTTTTCTTATCTATTAGTGCCAATCAAGTTTATGGTCTCGGCCTTTTTTGTCGTAATATTTAAAGCTTAAAATTATATTATGTAAAGCAATTGGAAATATTTCAACACTATAATGTTCAATACAACCACAAAAAGTACATGATGGATGATTTATGTAGATTATATGGTTTTTCATAATGCTATCATTTTGCAGTTATTATTATAAAACTAGTTTTAAATTATATGGTAGCTGTTGCACATTTCCTTTTTAACCAATTTATATCTGGAAGTTACCAAATAATAGGCATCACTATAGATTCATAACTGATATTTTTGGATCGTTATTTTATCTATGAACATTTTTCATTTCAGCATGAAAAAGTACCATTTGAAGAGTTTCGTGATTGGCTGCATGCAAATCCAGATGCCACATCCCTTACTAGGTGGCTTTTATCGGAACCTTGCACCGTAACTCTTTCCAATGATACAGAAACTCCAACATTTTACCAGACTTTGGCTGGAGTCACCCACTGTGAGTACTAAGCTTTTATGATTTTGTATGTCTAATATTTGAATTTTTCTTAAGCCAAAAATTATAAGTTTAATAAAACTTAATATTTATCCAATTGCTTCAGTTAAAATTGGCGAATATTAAAATATATCATGAATTTGAAATTATTTCTGGATTAGATTTTCATCAATTACTATTGAAGAGGGTTGGACTCAAACAAAGGATTTTTAAAAATTCAGATGTCCTGCCATTAGTTTGCTTGTATGAGGGGTAGTTTGGATAGCCTGTGAAAAGCCAGAGAGATGGTTTGAGTGGTGTGCGTCAAAGTTATTTTCAGTTGATAAGATCTCTTGAAGGATCACCAACAAGTTGTAGTCCAATTCTTGTATTACTCTGTTTTAGTTTTATTTGACTTGAGTAAGTCAAGTGATTTCCAAAAATATTGAAGGAGGGGAATTTTGTGTGTTGACCAAACATTTTGTGAAAGCAAAATCACCTCAGGAGAGAAAAGATAAACTTAGTAAATATAATAATGTTTCCACACTGTGATTAGAATGGTTCATCAGTGGTTTAAAAATATTTCTTAGTGGCCGTATGAGCACAAATTATGCTGAATGACCTGGGGTGGTCACTATTCCTTAAAGCATTGATAAACACCAAGATATGGTGATGACTCAAAGGAGAGTGAAGGTGCATGAATTGCTATGGCTGTAGACAGCCTAGGTGAATGGGTACATAATGTTTTATGTCAACATTTGGACTATCTGCATGATGGGTGCCACAGTTGCTCACAGTTGATCAAAAATTAAATCATGTGACATGCTCCCAAGATGGTTTGCAGCTATTTCAATGAAATCTGCAGGTCTTTAGGCATCATTACATCACTGTGCTTGAAACATACACCACTAGATATACCGTGACTGAAACCAAGGAACAGTTCAGGCAATGAGTTAACAACAGGGAGCCCACACAAAAGAATGCCAAGTCTGTTCCTTCAGTTCAGCCGGTTATGGTTACTTTTTGGAATTTGCATGAAATAATCTTCAGTTACTGACTTTTAATAATCAAACCACTTTACTTTTCCACATAAACTTAAGTAAGTTTAACATAAGTTTATGTGAAAAGTAAAGTGGTTTGATTATTAAAAGTCAGTATGAAGATTTTCCACCAAGTTACGCCAGAAGCTGTTTTATTAATCTTCAGTTAATTTTTGAAAAAAGTTGAAACTATTACAGCTGCATAACAAACCGTTAAAAAACTGAGCCGCAGGAAAAAAATCATGATTGGCCCACAAAGTAGTCCTTTACTCTTACACCAGCTCTTTCCACTGCATCTGTGGTGTTAAAATTGATTGATTCTGGATTCCATCTTATTTCTCATTCCCCTATTCTTAAGTTTTTGCTCCCTTTGGAATACTACCTGTTTTTCAACATAGATAAATGGCCAGCCGGGAGGAGATTTTATTCAAACAAGGAGGTGATTGAAGAAAAAAAAACACCTATTTGGTGGAGTTGGAAAAATTGTTTCACATATTCGGAAGTTAGTTAACAAACTGGAGCAGCATTGTTTGAAATGTTTAAGCCTAATGCAACACTATGTTGAATAATAAAAATAGTGTATTCCAAAAGTTTAAGTAGCTTTAATTTTTGCACATTCTTTTGTAACCACCCGTATATTTCTGAATGGGATTTAGGGGAATCAGGTTTCATAGCCAGTAATTCTATCAGTGGATGAAATGGAATTGTGAGCACTATTCAAATGAAAAATCAATCACAGGTATAGTTTCGGAGTAATGGCCTTGGTTTGATCTAGCCCTTTTTTAATGTAATAAGTTTTGGAGAACCCTTGATTTTGGCGCAACATTAATAGCTTTAACAATTTTGATGCATCCATTGAGTTCATAATGAAAATTACACTGAAAATAAGATGATTAGAATGATTTTGTGATCATTTTTCTCTTTGGCCATTTCTCTTTCCCATTCCCTTCCCCTTGAAATAATTGCACTTGCAATTATTCCTTTAATATAAGAAGGCTACGTAAATGATTTAACAATGGGATTTCTGAATAATATTTTTTCCAGTGGAGGAGATTGATATCATCGAATTGGAAAAGCAATATTGGCATTTAAAAGGACAGTCAAGGACAGGAAAACTGGACCTTGAGACATTAATACCATTAGTTTGCCCACCAGTGCCTATTTCAGTATGCCAAGGAGTGTTTCATGCATTTGATGAGAATAGAGATGGACATATTGACTTCAAAGAAATGGCATGTGGCATATCTGCTGCGTGCAGGGGGCCACTCACTGAACGTCAAAAATGTAAGCATCTCAAAAGTTAAAAATTTATTGCATGTGTTATTCAACTAAAATATTTAAGATTTTTCAGGTTGCTTATTCAGTTTTATTATTATAAAAAAGTGTTTTCTTTTAATTTTCCAAGTACCTTATTGTAATTCCTTGCAGCATATTAACTAAAAGAATTATTTTAGTGATAAATATGCACATTTAATTTTGATGGAGCTGATGGTCAAACCCCTTGAGCTGTGCTTGCAGGAGCAATGATAATTATTCCTGGTAGGGTTGCCCATATGTCAAAGGTTAGGAGCTAAATGGAAGGTAGTCCACACAGCATCTGTTTCTCAGTGCAGCGTCGATAAAGGCATCAGATCCCAGTGGGGCAGCCATTGAGTGATGGTGTCACCTTAAGAATACTTTTATGGAAGGCAATGCAAAACCACCTCAATTAGTATTCCCGAGACTTTGTTGATGGATAGATTATATAAATAGATAAAGGACTCTATTTGGGTGAAATTGAGACCTAATGGTCCCTTCTTCCATTTAACCCTACCATGGACAGTAAAGAGAAAATCATTCCTGGCAACTATAAGACTTGCCCCAATCTGCCATGTGTCCTGCCCAGTGGCAGGAGAGGCAAGGCTTCTGCAGTTGTCATCTCAGGAAACCCTTGCAAAGCAAAACCAACACCAGCAGCAGAGACGATGTAGAAGAAGAAGACTGAATTAGTTAGAATAAGAACTTGGATTGTTAGGGCAATGTTGAGGATAAAAAAATTAGAGAATATAAAGCAAGAAATGGAAAGAGAAAATATAAATATTTTAGGTCTATGTGAGTTGAGATGGAAGGATAGTTCAGATTACTGGATTGATAGTTATAGGGTAATATACAGCGGAAGGGATGAGAGCCAGTGAGGGGTTCTCATAATATTAAATTCTTTAACATATGTTGTCCTAAATAATGTTGGCGTGGTAGTGTGTGGCATTACATGGTAAGAAAGATTTTTGCAGTGCATTAGAACAGAGAACTCATGGAAGTTAAATTTATTTGGGCTTAAAAAATGTTGCCTTTGGGTCAATGTCACTTATACTGTTTTTACAAATTATAGTTATTTTCTTTTTTACTCCTTTATATAGCAGTTGTTATACTGTAAAAATGCCGTACTTGCTATTGTAGCTTTAGGTTTGGAGTTTGATTATTGTAACTTCTGAACCCCCATTTTAAGATTAGAGACTTGTGTTTTCCCACTCCAGATCACAATTACTAACTATTATTCTCATCTTTCTATGAATATAAGTATGGGATATCCCAAGATTTAAATGTGATTATTTCTGAGCAAGCTTTCTAGGGTCGCATGACTTTTCTAACAAATATTATCTCTCAATAAGCCTTGTGTAGAAAGAAATTTCATTGAAAGTTGCCGTAAAAATTAGGTAGTTGTAGTATTTAAGGAGAGTGATTTTATGATTATGATAAAAATGTAGCCATATATTTTCGCCATGCTTGCTACTGTTGTCACTAATAATTTTCATTATTTCCTTTTCATTTTCAGTTTGTTTTAAAGTTTTTGATGGAGACAGAGATGGTATTTTAAATGAATGTGAGCTTAGACACATGGCAAATGTCCTCCTGTTTGTGCGCCGTGAAAATAGGACGTCTCAAGAACTTGCAGCAGATCCTTATGGAAGCCTGGGTATGTTTTTTATGTAGATAGATTCTTTCTTATGTAGGTAGATACTTCAATGATTAATTCATCAGATCACTTTTAAGTAATTTTTGCTAACTTAATACATTTTCCATATTTAATTAAATAACCATGGTCTATTCTTGTTCCTTGTCGAAGGCAACTCAGGAATAAGAGGTGAAAATTCAATATATATTAAGCCGGTTTTATTATTAGGGGATGCAAAAATGACCTACAAACTAATTTAATGGATGGCTAACCTAGTGCCCTGCTTCAAACTTATGTGGGGCAACTTGATGAGGATGTTATGTATTCACTTTGACCTCATGTAACTGACTGCTCCACAAAGGAATGGAGTTCATAAACAAATACAAAAAAACTCCCTTATAAGGTCATAACAACACAAATGTTGCCCTCTTGTGGTCATTCAACCATATGAAAAGAGTGATCGTGTGAGTACGAAATGTATTGTTTGATTGTGCAAAGTGATTTCAAATTTATTTTCTTGATTTGAATAGATGTTGATGCAGTCATTGCTGAAATTCGTCGAAGTTCACAGTCATCATCACAGGAGGGATTAACACAAGAAGAGTACCTGATGTGGACTGTTGGAAATTCTTTACCATTGGATTTTCTCAATCTGCTATTTCAGGTTAGAAGAAACCTCCCATGGGAAAATTAATTCAAAATACTAATTGGTTTTTGTTGCTCATCTGCCGTAGTCAGTAAAAAGGTACCTTTACATAGGGAAGGAAAAAGAAATGATTTATTACAATTAGATGAAAGCAATGGAATTGTAAGCAATTCAATTCATTTTAAATTTAATGTTAAAATTTTGTAACCCTAAAATGTATGTGAAATTTATCCAGTAGTGTTAGTTCTTGTGCATGAATTCGTAAGAAAATCCATGACCATTTGACATTATAGGTTTTCAATAAATTTGCAGAACTATTGGTAGATACACCCAATAATTATTAGGTGAAGGTAAATGCAGAACTGGATACGAATAGCTTTTCTCATTAATTTAAATATTGTACAGGTCACTGTTATTTTTATGAAAAGACAGAAGAAGACTTCTCTTCCCCAATAAATAATTTTTGGCATGTTGAAGATTTAATATATCCTTAGTAATATTAGTCATTTGTAAACAAATAGAGAAGCCTCATTATTTTGATCACAATATATAAAATGGTATGATTCTCAATCATATACAATATACATGTATCACCAGGGTTTCTTGGTGGCAAAAATGTATTTACCCACAAATTAGTTACGTTCAAACACAAAGCAATTCCATGATATGCTATGAACTGATGTAACATCTGTATTTATTGCTGTCAGTGTTCCAAAGTGAAACCTTCTATCCAGTCTATTAAAATGTTCGCTTTCAGAAATATGCCTTATTATATTCAAACAGTTAGCTGTTTCAATTAACATTTTTTTTATCTGTCCAAAACATGATTATAGTACTCATCTTACAAAATTGTAAAACTCCATTTCAGATGTATATTAACCTTTAAAGAAACACAGCAATGTATTTTCATAATTATACCAATCCAATCCATCGTGTCAATATAAAGTAAATGGGATGGAAGGGAAGGGGTCATGAAATGGAACAATTTTGCTTTCAGTTTATAATGGAAATATCTTAATTTTACATTTCCATTTTTAAAATTGCATTTTTTTATATATGCTTTTGTTTTCTCCAATATTCAGGTGTGCCACATTGTTTTGGGACTGCGGCCAGTAAGCAGGGAGGAAGAGGCTGAAATTGTTCGAGGGTGGTTGGAACGGGAAGAGAGGAGAGGTTTTCAAATTGGTCAATTTTGGTACCTTATATCCATTAACTGGTGGCGTGCTTGGAATGATTATGTCAACTACTCGGTAAGATTCAAAGAAAAATATATTTTCTTAATGTAGCATGTTAGATAACTTCAGCCATAATCCAGTTTTATATCTTCCTTGTAGAGAAAATGTTCTCAGATTGTGCAATAAGTGGGTTTTGAGCAGGGAAGACAAGCATGAAGAGTTTCATTTCTATATTAATGTGAATTATGCATTATTCATTGGCATTTGAGAAAAAAATTAAAACTTTGCTTTTTAGTACACAAGTGGTAATGGTGAAAATGTTTTTGAAATGTTGTATGTTCTTAGTATTATTCCTGCTATTAATTATTAAGAATGTGTAAAGCTTTGTTATTGTTAATTTAAAAGTGAATTAGTGTATTGTTGCATTTTATACAAAATTACTCCTAATTGAACTCATTTACTGGAAATAATTCCTTTACTGATTAGTTGGGTGGGTAATATACTTGCCTACTAACCCAAATGTTGTGGGTTCAAGCTCTTTTGGCCCTTGAGTAACTTCATAATAAGCTAAGAGTTCATGGAGATCCTAGGCTCACAGGGCACTTGGGAGAGACAAAATGAGAAAAAATTGAATTAGAGTGTGTAAACGTGCTTGTTTGCTGAATTTCTGAGTAAAAATTACTAACAATGTTTGTGAATAATATCATACTTGGAATAGTTTAATACCAATATATTCATGACTATTATTAGTCATTATCAGGGAGGAAGAGATATTTATGGAATATAACTTAGTAGAAACAAAAGCATAGGGTTTTGGCTGAGTATTAGATGTAAACCATTTAGGAGAGGAATTTAAGCAGTTCTAGAAATTTATGAAGGCTTTGATTCATCCAAAGTTAAAAGAAGCATTCCACAGAGTATGTCTACTGACCAATTTTTGGCCCTCAGTTTTTATAAAATTGATAAATTCTGGTATAAAAATAATCTGGAAATGGTTACTTTCAAACAACACAGTGGTAAGCATCTAAAAAAGGTGGGCCCGCCTAATTAAAATAGGTGTTTAAGTGAAAGTCATATGTATTGAGAAATTAATGGATTAGCATCTCATGCTCTACCAAAATGTCAAAATAATTTTATTAGAACTCTCGGAAAATATTGATGATATACAAATAGAGCTAGCAGAAATATTAAAAATGGAGATCCATTAATGTAATGGATACTGGCATGTTAGTGCATAAGTGATAAGGTCACTTATGAGGGATATGGATGAGAATGTAACTGAAATTTCAGACATTAGATGTATAACTCTGCCTCTTACCATGCCATGGTTTGGTCTAAATTTCAGAATTCTCCTGGAGTTCATGGAAGTGAGAGCCAGACTAGTTTGGGTAGTGGATATGGAGGAAGCCCTTCAGGAAGCAATTCAGGCAGTCTAAAGAGAGGTGTTGGAATAAATCGTTCATCCAAATTACGGAATGGCACACCAGTGGAGACAGCAGATTCTGGATTTGGGGATTCTTTGCCTCCAGGAGATCTGCCTATTGGTGATTTCTCCCCATCATCCTCGACTTCATCAGCTGGTTCAAGGTTTTACCTTCAAAGGACTGCAAGCCCAAAGAAGGCCAGTTCCAGTTCCCTCACCTTACTTGCCCAGGACTGTTCCAGGTTAGATATAATTTATATTCGGTCATTAAAACTTTCACAAATATTTAAACAGACAACCAATTTTGGAGAATCTTTGCTGGTTGCCCTTTTACTGCTCATCCTGCATCAGTTTGGGCTACCATCAATGTGATTTTGGCCATGCTGTACCTGCCAAGGAAAGAACAATGATTTATTCTTTAAGTTGAATCGTGTTCACCTACCATCTCATGTACCATTTCAACACCATTGCCAACCATTATCACAGTTGACAAGCAGTTGGAAATAGAGAACAAATGAGGAGTAATTAATTTAAAATATGAATTCCCTTTAAGATATTAAAAAAGTATTGTTACTGGGGCTTATCAGTTGTCTCTGTCTGAATGAAGTATTATTTTTATTTAGGCATATTATTTGTGGAAATGCTGCCATGGAAAAATGAGCTAAGAAATATTTACAATTCCACTTAGTTCTTTAATTAATAAGTGAAAAGGGCCTCATTCCAAGACTTAGACCTAGATGTCCATTTGCAAAAGGATATTTTTGGAAAAGTTACCTAAGGCCATGGTATGCATAATGGGAAATAGGGGAAATTTCATGCTGTTCTGGAAATATTGTCCCATGATAATCAGGTTGAGCAGAGACCATAATATTCTGACATCCTGATATTACAGAAATAATACTCAGTTATTAATTTAATATGAATTTTAGGGCAATCACTTTCAGTGTATAAAGGTAAGTAATTTCAGAGGCAAGAACTTAACAATTATAAAATTCTTGTGACTTGAGTGATTCTGATATTCAACCAACAGAAACTACTGAGGGAAGCAATTGCACTTGCTTTAACTTTCAGTTAACTTAAATGGCTGAATTTTTTTTATCAGCACTTGACCAATTAGCTGCTATATCTTCTTGTGATGAAGGTTGTTTTTAGTCAGTGGTTGTTCTAAGTGTAACACTTTTCGCTGCCATGGTAAGAAGTGGCATAGGCAATAAGGAATGCATTTATTCTGTAGAATTTTGGCCAGGGATTTTTCCTTGTTCAGTTTTAGACTATTTTCTTTGCACCAATGTAAACTCCCTACTCAGATGAAATATCATCTGAAGTGACTTCACTCCTTTTTTGTGTGCAATTATCTATTGGCATATGTTTTTCATTGATGTCCCCTTTGGGGTGGCTGCTCATACATGCACAAATTTTAATTTTTGACTGCATTTGAATGTACAAAAGAGGTAACCACAATGTCTTAACCAGAATATTTACAAGGGTTGTGGACAGGACCTGAAGGGATAGATGTGCTAACAAGGAAAAAATGCTACCAAGGGGCATCTTTAGGAGATTTCACCATCAAATATTTCAGTTAAGATCAGCAATAAATAAACTCTTCAGTTTTTTTGATCACATAAGTCCCCGTTGATTCATAAAATCAGTAATAATCCCAAATATTCCAATCCTATCATAATCCCATCATGCTCAACTTACTCAAATGTAATTATCTCAATGAAATATATATGCCAAGTTTGTGGGAGACAGTGGCAAATCATGCTTAGAAGTAGTCATGTTGAACCTTCGGCTAAGTCTCATCCATTATTCTGTTTTATTCATTTCTTTTGGCCATTGCAGTACAAAGGCACATAAGCATTTTATGGGTATGAGATAAATAAACCATGGTAGTTTTCAAGTGCTTGTTCATAATAGGAATAGTAGCAATGCAAGGTTAAAATCATTGTGTGTGAACTTGTTCCAATTTTGTTTATAATTGGAGACTTTTTATTGACTATGAGCCACAACAGATTATAAAGAACTTGATATCTTTTCAGCATATGATACAAGTGAAGATGTGAGTTATGCAACTCTTTAGTTACTTGTTTGTAGAAATGAAGTCATATAGGTGGTGATGACTTATAACATCTTTTCATTGCAGTAATATTTAATTCTTAAAATTTCCATCGATAGCCTATATAGCTATGGTGTGAATAGTTAAGGTTTTATTCATTATTTTTTTACTTTCACATGCTTTTCAGGCCTCCGAGTGGAACATCCAGCCCCACCCATTCACCTAGGCCTGTTAGAAAAATTGTAACTACCCATAGCCTGTCATCTTCATCTTCTGCTGTTGCACTTGGTGGTCTTGGGAGTTCCTATGGCGCACCAGCTTATCCCCCACCTCGCCCAGGCCCCATTGACAACAGCGTGCTTGTTGTGAGCCCTACCTATAAGGTAATTACATACATACCTTGACCTTACTTTTTTGTCTCGTAGCTGATTATTCTCTCTCACTCAAAAGTGTCTTAATGGCTCAAACACTCAAAACTGTTGCAAGATGAATACATTGCTTCTAGTATTTGCTGATATACTTACTTCTAAGGGTACTATGTAGTATCATGTTGTAGAATTTCCATCTGATGGAACATCTTAGTGATATATGACTTCAATAAAAATGTAGCCATAAATTGTTGCATATTTGAAGGATGATGCCAGTGGGAACTAATCACAAAAGTAGTAACAATAAACTAAAGTAGATGTACTAGATGTTATCAGTTTAAAAAGAAAGTCACGAGTTTTTGCTCATGCATAAAGGAGTGTGCATTTTTTTATTGAGGCAATAAGACAATCTATCCTATTTTCACAACAGGAATATAAAAATACTCGATAGTAATCGGAAAACATATTTTACTAGTGGGCAGCATCAGTATTGAGAAGAAATGCACCCATATTTGTTTTTATAGTAATAATTCCATGAAAATGCTTTTGATCTTAAATTCAGGTTATAACATTGACTGGAGAAGGAGGAAAATTGAAGAGGAATACAATACTGGTGAGATCGCGGGACTTTGAGCTGGTTCCAGATTCCTTGTGGAAAGCACTTCATCAGTGGTATGATGGGTCTCCTGCTCTCCCAAGACAGGTGGGTTAATGGTTTAGAAAATAAATAATTATTAAGCACATTTACAGAGTAGTTTCCAGTGGTATTATTTCACATTATGATAAATTAGCTCTATCATATAGTCTGTGAAGAAACTAATTTTTAATTCTATAACTGAGCAATCACATTAGGGCTGCGTGGAGTAATTGGCTTGTTTATTTCTTTGGTTCCTGGATTTCACTGGTTCTTGAGATTAGAAATGGAAATGGAGTTTAAATGAAAACATTTGTCTTTTCTGAGTTAAAAATACCTAATTCATGTTACATTATAAAGAAGACCAAACAAAATGTATTTCATGTTGTCTGTTAATTATTTTAGAGTAAACACAGTCAACATCAGTTGGTTTCACTTTTACCGATTGCCTGTGATGTTAGTGTTTTATCCCTAAAATGATGATTTTCATTAAAAATAATGAAAAGTTTACCACAGTGATAGCATCATATTTAGTCACAGACATCAAAACTATTGGTTTACTGTTTGTGTCCAAATGATGTTGTGCTTTACCATAATAATTTATCCCCGGGTTGTGTGCATGCATATTTAATGAAATATACATCGTTTTAAAGGTATGTCTATTGCCAATATGGTGTGTTTTTTTATTTATTACAGATGTAGCAATGTAACCAAAATTAGCAGCTTTCTTTTGAGCCTATGATATTTGTTACTCTAATACTATTGAAAGCTATGGAATCTATGACAATAAACTTGTTGAATGTTATTGTAAGCATTTAAACAAGCAAGGAAACTATACAGAAAAATGTATTTATTTATTTAATGACTTACTGGGGTGTGATCGAGACTTCATAGTCCCTTCTTCCACCTAACCCTTGTACATTTCATGGAAGACAATTACAAACACCCAAGCCCTAAAAGGAAGAAAACCCACCTAAGTGGGAACCAAACGGCAACCTCTGGGTTGGCAGGGGAGGATGCTACCCCACTGCCACCAGGGCTGGCTAATTTTTATGATATAAATGAATAGCTTAAAGTGTGAAGAAAGTAATAAAATGTAGTTTTTGACAATATCTTGAGTAGTTTTTCTTCTTTGAAAAATGAACAGTTATAAACCTGTATATTATGGCAATGGAAAAGACCCATAAATCTATGTATGTGATGGTATTTATTCTAGTATAAATTATCCCAGTCCAGCCACACTTGATTTGAATGCAGACAATTGATAGTGTGGCTGTGAGCATGATATTGTTATCTCGGTTGTTTTGTAAATGTAGTGAGGATGCCCTTCAAATTTGAATGTGTTAAAAAAACACGAACATTTGCTCTAATTTTGGCTTAACTTGATGAGTATCTTCAGTATTTTTAAATGCTTTATTGAATAATTGCTTATGAAGGATTGCAATTTGCAATTAATATGTGTAGAATTTGATTTTATTTAAAAATATGGAAACTATTAGCATTAATAATGGCCAATAACATTTTTTGAAAAATCGGTAAGGGCTAATGAATCAATTGATTGACACTTTCTGAAAATTGAATTCTTTTTCTTACTGAAGTACTTCTGAATTACTTTCCGAGTGGTTACAATTTTTTCAAAATATTTATACAGGTAATCCTGAGGAAGAATAGTGAGCAAGTGGACTTAGAATTATACCCCCTAAATGTTCGTTTGTTACGGCATCAAGTGCAACATGCCTCACAAAATCAGCAGCAACAACAGCAACAGACTATATTGCAAAGCCAAGGTCGTGCCACTCAAACAGCATGGTCTGGAATGGTTGGAGGATATGGAGCTGCTGCTCTCAGTAAGAATATTTCTTTTAATTAACTACAGAAATATATGATTTTTACCATTTCTTCTGCCTCTTTAGTTAACCAATTGTCTTTCACCCTTAAAATGCACTGTCAATTGGAAGCACTGTCTTGTTCTCAGCCCTCATTGTTGAACGTTAAGGAGAAACAATTTTAAGTTGTAAGTGAAGTCTTTGTGCATCTTCCATCAGGTTAGCTAATCAGGTGATGTGATGTAATGGCTTATTCCGCCTTTGTCCTCTGAATGTAGAGGACCAGGTCGAGAACTGTCAGATATTTCTGAGGCCAGATGTCTTCTGATTGTTCATTGCCAATTCTCTTTCTCTTTTCCTTTTGTTTTTATTTTGTGGAGCACCAGTTTTCACAATTGGCAGATTGAATTTTCTATCTTCCATATAGATTTCTATCACCTCCTTCATTAGCTAGTCCCAATAGCTATTACATCTACTGAGCAGCTGTGTGTCATTGAACGAGATGTGGTAGTCCTGTTGAGTCTTTGTTCTGACTTCTCACAATAGCCTGACTCTCTATATATTCTGTGCTCCTTTAAACTTAAACTCATCTCTTTCAATATGCCAAAGCTGCTTTGGAGATGCGGTGAGTATTTGGACCAACTGTGAAGGATAGAAATCCAAATAGAAGATAGAAAATTCAACTGCACCTGGAATAATTATTATTATTATTAAAACTTACATGTGCTGATAGACAATTTCAGGTGACACACAAGTCCCAAGTATTATTATCAAACTTGTCTTGGAAAAAATAACATGATATATCGTTACATGAATCAATATCACAAAAGATAATAAATAAAATCAGTCAGTAAAAAAAATACTAACACTAAGAAAACTTACAAACACAAAACTTTCACTTAAAAAAAAGTAAATCTCCATCTTATTAACAACGGTTTCCCAATCAACAAGAAAAAAAAATAAGCTGTTACATACAATTTTACAGAGCACATCAATCAAATTATTACATAAATTGTTCACATCTTTTCTTAAAAGTATTCACTCTACTAGGAAAGGGCTCGATTAGTTTTACAAGTAAGGTGTTTCAATCAATAATTGTTTTATTAAGAAATGAAAAGAAATCTGCTCTCGGCCAATCATGAAAACTAGAAAGACTGAAAGGAAAAATATGGAAGAAAACAGTATTGATCAATCAGAAAACACTGAAAGAAGAGCATGAATAAATCAAAGCCAGGTCCTCAAATGCATGGATGCTTGCTGCAGAACATGCATCATTGAAGTTTGACATAATCACTACTAACAAGTTTCACAGCCGTGAGAAAAAAATCATTTTTAATTCATTGAACAATATAGGATGTAATACTAAACAATAAATAACAATAATTAAATCAATTCCGATTAAAAAAAAATAATTGAAAATTTGGATTATCCCATGTTTTCTCATTATTTGCGCATCTTCTTCCTATCACTACCCCTGATTTTCAAGAGTTGACTGTAGACCGTAGATTGAGATATTTGTTTTTATATCATTCTGCTTATACCTTGGTATTAAATTTTCCAAAGTTATAATGGAAATATATGATTGCAAAGTTACCATCTATTGTTTTAATAGTAGAAAATATATTCCATTATCTTCTCAGTTAACAATTGCTTTATTATTTCCAACATTATAGGTACAACTGGGTATGCTTATGTCTCCAGTTTGCCCACACCTCCAAAGCGATATTTGGCATATGTTGCAGCTTTCAGTTGCATGTCTACAATAAAACAGGTGTATGACTTCCTGTGCTCCAGACTAAAAATTCGTCCAGAAGATATGAGATTATGGCTGTTTAAAGATGAGGCAAGTAAAATTTGATGTTTCTTGAGCTAAAAAACAGTTTTTTTTGCATTCTGAACATTGGAATAAATAATTTTAAGAGGATGTTGCAGTAGAATACGAGTGAATAAGTGACTGGCAAACTGAACTATGTTTGATAGATGCCTAATATATCATTTTTGTAAAATTAATAAAGTGAATTTGGCACTTTCCATGCTAAGAAAAATGCATTTTGTATTGCAGTGTTCACGGTAACACAGATATTAGATACATTTGAACTTCAATAGAGCAAAGTGACTCAGGGTTTGAAAGATGACAGGAGTGATAGAATTTTCAAATTAGAGAAAATTCGATCTGTACATTTTTCGGGTTCCTCCCGCGTTGTGTCTATTGATGACGGTTTTGCCAGCAGTCCCGCTGGCATCTTCAGACCTGAAGATGCCAGCGGGACTGCTGGCGAAACCGTCATCAA
This sequence comes from Hetaerina titia, assembly GCA_037158775.1. Taxonomy (NCBI): domain Eukaryota; kingdom Metazoa; phylum Arthropoda; class Insecta; order Odonata; family Calopterygidae; genus Hetaerina; species Hetaerina titia. The sequence continues at coordinate 33,992,114 of CM073772.1, read as the reverse complement.
TAGACACAACTCAACGCGGGAGGAACCCGAAAAACGTACAGATTGCATCTCATCACCGTGGAAGCCTTCGCAGTAATAGAGAAAATTCGCTTCTAGTATTACAGTAAACATGTTGATATAGTATGGCACATATTGTTTCTTGCATACAATAAATGCAAGGATAAATTATTTACCAATGAAAATATTCATGGTCAGAAATATGTCAAATGATAAACAAATATTCACAAATCTCATGTCGATCTCCTTTAATGAGCTAAAAATAAAGTAAGTGCATATTGAAATCAGAAAGAACAAATATGAAAGAAAAATTAAAATGTGATATATTAAGATGTTTCAATCACACTTACAAGTTGTACTTATGAGTTCTGAAATAGTCTTAGCTGTAGTAAAATATGTAGTCTGAAATAGTTTTCTGTCAAAAATAAAAATAGTCTCATCAATGCTTATTTTTTACTTTTCAAATTTTGCCTTTCCACGAATGTTCCAGCATTCCTATGTCCCTAAAAATTGTTTGTATTTTTCTGACATGTTAGAGTTAACCATTGATTAACTAGTGCATCAGATATTCAGTCATTTACAAGGTTCCTCTCTTTGGACCTTGGATGTCACCCTTTTTTCATGACTTAAGTTACCTTCAAGCTCATGGTACTAATATTTATTTTTATTCTTATTTCTTGTGCATTGCAGAACAACATGTTGCTTATTGAAGAAGAAGAAGCTACGTTGGAGGAACTAGGCGTCCAAGATGAGGATCAACTTTTGATTGAGGTTCGAAATAAAGATCTAACATGGCCAGAAGAAATGGGGTCTCTGGCTACCAATCTGCAGGATAAGCGCAAACAAGGTAAGAATTAATGTTCATAACAAAAGAGGAACAGCTTTAAAATCGTTGTCTATGTTCAACTTCTTAATTTTGTAATTTTGCATAAGTTCTTAATCCTTGATGAACTGTTCTGATTCCTATTTGTAGCTCCTGCTGAAAAAGGTGCTACTGGTCTTAATAATTTAGGGAACACATGCTTTATGAATGCAGCACTGCAATGTGTTAGTAACACAAGAGCTCTAACCCAGTATTTTACTGAAAATATGCATCTTTATGAATTGAACAGGTAGGTTTTAATTTTAATAATGTCGTTGTTCTCATATTCCAATGTAGAACTGGTTTTTTTCTTTTTGTCTCATCATTATTTATTTTCTTTCATAAGGACCAATCCATTGGGCATGAAGGGACACATAGCAAAGAGGTATGGTGATTTAATAAGAGATATTTGGAGTGGTACAGCGAAAACAATTGCTCCATTAAAGCTGAGGGTGAGTTTCAATGACACACTCAACATAGTATTATGATAACAACGATGTATTTTCAAAATGGTTGTATTTGTGAAAACTGATGATAAACTTAAAATGATAAATTAGATTTTCTTTGGACTTATGGCTAGCATTTAAATACCAAGAGAAGTGACTAAAATGACTTGAGCTACTTTAAATAAGTAGTGTACTTTTTTTGAGGTTGTTTAGTGCAAATGGTAGGTCTGCTGTTTTGCTTCGCATGTCTAGAAGTGGTGATACTATTTAAAAAGACTGATTGTTTTCATCTCCATTTCCCCTTTGTGTGGTAAGCTGTAATAAAATGATAGACCCCCGCCCTTGAACCTCTTTTTTATGCTTGGTGGAAATTGAGATATTAGAAATCTCTGTTGCAATTTAATGTAATAGGTAGTCCCTGTCTCGCTCAGTCTAGTGTTTAATTTAAATTTATGCAGTTTTCATTCGTGAATTTCTCAGTGTACAAAGGTAAAAATATCCCTTCTGTCTTAAAACAGTAAATTGTTTGGAGACAAGGGTTTATGGAATGTGAAAGATGAAATTTTGGTTAAAATTTATACGCTCTGAGAATCAAGGTAGTATTTGCTTCAACTTATCTTTTAGTAGCTTATGCAAGGGGAAATAGTTTTTGTATCTCTTGGTTTTGCAATGAACTTGATCATGCCATAATCAAATTTACATTTCACTGAAGAATTTGACTAGCCATGTCAATGTTGATAAATCAAATGGTATGTGTCTTAGAGCTTTGGTTTTTTTTTCAGTGGACTATTGGAAAATATGCTCCTAGGTTTAATGGATTCCAGCAGCATGATTCTCAGGAACTGCTAGCATTTTTGCTTGATGGACTGCATGAGGACCTTAACCGAGTACATGACAAACCTTATCTTGAGTTGAAGGACAGTGGAGGACGTCCAGACGTTGTAGTGGCTCAAGAAGTAATGCTTATGATAACTTGAAAATATTTTCACACATGTAATGACTTTAATTGTGAAAGGATTTTTGTTGCTTGATGAATAATAATTTATCCTTTTAAGAGTGATGCTTTTATCTCTAATACTAACATTTTTTTTTACTCTTGGCAGGCCTGGGAAAATCATGTACTAAGGAATAAATCTATTATTGTCGACTTATTCCATGGTCAACTTAAGTCTAAGGTTACTTGTAAAGTATGTAGTCATGAAAGTGTGAGGTTTGACCCATTCAACTACCTCTCTCTTCCATTACCCATGGAGAGTTACATCCACGTGGAAGTTATAGGTATGTTTGTGTTTATTTAATATTAGAAATTAGTCCTATATCTGAGAAGAATTTGCTTGTAATTTTGTCCATTTTCTCAGTATCAGAGAATGCACAAGTCATTTGGATTGCTAACAAAAGCCTGGAAAATGTAGGTGTATCAGTTTGCATATGTCTTGATTATTTTGAGAGATAAAATAGTTTTGAATAGGAATGTTGGAATTTTACACCTTAATTATTATAATTAAAGACTAGAATTTGCCTATACCACAACATCATTTTTTTATCCATTCAATATTTTGCCTAGAGCACATGGACATAATTCCATAGGAAATTTACTCTTAATGTGTGGAAATGGAGTTATCTAAGGGGTTATCCTGTAATGAAATGAAAATCAGAGTAAAACTTTCCTTTTTTTTTTGTATTCATATATGGTACCATGTGGGTCGTGGTAGTCCAGGGGTAGAGCGTTGGACTACTGACCGGAGGGCCTGGGTTTGATTCCTGGACAAACCCTCTGGGCACCTGCAGCTCCACCCAAGCTATGTGATTTTCTGGGTACCAGATCTTCCTGGGAAAGGAACTGGCCCCCTTACCCTGATGTGTGAATTTCACATGCCATCGGGCTTTGTACTGGGTGAACTCTATCATCATCTACCAAACCAACGTTAGGGTTGATTACTGTTTTTATGGCTTTATATGGTACCATAATTTGCCACTCTTAAATTTGTCCCTGGGTAAAACCCAGAAAATCAAGGGATTTGATGCACACTACCCCATGGAATATTTTCCCCTACTAGACTTGTGCATCTTTGATTGCCAACAAATTTTAATTACCTGCTGTGTACCATTAGACCCCCCTATTTTTATCTATTTTAATCTATTTAAATATGAAATAAACCTTAATATGTCACCGATTTTCCCTTGAAACGAAGTTGTTCATAATTCATAAAGAACTTTGAATAAAACAGTGGTTGTGTGTAGACAATAGCATTATTCATATTATTTTATCTATTGTCATGCGTTAAGATAGCAAATGGATCAGAATTTTATTTGAATATATGAGAGCTTAAGTTCAGAAAAAAGGGACTAGTTTTATTTTGTAATTTGAGTCATAATGATAGTGTTCAGTTGCTGCTATACTCTAGCATGCTTGAATGTTACTATTCACCACTGAAATATATCAACACATACTATAATTTGTTGTTGTTACTAAAATATTAACAAATCTCACTGCTGATTTTTTTTGGTGTAGCAACTTGATGTGGTGAATTGCTCTTGAATTCTACTACTTTTTTGTGAAACTAGCAGACTCATATGCATGATGCTTATGCTTCTATGGATGAATATATGTGGTTTTTCAATACATCCATCAGAAAACATATACAACAAATTATTTTTGGCAGATTTTTTTATTTTCTAACATAAAACCCTTTTGGCTCAATAAACTTTTCTTAGAATTTCTCCAATTTTTTTGAGCCATCCATGAGGTAGGATTTTGGAAGTCCTCGAAATAGGCATCTGTATTTTCTGTATATGACATTTTTGTTAGAAGTGAATCATTTTCCACCAAATCATTTTTTCATGTGGTGGATTTTGTCCTTCATACTGAGGAAGTCAATTCCACTGGACATGCCGAATGATGTTTAAATTTAAGTTATTTTAAGTGATTTCAATTCTTTCAATTCTATGCTACAATTCACGAGTGAAAAAGAGGAAAAAGATTCCCTGAATTTCCTCGACCTATCAATTTGCAAAGATAATGGTGGGTTACAGTACTCCATTTTTTGGAAGGAAATGTATACGGACCAATTAATTAATTCCTCTTCAAGGCATTGCTTTGCCCAAAAGCTTTCAGCATTTCATGCGATGATCCACCGATTAACCTCTATCCCCATGTCAAAATTCAATATAAATAAGGAACTTAATGTAATTAAGACAGCAGTAAACAATGGCTATTCAGAAGATCTAATTAATAAACTTTACTGAAAGAAACTTACAAAAATAGTTTTAAGCTACATTTACAACCTCAAATATTTAAAAAATCCCACTGCCAAATGGCAATGAATATTCTATCTAGAGAATATTTCTCAAAATGTGATAAAAGCAAATTTTAGCTAAAGAACAAATTTAATGTGCCTTTCACAGTGGTGCGTGCTTTAAGAACCTGATCTCTAACACTAAAGACAAAGTTCTCAAAGATAAGAGGAGTGGAGTGTATGAATTAAAATGTTTGGAATGTAACACAAAGTGTATTGGGTAAACATGAAGAAAATTTAAAGAAAGGATAAAAAAACACCAAAATTGTATAAAAAATAAGAACATACCCTCCCTCTTTGCAAAGTACATCATTGAGAATGGCAACAAAAGTGACTTTATGACTAAAATTATTCATTTTGAAAATAAAGGTCAAAGGCTCAATTGGTTACTGTAACGGTAAATACTAGAAAATGAAAGAGGTTGCCAAAGTGAAATGATGAGTACCAATGAAAGAGATGGGAAGAGGTGCTTAAGTTCATAGGAGGAGAGGCAGAAAGGGATAGAATGCACTGAATTACCAATGAGATGGAGGAGATGATAGTGCAGAAAAGAGAAGAGCATAGGGTTGGAGAACAAAGATGGTTTTACCTCTGGCTGCACTACTTGGATGCTTGAGTAGGCATTATGATTATGAAGTTAGTACAAACAAGGCTGGATGTTTTTCTTTCATCTTGTGTTTATTTACACTTTTCAAGCTGAAAAGTCATTCTTGTTTCAATCTATGCTTAACTATTACATAAACATAGTATTGGAAGCATTAAGAGTTCCAGCTCAATATTTTAATTTAAGTAAATTTTCGACCATGATGATGGTTGAACTCAAATGCATTTGTATAAAATTCAATTAGCTTTCAAATATATTTGGATAAAATTAGTTCTAGATTTATGAGATAAAATAAAAATTAATTAATGGGACCTAGATATATTCAGGTGATGATGGGAAATGTGTAGAAAAATTGCCTGTATGCATCAAAGAGGAGGTAAATTGCACAAATTGTTGGACACTGAACAATCACTACGTATTTGAAAATGTAAAATTAAATCTTTTTTTCCACGACGTAAATATGTTTTGTATTCAAAGTAAAAATTGTAGTCATATGTGTATAAACAATTACAGCCATTAACTGAATCCCTGATAATGTTCACCAAGGAATTACTCAGGATATTTTAGCCAGTTTTCCTACACTACAGGCAGAATTTCATTCGGCACGGAATCATATAGTTAGGTAGATTGGTGAAAATTTGTATTTTTGCTTAATCATGATTATTATACATGATGTTATGTGGTTTTCCTGGACAATGAATTTTCCTTGAGTAATTATTGCTTATTGATAAACTTTCCCTGCTGGTTGAATTGAATTGAAACACAGTAGTAGCTGATATTTTTTCTCTGAGGTGTTTAAATAAATTGAAAAGTAAGATGGTTGTTGAGCAAATGTGTGTACAATTAATTTATTCTCTAAAAGAGTCCTCGACTTTGAAATTGGGAATTTTGTAGTCACCCCAATGTAATCAGTGCATAGAAAATATTATCGAGAATCCTAACGGAATTGAATATTATGTTTTCCTTACACTTTTTTCCAGTTGTTAGGCTAGATGGTTCAATGCCTATAATGTATGGTTTGAGGTTAAACATGGATGAGAAATACAGCTCTATCAAAGAACACCTGAGTCCATTATGCGGAATACCAGCTCACAGGCAGAAGTTAGCTGAGGTTGCTGGTGCTCAGATTAAAGTATGTGTTATTTTAAATGTTTTGTTTTTTTATAAGGCTTGTGTACATATTAAATGAGTGGTGAAGTACATCCAATTTGTCCTTATGGAAAGTACATCTTTGTGAAATGTCGTTTTATCAAGAGTAAGCTGCATTAACATGTATGAGTGTAACCAATTCGTGTTTTGTTTATGAAAACTACAGGTAGTTCAATGTAATTCCTTCTTTTTTTATTGCCTTCTTCAGCAAAGTTGTTAAAAAGGGGTGGTCAGCTTTATTGGCAAAGGAAAGGCCCACTTCAAAAGGTCACAATAATCCTGGAATATTTTTTGTAAATTCATGATCTGTTGTGGACTGATTTAAAACTATTTGAAGAACCGAAACTTAGTTTCTTTTATAAAGCAGATATTTGTTTCAAAGGATCAGTTATGAAGGTTCATAGAAGGATACATTTTCTACCAAAGTTTTTCTATGGCTGAGAGTAATTAGTTTTTGAGAAATTTTGATCAGAAGATAAATCGAGGGTTGCTTAAATGATCTATATAAATAGCATTGCAAGTTCAGCTTGCGTCCAAAAAATTGCATACACTTATTCTAAACATATTTTAGCTTTTGAATGGTGGTATTTATTATTTTAACTGACTATGTATTTCATGCTTACATTTCCAGAGTTCCCCACCTGATGACCAGAAGATCAAAACTTTTGTTGGAGGTTCATTATATGCCTATGAACTTCCTCATTGTACAGGGTCACAGTCATCGCAAACAAATTCTTTGCCTCTGCATGCGCTAAACTCACTTCAACTGCAGCAGCCTCTCTCTCTGAGCCAAATTGAAGAGGACCGCACGCAAGCAAGAGAAGCTCAAACTTTTACCCAGATTCAGAGGTCAGTGCAGCCACGCAACTTACAGCTGGTGGGTTCCACGGGCATGAACTCTGTTGCTCAACCACAGAGCATTGGAAGTAATTCTGGCAGTGATGTCATGGAATCACTCTGTAATTCTAAACAGGAGAATGGAGGCCACATGTTGAATTCACAGCTTCATGCTGAGCATGATGAGCGGTTGAAGCAGTCGCAGCAAGGTAATGCATAAATTTATCCATAACATTGTTTTACACTCTGAAGTGACTCTCTATGAAAACATTTGTTGCATTAATTCTCTCTCATAAACTTGACCTATCTTGTGCCAGCCCAAGTCATTTGGTGTGTTCATGTAAAGAATGGTGTGCCATTTTCTTAGGGAAGAGTTGAAAAATTTTAAATAAAATAGTTTCTGGCGTAAGGTGGTGAAAAATCTTCATGTTGACGTTTTTTAAAATAAAACATTTTGCTTTTCCACATAAACTTTTTATTCTCATGACCCAGGTTTCCTGGGTTTTATTTTAAAAAACATCAATTGAAAAATTTTGCTGCCAAATATTGTCCAATTTTCAAATTTTTTATGGGTCCTAAACCTGAAGATCCTTATTACGATGCAACAATTTCAAAGTGTAAAAATCTTTTGCCTTGATCTCTGGATTCTTGACCAGTATCTTGGTCAAGGGGAATGATTTTGATACTTTAAAATTGTTGTATTGTAGTGTGCGTTAGTGGATGATTCCATTTAAAGTTACCGTTACTTCAGTTTCTTACAATATGAAAATATGCTATTTTTGCACCTACACGATGCCTATTTTTAGGACCTTCCAAATTACTACTTTTTGGGTGGCTTGAAAAAGTTAGAGAACCACTGGGAAAAGTATATCTAGTAAAAGGAGATTTGTTGAAAAAAATCTACCCAAAATAATTAGTTTTTCTATTTTTCCCTAAAAACTTATTGAACGGCCCACGTAATCACATAATCAATGATCAAGTTAGGTCTGCTGATGGACACAGATGCTAATAATCTCTGTTAAATTTCAAAGCTTCTCCTAGCATAACACTAAACACCATCAGATCTACATTACAATAAATTATTTTCAATTCCACGTTATTCCTACCTACCTTCATTGCATTCAATGTGCGTAATACTTTTCTCCCCTTGCATCAGTTGCCCATTATTCCTCCCATATCACAACCTTTAGCAATACTCAATAGTAGCTAGCTAACTACTAGCCCTCTCAATATACTCTAAATTCACGTACTTACCTTTTGTAAATTTCTCTTAACAATGTTCTCTCTTGATATACCAAGTTTAGTACTGGTTCATTTTTTTTTTGTCACTGAAAAACCCACAATCTGTCTACCTTCTTATTTCAATATTATAGTTGCATTATGTGGCAGGCGGAAATTTTCAAATGAATTGTTACTCATAGAGAACCAATAAATTGTTGCACATTTATTGTATTTAACTTTCAAATGTATTATCATTTATAAAATTAGTATAGTGCTACAAAGTGTGTACAAGTTCAATGAGGAGTAATCAAGCAGAGTTGAAATCAGTCCTACACAAGTATTTCAATAGGGTATGCAAAAAATATTATTATGCCTCTACTGATGTTATATTTTTGATTTAAATTGCTTATCATTATCTTCTGACTCCATATACATTGCAATGGTACTTGCCATTCACTGCAGGTGCACCTGCTGTGAATGCTGGACAGGGAATCATAAGAGTTCAGGAGATTGACCAGTCCCTATTATCTGATGGTGTTACTCCTGAGGTAAGATGGCACCACAGTTTCTGCATGCCTGCAATCTTGTGCTTTAAGGTAAAGTACTTCTGTAGTTAGAATAGCATGGATTACATAAAAATCTAAATTCACTTTGTTATTTTCTGAGGTGCAGGCCTAATAATTATAGTTCATGAATTAGTTGTAGTTAGTGTGGTGATAGTTGTTGTGGGATAAAATATTATGTTAATTTGGGTGCTGTGATATTTTTTAACTGGTGGCACCCATACTTAATAGTGAGGGATTAGAGTAATGCTTATTGTTTTTTGTAAATTTTGTAAACATACACAATTGTTTGTGAAACTCTTATGGGCTTTTGGAACAATAATTAGTAAAAACATGGACAGGGTGATCTTGAGTAATAACCAAAAATAGAAAAGACTTTGAGAAGTATAAAAAATATCTTTGAAACAGACAGGAAAACTTTGAGTTAAGTTGATTAGTATTTTCTCTTATAAGAGTAGAAAGGAAAAAAATTACTGGCTCCTTGTCTTATGAAAATCTGCACTTATTTCACTGAAATTGTACTGCCTTCACATTGAGAGTTGATCTTCGTTATTTCTTAATAGCATATATTTTAGTCCATAAAATAGTTGTATTGGAAAAAATATAGAAATTCCTGGTGAAAAATTATGTTTTATAAAAGAAAACAGTTTTAGGCTTTAAAAATATTTTGTTTGAAATTTATTATTCCTGGTAGTCATTTAATTGGTCACCAATAAACACAAATACCATCATTAAAGTTAGCTAATTGTTTTTGATGGTCAACATGTCTCATAAGGCACTCAACAGTTGCCTGGCAGCTCTTTACATTCCATTAACTTATTTTGATATAAGATGCTTTATACCTTATAAACCTAGGTACCACTCACAGCTTTTTTATTCTAAAATCTATGCCAAGAACAATGTTCCACACCTTACACAAATTTAAGTTTCTCAGTGATAGATGACTTCAATGTTGGAGACATTCTGATTATTATGGAAGTGGAGAAAGTGGGTGTAAGATAGAAAGGAGGGGTTCATGGAACAAGGATAAGTGACTGGCTAGACACTAGTCTGACTGGCTAGCTTCTCAAGTGACTAACTAGAGACATCCTTGAATACCTCACTGGGGCATGATGCCATTCACTTCTCACTTGATAGGTTCTTATGTATTACACATGCTCCTTACTGTCAGTTTCCCCAACTGAAATGAAAGGCTATGGAAAAAACCCCTTTCCTGGAAGGGATTTGGACAACCCATCTTCCCTTTCATCTATTGTAATTTCTTAGGATATTCCTTCCAAAATGAACCTACTGCACTAGTGCCGTCAGCTATGAATTCATCTACATCTCTGTCCTTTTTGGTAGTTACCAGGGGAAATGAGTCTTATGAGAAGACAGATTTGCACTTTTCCACAAGTTTATTAGTAACGTACTACATGTTTCGATTCACAGAACGATGATGGCTCTGTGAACCGAAACTCATAGTGCATTACTAATAAACTTTTGTAAAAGTGCAATTTTTTTTTCACAAAATGATGATCTTCCACTACATCTTACCTGAATCTGTTGAGTAGTGTGAGTCTTCTTTTGGTACCCTATTCTTTTGCCTCTTGGACCAAGGGATGAGGTTGGGGAGAATTCAAATCTCGGTTCACATCCAGCAAGCATCATCTTTCTCTTGCCATTTTTCATATGTAGTATAGTGTACTCCCAGGACCATGGCTGTTTCTGAAAATAAATACAGGGTAACTGCAAATTCATCTACTTAGAATTTACTTGAGCCTCGAATTGATGAATTTTTTATGATGTCGATCAAACCTTGAGGCATCAAAAACCATATGTTACATTTTTAAATCCCAAATTTATGTAAAAATTTCCCCACTTCTCAAAGATGAGAAGGTGATTTTTATTTCATCTTTTTTCCATGTTTTTTTTATTGCTATATTTTTATATCTATCCTATTTATATTGTTTCATTAATTAATTTTTGTAATAAATTGGATATTAAGGCAGATTTTAATCACTATTTAAAAGATTGTTTTGTTTTCTGGTTGGAGTAATTATTTTGAAATCATCTGGAAAAACGCCATAACTGTTGGCTGACTTCGGTTTAGCAATTTATTTAGAGCTGAATGTTCTCTTTAAAGCAAATTCATGTCCATCTTAATAAAGTTATGACAATAACTTTTCATTTGGAGGACTTAATCAACTGCATTTATTGCATTTGTTTGCATATTAACATAGATAGTAATTATAGGTTTATTAAGTAATAATTCTGGCCATTAAGAAATTTGTTAAGCATCAAAATATGCTTTAAAAATATTTTTTTCATCTGACCTCCATTTCGCTTGTCTACATATTTTCACTGTCTTTCTCAAGAAAGTAAATTTTAGTTGTCATACCGTAAAAGTTAGTCATTTATGTTAAATGCTAGTTCTATCCAATTGAGGTATGGTATGAGCTGCTGAAAAAAGACCTCCCCCCCCACAATAGCCATTGATTAGAATCTGCCTATTCTGCCTGAATCACAATCAACTTTTGCAGGTAGAAATCGTATATTTTTTTCTTGTATCACCTTGTATAGCAGTCCCAGTAAGAACCAAATTTTTTCCCAAAAAACTTTTTGAGTATAAGTTAATATTTTCAAGTATCATTGCCCAGTCACACTCACATTTTTATGCATATGGTACTCATTGTTAAAAAGGAATCTCTGTATTTTGATTTAATCTGTTACAATATGCAAATACAAAGTTCTGTAAAGGTAAAATGCAAATTCTTTTCACATTCTATTTTCATTATATTATGTTCTATTTCGAGATTTAATCAAATGTCTGTACAGAATTGCATATTTTCATGAACCTAAAAGCTGGATTTATTTTTAAAATGAATTTGGATTGTTATCATGATTGTTCCACAGCTTCCATGCTCTTCAGTATAGGGCCAAATACTATATGCTACAGTATTAAAAAAATCAATTCACGTTGAAATTTGTTTCATCAAAGAGAAAAAAATATTTTATCGTGAATTTTCAGGTCTCTTTTAATGTGGAACACTTGTTGTGCACCTCAATCTTCACTAATATTATTTCATACATAGAAATAAATATTTTAGGAAAGGGGATAGGAAAACACATAAAAGACCAACACAGGAAAGGTGGGGAAGGTGGATTTGAGCAGATCACAAATGTAAAAATATTTCCTTATCCAGGATTTGAACCATGGACCTTCCACTTGCTGGGCGGATGCTCTACCAGTTAAGCTAATAAGGAAACCAGATTTACACTGAGATCTGAGATCTTATAAAGCGCCAAAGTGCTCCGATAATTTTTGGCTGAGAGATGGCATTAGGGAGCTGTTTCACCCACCAAAGGAGAAATAGATGACATACAAGAAGGGGAAAGGATAGTAGAAAAGCATTCATACGATATTATAAAGGATAGGAACGGTGCGTTTCATGGCACGCATAGCCAGAAGAAGAGACGAGCCACATTGGCCAAATACTAATTCGCAAATTTGCCTCCCACTGCTTTCTTTGTAACACTTTGCAGACTATACTTATCAATCTTCACTAATATATACCCACTTAGTTTATATTTATTGATAGCATGAATTCAAATTGCAATCATAATATGAGTATACACCAAATTATAGAGTTTCATTTGTTCAATTCAGATTTTAATTGGTGTGTCTTTGACCAAATTACATGGTTTTATTGTTCAGTTCACTCATATTTACTTCTCGGTCCACTAGCCTTCTAAACAGTGCACTGTACATTCAATAAAATAAAACATTGTCCTTTCTCAGGATTCCATAATTTACATGTATTCTTCCTCCCCCTGCTTTCTTTGTAACACTTTGCAGACTATACTTATCAAAATCCCGTAATTGTGAATGAGGCACTTCTGGCAGTTATTTATTATGTTAAGTCATAACCATAATTATTTTCATCAACCATCTAGCTAGGTAAACTATGGCCTACATTGATTGAAAAAAATGGATCTTGTTACTCTTGTATTTAGGGAACTTAAAATGAGAGTTGAAAAAAATGAGTCACAAGCTAGGTTTCAATATATTTATGTACGCTTATCTCATTCTGCTTCCAAATGGTTGGTAAATGAAAATGGGTTTGAAACTCATTAAGAAAATTCAGGTTAGCCTGTCATAAGTTTGTGTTTGATTGGGGACCACTTGTTTATGTGATGAGCTTTCTCTTTAGTCACATTTTCCATATCTATCATTAATGTGAAATCATTAGCCAACCTAAACTCCTGTAAATTGTGGAAGCTACTTATCTAAAGTATTAATAGCAAATCTTCTGAGTTTATTGTGTTACAATACCATTTGGCACAAGTAAGTTATAAGTCCACTTTGCTGCTGGTTTAGGTAATTGATATTAGTGATTAGCAACTTCTTCCATTAGGCTGCACTCACATGAATAGAGTAGCACATGTCTTTTCATATCACTTGCTTTACTTCAATAAACCTTTACTTCATTTTGTTTCAATGTGTTTGGGTAGTTTATTTTCTCACATTTAAGTATTTTGCTTTCATAGTTTGGTTTGTTTATTAATATTTCATAATAATCACTAATATGTTTGCAATTACTTTAATGTATATCTTTACTATTATGCATAATATATTGTGAAAGTGTAGTGCACATTGTACCAGTTAATACATACTTTACTCTTATGCTGGTGAAAAAATCCTTGTGAAACTTGGTTTGGGCACTCTTGTTTTGTGGTCTTTGTTATCATGCTCCATTTCATACTGCTCTCGTAAATACCCTTCTTGAGCAAATATAACAGCTGTAAACTTACCTATTTTGAAACCACTTGTAATATATGTGTATTTAGACGTAAATGTTGTGGGAGGTGAAGGTCTTATTATTAGCGGGAAAAGCTTGCTAAGAACTTGACTAATGGCAGGTCACTTGATCCTACTCTTTAATATTTGGCTGTAAATAAAGTCTAATTTGGTAATTAATACAATCTCATTTTCATATATGTGTTTCATCTTTATATTTGTACATTCCTGAAGTAAGTAAAATTCATCATAATATTCTTGAAGACTCTTTATATCTATCATGTGTTTACATTTTAGCCTTTTCATTATTTGTTGATTAATAGCTAAAACAGACTTCAAGTAAACGTTTTATGCTTAAAATACTCTTGTAGTATCTAAAGCATTTCATTCACAATATAGTAAAATCTTATATTTTATGATTAAATTAAGAAACAACTGTGGTAATTAATCAACGTTTTGATTTAAAAATATGACACATCTTGGTACATTGAACCATCTCAGTTGCAGAACAGTGTTACAGTATACAAATCTATGAGAAAAAAATGAAAAGTCGGAATGAAATACTGGAGCAGTAAATCATAATAAAATAATGCCATAATAATATTGCAAATATTTTGCAAGGTTATTGTGGCAATGTGATATCTGTAATTCACCATGCCATGGAAATCCTATGGGGGTAATCTGCCAGAGGTTGTTAGAATGGCTAAGAAAGAAAGAGGAACTAAGAAATATGTAAAAGGGCATTTACTATGTGCTTCTTCCAGCTTTCCTTGTGGTCATGAGTCAACCAAAAAGAAAATGACAAAAATGACATTTATCTTATTTTGTCAAAATTGTTTGATTTGGCTTTCTGGTGTGGGGCTTGTTAAAGGGGTTATTTCTTTGATATCTCCTTTGACCAATTGATGTCTTAGTAGAAAGTATAGTCTCATCATTGAATTTATGTTCTTCATAGGCTCCAAAACCACGATTTCTAACAAATGTGAAATGCTTTGTCTTCTTTTGTGTTGCTTTTATTCAGAGCATAAATTATTTCAATCTATAGAAATTCTAAATCACTTCTTCCAAGTGGACAACACTCATCTAGCATGTTTCATTCTCTTTAACCCAAAACCCAAATTAAAATGTGAATTGATAAGGTAGATTAGTTAGGTGTCTAGATATACCACTAGCTAATACGAGTGAAACCAATCTTGTGCATATTTTATGTTATCCCCATACCTGCTTTATATTTTTCATTCAGAGCGGTCACTTTTTTTGGAGGGAGATGAATATGTTGTGTTGGAGGATAAATGGTAATCTGGCATACTCTTGTCTTCCACTGTGGAGTATTCTGCTGTACACTTCTGGAGTATTCTGGTTCTGGTGACTGAACTTTCATTGTAATTCCTCTGAGGTTTAATTCGTGTTAAGGTTGGCATTTTGGAAACTTATTTTTCTCCTTGAAATTTCTGAAGCCATTTCTAACTCTCTTGAATCTGCTGCTGAAATTCAATCAATAGATAATTTTTGCTTTCGTATAAAAATTAGTTTCCAGGTGGGCTAACACCCAAGAAGTTTGTATGGAGAATGTGCTAGGAAATTGAAGACTATCCATACTGGTAATATGTTACTGTGCTTGCTTCCTTCACTTCTGTCACTTCAGCTTTTATCTTAGTTAGATTACCCCATCGGAAAGACCACATGTTTGAACATGTTTGAGGAGAAAATTGGAGAATATAAGTCAAATAGAGAGAATAACTGATGGAAGTTTTGCATATGTGAAAATGAGAGGAAGGGAGAAAAAGTGGACAGAGGAATCTTGAGATGTTGCAAGCTATTAAAAGCCTTGATAGGAGGGAGGTTGTTGGGTGAGTAGGGTCGATGATTGTAGAGATAAGGCGTTATAAGGTATGGCATGAAAGAGGGTAAAAAATATAATGAATTGAGGAAGGAAATATGTAATTTAGGACAAGGCTGAGGCTGGGAGGAAGTACTCAGAAGTCCATGGCATGGCTAAGTCATTTTCAAGGACTTTTCAGAACCTACCCATTAAAAAATAGGCTTCCCATGATTGGGTAGTGTGATATGATAATAGATTTAAATTAAAACTAGTTTTGGGTTTGAAAATGATGAAATTTTTAAAAATTCTTGCATTTTCATATTTGGCGAATAAAATTACGATGCTGCTTTGAGCATCCATTAAGATTCTATGCAAATTGAACTGGAAAGTGTGTAATTCTTATTTTTTCACTGTTGAGGACAGCAGCACTTGCTGTGAGTTTTTAGTTAAAAAAATAATAAAATGATGGCCTCTCTGTGAGTGTAAATTGGTAAACTGTAGACTTCCATCCACTAGTTAATGAAAAGTGTTTCTATTATTTTCAGACCAGGTAATGAAAAGACATTTTCAGTTGTTTTTTTGCATTTTGATAATCTCACTTCCAATTAGCTAAGTAAATCATACTGTTTCTTGAGCTGTGGCTATATTCTCTTTCATCGTCCCTCACAGAAGGGAACCCTCCATTGACACCACACTAACATGTATATCAGCTGTTTCAATAGTCCAAATTTTGTATGAGTGTCTTATATTTCTCCTAATCGATCCTAACTCTCCCTCTTTTGATGATAAAGTACATTTTCCTCCATCCAGGGTTTTTTCCTAGAAAAATGGAATCTTAATTGCAATGCGCCTGTAAAAGAAAAAAAGTTGTCAAAAATTAAACCTAAAACATGGGCAAATAAAAATGGTTAACATAAAAGTCAGGCTAAGTGCTTATACTTTTTTGTAAACACGTACATATATGTCACTGCAGGTTATTAATTGGTAGGGATTCGATTTAGGTTTGAGGAGTTTCAATTAAGTGTAATAGGTTTTTGTAGAATAAGTTCATATTGAAATAATGATTCTGTCATTTCAGTAGTTTAAAAACAAAACTACTGCAAACACTGGGTGTGCTGCATTTATTTTGCTCGTTGGAATCTACCCAATCAGTTTTTCTCTCAAGGAGATTTGCATTTCATAATTCATTGTTAGGCATTATAGAAGAGTAGGCATCAAGCTTCAGACAAAGATCATTGCAATGCTCTCTTCTGTTTCACTCCATACCATCTGGAATCACTGGCACAGTCATTGAACACTCATAGAACCATTTTGGGTGTTGCCTGAAAATTCCTTTGAGAAGAGAGTTGGCACTTGACATCCTGATCAGTTTTCAGTGTTTATCCCTCTTCTGTGGATTATTGCAATCTTATCTCATGCCTCCCCTGCCTCTAGAGGCTACAATTCTGAATTTATTTTTCTTTCCCTCAATATTTTAAGGCTGTATTTTTATTATTCTTTACAAACACATCAAATTGGCAAAATAATTTGAGGACATCTTATAGAGATTTGAGAATAACTTGAGCCATCAACAAGTCCACTTGCTGGTTCATGAGCTGTAGCTCCATTATAGGGATCTCCCTGAATGTTAATTTTTGCATCAATAAGTTAACAGCCCTTCATACCTCATTTTATCAATCCCATTACCCTCTAACTGATCATTAATGGGATCTATTGGGGGGAAATGAAGGTGACAACTGACTCACTGCATCCACTATTGAAAGTGATCCTTATTTAGATGTAAATCTATTAATGTCACTATTGAGTGAAATTTGTGGAAAGTATTTCTTGCCTTTTTTGTGGTGGTGTTAGCTAGTGATTGTCTCTACAGAGGTTTTTCTGTTTTATACTTGTTATTATTTCTTTTTTGGCTTTTGTTGAGCACATAGAAATTATGTGTTTGGGTTACAGGAGAGTTTTTAGTGAGATGAATAGTAGAAATTCAAGGTCTTCATAATATATGAACTTAACTTGTCAATACCCGAGCGCTTAATGGCATGCAATGTCTTTGGGACAATTTTCAAATGAATGATACTTTTCAAGTCATAAGACCTTACTTATGATTTATAATTTTACTATAGCTGTATTTTGACCCCTGCTAAATAATATGGTATAGTTATCCTAATGGGCAATGATTGTAAAATATAAAGGAATGCTTAAAAGTTAAAGAGTTTCACTCTGTTACAGTACATGCCTTTTGTTGCACCTTACCAAGCATTGTATTCATTTCGTTTTGTCAATACCCATTCAATCTTTTCCAAAGAATTGGTGATTTACTACTCTGGGAAAGGCTTAATTTTTCAAGCATACTTCTAAATTAAAATATGAGTTAAAATTCTGTATAGGTAAAACTAAACTACCCTAAACAAACTCCAAACAAAAATTAAACTGAAAATTACCCCAAAACTCCTTCAAAATTTTGGGGTAATCCGTTTCAATTTATTGATGGGTAAAAAAGCACTAGTAAAAAGTCACTTTACCCAGGTTGCAATGCATTAGCATCATCATTAGGTTAGGCCAAGTTAACCTCAGTGGCAACAGAAAATAGATGAAGGAGAGTAAGATTTTAGACTTGCAGAGTGCATCTTTTATAGCATACTGTAATCTTGTGCTTGGGTATTTGGATGAGGCCATTACATCAGCCTAATTAATGAAATCTTGGCACTTGTGTAGATCATCTTTATGGTTTATAATGACTATGCAGTTCCTGTGGTTTGCTTTTTGAAAAATGAGTTTCTCAGATTTAATTTGCCTCGTGACAGAAATGATTTTCTTAGGCACTGTAATCGAATCTATGCAAGGTGGGTCATTTACAAGAGGATAAATCTCCCTAAATTCAGAAGCCACGAAATGATCTAGATAGGAACTCATTTTGTTTGAAGGCAACATCTCAGTGAACTGCCAAATATTCCATATCAAGAGGAGAAACAGGAAAATGTGGAGTGTTCTTTAATCCTTTACTCAGGCCATCCATCTCATTTACATAACAATGGTTATCAACCTAGTTAAATAGATTCACTCATGGCTAAATGAGAAAGTAAATTGTAGTTTGCCAAATTTATTCTAGTAATCAGGCCCCTATGATAAAGAATAAATGGTACTCAGTACTGCTTTTAGGAAATATCATCAGTCATATCGATAAAATAATCTATAAATTGGAATGATTACTTGTATCCCACTGTTTTCTCTCATCCTTGCTGCGGTATGTAGCGGAACCCTCCTCTCTCTTTAGTTTCGTCTCCTCTTTCCCCCTCTTTTTGCCTCCCGTCCTTGCAAAGTATAAAAGAGGGTTGCTGTTTCTTTTGTATCACCTGAAAACCAGGCTATGTGACTTTTTATGCGTTTTGACTTTTATGCATAAAAGTTTTCACACCATTAAATGAAAATTCACAAAACCTGTGGAAGGTAGAACTATCTTGATGAAATATTTTGATACACTAAGCGACCCTAAAATTTTCTGTGATTGTAACTCATTCTTTTCAGCCTTCTTCCATGTTAACTAAGTAGCTTTAAAGTTATAGCTACATTTATTAAAATAACATAAAAAACATAACTACAGTTATCAACCGGAAGGTTGGTTTGATAGGCAATGGTAGAGTTCACTCAATATTTAGCCCAATGGCATGTGAAATTCACACCTCAAGGTAGGGGGGGCCTGATTCTTTCCCTGTGCCACCTATTGTTTCCCAGGAAGTTCTGGAACCGGAAAAATCACACAGTTTGGGTTTAGCTGAGGGTACCCAGAGAGACATGCCTGGGAATTGAACCTGAACCCTCCAGTCAGTTGTCCAGTTTCTATCCCTGGACTACCATGTTCCTTAATTAATTTATGTCCTAGGAAAATGTTTTCAGAAACATGAAAAATTGAATATTTCAGATTTTATATTTAAAACATCCAGTTATTCAGTAAAATGAAGATATTTGTGGGTTCTGATAAAATTGTTGGGAAAATTATTGAGATATTCATGAATAAATGATGCAATATAAGCACCATTTTCACTCAAGCAGAGCTCGAAGTGCAAATCTGTTCCAGGTGAAAGGGAGCTGTATTGCTATAGTTGATGAACTAAATTTTAAGACATTGCAGTTGAAATGTTAATTCATTGATATTTTTGCTGGTAGTTTTTTGCCTCTAATGGAAATCATAATGACAATAAACTCAAAATAAAATCATCCTTTTATAAACAGAAGTTGTGAATTCCTGTAGGAAAATACCCCTTAAAAATATCTACATTTTCATCTCCATTTTTTAAAATCCACTTGAATTATTGTGTTAATGTTAACAATGTAATCATAAATGTGCTGTATCCATTCTTAAGATAAATGACTATAGCTTAAACCGTTCAATAGCTATTAGTAATAAATTAGATAAAGTGTTATCACTTTTGTTGAATAAGTATCATTTATTCTGTTTCAATTTCAAGTTACAATATGTGTGGTATATTGTCTTTCAATACTCTAGAACTAATGAATATAAAAGCTATATGTGTTTGTCTATAGAGCCTTAGTGATAATTTTTACAATTTTAGACAACTTCATCTGGTTTCCCTGGCATATAAAATTCTCTTTTTTCCCCCCGTTTTATGTTTCCAATCTTGGAAATTTATTACCTACATACTTGGGAAGTTCTTAACCAATTGATGTTATTTCGGTACTTCAGGTCACTCAAGTGTATTTGGTTATGTCTACAGAACAGTAGGGTAATGTTCAATTTTGCTGGCAAATTATGTTTCTGTAAATTT
Source organism: Hetaerina titia (assembly GCA_037158775.1). Classification (NCBI taxonomy): domain Eukaryota; kingdom Metazoa; phylum Arthropoda; class Insecta; order Odonata; family Calopterygidae; genus Hetaerina; species Hetaerina titia. The sequence continues at coordinate 33,971,756 of CM073772.1, read as the reverse complement.
TGATTTTCAGTTTTAAATTATGCATGATTTCCAATTTTACATTAATTGACATTAGGTGTTGGGAAAGGGAGTTACAAATATCATTCAACTTCAAGTAGTATTCAAGTGAAATTGGATGGAATTAGTAAATGATCATGGGTTCATTTTTTTTTAATTGTAAAAGTGATTTATGCGGCTCCTTTCCAAGTTATTTTCCACCAACATCTTCTGTTGGAAGAGGGGTTATTTTGAAAAACGAAATTATAAGTATGCTTCTTAAAGTGTTACGCTAAAATTTTTCGTTCTGAATGATTCACTTCAAATTTGAAATAGTCACATAATAGACTTAGTATATATAGTATGACTTTTTCCTACTTTTCACATCCAGATAAGAATATAGTAAAAATTTACCTAACCAGCACCTTAGTTTTAATAAAAATGTAGTGTAAATACATTACTATGTATCTTTTGGTTCATATGAATTTATTGATAATATATTTAATTAATATGATCCTGTAATATTGATTGTTTCCAAAGTTATCATTGGAAATATAAAATCTCTCTTTTGAATATATGTTGCAAAATATTGAGAGAAAATTTCATAATGTTCTCTCCATGCTGACCCTGATGGATAATCAGTCATCACCAGCATTGCCTATTGACTCACCTGAGTCATCATCAGGAGTAGGATCTGCAACCTGCTCATCAGCATCCTCTACTACATCCTCTGCCTCTTCATCCACTGCGGCTGCTACCAGTCATTTCCCTCAGCAGCGCAGTGGGAGTAACTCGAGTAGCATTAGTGGAAGCACAACTGCTCTGGGAAGTAGCCTGGGAAGCAGCCCCTCAGATGCCAGCGTCATTGGTGGAATCGGAAACACACTCCCAGGTGGAGTTTTACCTGGGGCAGAGAGTGGTCAGGGTTTCATCATTGCCTTGCATCGTAAGATGGTAAATACCTACTTTCCATCATTTAACTTTTTACAAAAAGTATTTCTGGATTCAGTAGTTATCACAGGCATTACTTATATTTAAAATACATTTGGTTCCCAAAAATCATCTTTAAGCCAAATAGTTGTCAGCCAAATCAAAGATTTGCCTCGATCTGCTTGGTGAACATATTTTAAATTTCATCTTTAGAGAGAATCAACCATTGCATGTCTTGAATGCATTCTCTCCCTTATTGGTATGCATAATAAATTCTGTTCATTTCTATATATTAAAATTTTGTGAGTCTAGGGCTAACTGTATGCTGGATATTACTGTGTTACATTTGAATGTTAACTATGTGTATTACTTTCATGTACCCTCTGTTGCTCCCTCCCTATCTTCTCTCACTTGCTCTGCAAATGGCAATCAAGATGAGAGATAATTGTAGTTAAAAGCTGACCAAAATTATGGTTGTACTTATTTAAGACATAGACTTAATGCACCAAGTTTTCCACTGAAAAAGCCTTCCCTTCAAAACCATTCCTGAGCCAGAATGAGTAAGAGAATTCTATGACTTGGTATTTTACATCAGTTAACCTCTTGCCCTTTGTCTTTTACTCCTTTCAATGATTTTAGTACCCTTTTTCTCCCAGTGAGTTAAAACAATGTGAAAAGACGTGAGAACTTTTTATTTTTCACTTCATAAGGGTTGTGAGTCGAGACTCTTTTAGGGAAGAATTTTTTTTCTTAAAATAAATTGTTCATGCTTCACTACAGTAAGCATGGGAGGTCACAGCAGGATGGCTCAAGGAAAAGGGATAATTGGTGGGGAACAATAGTTTGAAAATCACATGTGCAGCAAAAATATGACTTTACTTTTCAGCAGAACATATGGGTGATTATTTAATGTTTACACAGCCTTCACTTGATGCCCAAAGAAACAATTCACACATGAAAGAAATCTAATGCATTTTACATACCTTAAAGGGGAATTAATGACCATTCCTTCACTTAATTTTGCACTATACATGGCAATGTATATTCAGTAGACAATAAAAGTGTTTTTTTGCCTTCTAATTTGCCTAGTACTGAAGACAGAACAGTATAAGGGCAGAAAGCTGGCTAAAGATTGCTTGACGGTGTGTTTTTATATCATTGATCTTGGAGAACAAGACACACCCCTCCATGTTTTGGAAAATTTCTTCACTCAAGATGCATATTTCAAAAATATTGGTGTCATTAAGTGGGTGTGTTTTAGGCCGCAAATAAGGAGTTTTGGATGACTTCTATACCTACTTAAATTAATTTACAATTCTTGGAATCATCTATGCAAGCACATTTAAACATTAGGACTGAATCCTAAAAGAAAGTAAAACTTGAATATAATTTTGCATAGAACTGAATTGTAGTAAATATTTATCTTTGTGCACCTAGAGTATTAACTGTTTTGGATTTTTTAAGTAACATTTAAGATTCTATAACTAGACTCAAGTATAAAGTATGTTATTTTCTTTATTTTATTTCATAAAATGTCTTTTCTCTGATAGAGACCAACTGGGAAAAATTTTCCCTTCTTTCACAATACAGGAGGAATTTAACGCTAATTCCTTGAACATATTTGTGAAAGCTTTAGGTTTATGAAGAAAGAATTTAATAATAAAAGTAATTACTCTCCTGGCATTGACTATGATAGTACTGTCAATAGAATGTGTGCTAAGCACCTTTACCAAGCAAGCTTTAGGTATATCTGGTCAAATGGCTGGATATTTATTTATCATTCATTCATCCATTGTTTTTTCAGCAGATTTTCAAAGTTATTCTCTGTTGTCTCCTGAGGTCATGAAGTGAAAATTAATGAATCTACAACCCAAACTTTCTTCAGGGCATATCAAAGAGTTTTTTTTTATTGTTACATACACTAACCTGTTTTATTAATTATATTTTCAATCCTAATTTTTTTCAGATTCGGCAAGAGGTCTACTTTCTGTCCTCACAAAAAACAAAGCCAAGTCTGTTTGGACTCCCATTAATTGTACCATGTGGGGAAATGACCACCCATCAAGATTTATACCAAGCTGTTTGGCTTCAAGTTGCAAGGCTAGTCTCCCCACTACCACCATCAGAAGCATCTGGTGCCCCTAATCATGCTCAGGATTGGTAAATAGTGTTCTTTCTGTACAACCTGTCCTTTAGACTATCATCAAATATAAAGCTTTTACCTTTTATGTATATTGTACATCATATAACTTGATATTATGGCTTAAAATGAATATATATGAATGTGGTGTCATTTTTTCCAAATAATTTCATATTGTGTATTAAAATTATCAATTTAGGTAAACAAATGCTATGAGAAGCTATACTTATTCTGTTAATTTATTGAATTATTTTCCAAATGTTATCTCATACAGTGGAATCTCAATATAACAAGAGGTATCAATAACTAAAAGAAATTGATCCTTATATTAAGTCTCTTATTAATATTGAAGGTAAAATACTCATTCCTTTGACTTTCAGGATAGTATAGCCATTGCTGTGGGTATTTCATTTTATAGATATTAGGATATCAACCAGAAATATATCAATAACAATTTTTCATGTAATTTAATGACTTTGCACCATTTTCGTTGACCTATATCCCAATTTATCCCATGGGATAGTTTCATCAAGTTTCTAAAATTAAAAATTTTTCATTAAAACCCAGATAATTACGTTGTAATATTAGTATGGTCTGTTTGAAAAAAAATATGATATTCTTTAACATTATTCACACATAGTGTTAGTTTTTAAAAACATCATTATTCTGGCTCATTTAAAAACAAATTATTGTGAAAAATTGACATTCCTGCATAAGAGTTATTTAATTTGCAACCAAAGTATAGTGTCCTCTACTCTAAGTGTCATCATTAATTGATAAGTTACAAAATAAAATTTCTGATCTTTGAATACAGGATTTGTACACATGTATGAAAATGATAGCTGTTTGGGGATGGCTGAAATAAAGTATCCCCTTCAAAATTATACATCAACGTAGAGTATTGACTGTGGGATGCAACCATTGCCTTATGTCATCTATTTAAGAGATCTCAAAGAAGTTTTATAGTCATCAGCACCACTTAAAAGGAGTTTCTTTTGTCATTGCAGTTAGTTTCATAGATAGTAATCATAGTAATTTCTAATGTCTTCCAATTTGCCAATTAGTAAAATATCGTAGAGAAATTATAATTAACTATTGTGATTTCTACTATAGTATTTTTATTCACACAACATCAACAGGTTTAAACACACCATGGGTCATATGAATAAAAATACCGTGGTGGAAATCACAAATGTTAATTATCATTTTTCTCCAATATGGAAAGTTTCCACAAAGTTAAGCCTGAAACTATACGGTTAATAAACTATCTTTCGTAGAGTTCGTTTCACTCTCAAGTAAAAATTAAATCAAAGAAGAATCAATTTTTAAAATTTTTACTGGATAATGTCATTATACTAACAACACTAACTTTCATGCATCTGTTATTTTCAATTGTAATATTAGTGATTAAGCATACCTTTCAATGATAACATTTTCTTATCCTGCCATAATAAGTCTTCAAAGTGTATTATTAAGGCAAAATTCAGTGCTATTTTTGAGTTAAGATTTTAAAATTCAAGAGTCAATTTAACCAGTAAGTTTATGGAAATGATGTGTTGCAAGCCATCCTTTAATCACCCGACATCTTTTCCTTATTAGTGATGACAGCCTGGGATATGAATTTCCATTTGTGCTGAAAACAGTCCAACAGAATGGGATGCTGTGTGCTCTTTGTCCATGGTATCGGTTTTGCCGAGGTTGCCGCATTCAGTGTTCCGATGCCATACTTGACTTTGGCACCAATTACTTGGCAATTGATTGGGATCCTACAGCTCTTCATCTTCGCTATCAAACCTCACTTGAGAAGGTTAGATATTTTGTTGGCCATTTGTATGCAAAGACTTTGTCTAGCTTCAATTTTCACAGTTGTGTTGCTTCTCAATTGCAGATACCTTTATGCAGAGAGTGAAATATATTGCTACTGGTTTAAGCCCCTCTTGATTATGTTGAAGATCTGAAAAATGTTATTTGCTCATGAAAAAATGATCCTAATTTCTTCTCTTTGTTCTGCACTGATGATAAATTGATAAGAATAAAAATGTCTGCCAGTTTTTGCTGTTAACAGTACTGTAATTTTAAATTTTAGCGTAACTTTCATATGAGTTGTTATGAATCATTTCACCAATTAATTTATTTCTCCAGTTTTATTCTTCCTTTTCAAACTATGTCATTTTAAATCTGGCGATACTTGTTAAACAGTGGCATGCCAATCAGTGTATATAAAAGTATGTTGTTACTTTCACTACCTTGTAACGACTTCTTTAAGGTCATCATTACTGTAGCAAACCTTTGGTTGAAATACATTTTTCTTAGCATAATTCATACCACTCCTAGAAATGTTCTATATGGAGTAATTAGTGTCAGTGTGGCCTCTTTTGTCATGTTTTTTAATAGTTTTGTACAATGTATAAATTACTCTAACGTGATAGACATTGTAAGTAAGCTAAATTTACAAGGTATTGCTTATAGGAGTATATGGAGCACTCAAGTGTGCCAAGGACTCGTCAACAGCAGTCCGAGCCTATCGACCTTGATTTCTGTTTAGAAGCATTTACCAAAGAGGAACACCTTGGGGAGGATGAGAAATATTATTGCTCCCAGTGCCGAACCCATCAGCTTGCAAGCAAAACATTGCAGATTTGGAGGCTACCTCCAATATTGGTAAGAGTTTTTGTGTTATATATTTTTGCTTTTATATCCCTTAAAATGCTGGATTGTGTTTTGTTAGGAGTCACAAAATATTTATTTGGTAGTTGTGTCCATCTAAAAGTCTACCTTAACCGGTAGATTACCGTATAATAATCCCTTAAAAATTGTGATACCTATTGAAAAGTGGTGATCAGACTGTAATAACTCGCTACATTCTGGGCACACATTAAAGTGGCAGCTATGTTTAATTCCTCTGTAGTATCCTGTCCTTTGTGCATTGTAATGATTGAGGCTGTGAAGTGACCGATTATTATTTTTCTGGGATGTTGAATTTTGAACCATATAGTACACTTCCATAATGGGTAGGTTAACACAGATTGCAGGTTCCCGTTCCAACCATTTATCTCTCCAAGATTTATGTGTATAATAAATCCTCTTTAATTAATTGTGAAATTATCCTATCCATTTAGACATTGAAAGAATTACAATCATAGTACCAGCTTAACAAACCATTTTTGGATAAGTTAAAGATTTTTTTAGCACCAGTGAGAAAAATATCATTCAATGATATACTTCAAAATTGTGGGACATGAAATTCTATTTCATATCCCACTAAAAAAATTAGCTTTTGATTTCAGCAGTGAAAAAAAAATTGTCATGTCTTTAATATGAAGTCATGGTAATAACAAGATAACTGTGTGGTATCATACAGTATTTGTTAGCATATATTCTTTCTAAAATGTTTGTAATAAATAAAGTTCCATATTTGAAATTTAAAAGGTGCTGCAATTTCTGTATTTGTTCTTAGAATTGGTAACCAGTTAAATCATTAGCAAATTCCTGTAATATACGTTTCCAAATCGAGAATTAACGTAAGATAATGTAAATACTTCTGTATTGTCAATATTATTTTACTATGGAGATTATGATGTGTATTGTCAGTTTTTATTCAAGGGGAAAAATAACTTATGTTATGAAATGTGAAAAAATATACAATTGATCAGTATTTTGGATTGCCACCTAACTTTGATTATTTTTTTAAATTCTAAATTTCATTTATATCATAATAATTTTTTTTTTCAAAATTTCCCATCCATTTTTAGAATATCTCTGGCCAATTTGGGTAGAGAAGTACTTTCCTGAACAAGGGTTATTTTCTCATTTCAGATTGTGCACCTGAAAAGATTCCAGTTTGTAAATGGAAAGTGGATTAAGTCCCAGAAGGTAGTCAATTTCCCCTTCTCCAACTTTGATCCCACAGCTTATCTGGCTTCTGTGCCTAGACAGACAGTGATTCGGTACCTAGAGCTTAGGGGCTTGAAGGAGTTAAAGCAGAAGCTTCACAAGGCCAAGTCTGAAGCAGTGGCTCGTAATGACATGGACTCTTCATCCTCTTCCTCACCCCCATGTGTTGCATCTCCCGTAGAGGACCAAGAGTGTGTCACTAATGCAATACGGTCTAGGTCGTCCTTCAGCAGGATCAGTGGTAAAGTCAATGGTTTGGGATTTGACGATCTCAGGGACATGACATCTAGGTTCCGAGATAGGCTAAGTGACACTGTTGAACTGATCGGTGAGGCTAATGAGGATGAGGGTTTGGAGTGTAGTGAGCCGGATGTGGAGGAAGAAGGTGTGGATGTTCTTGAACGGTTACCTAATGGTGACCTAGGGAGGTGCCTTGGTCTTGCGGGAGGGACACGAGGGAGGATAGGGTCCACTTCATTGGCGACACACCCTGTAGGTGATGGCACCCTGCAGGATTTCCACCAGCACAGTCTTCTCCCGGGTGTTGAGCCATTTGAGCTAAAGTACAACCTCTATGCTGTTGTGGTAAGTAATATATGAATATCATTGTGTCAAATTTGTAAACATGAGTATATTTAGTAAGTACTTCATCAGAGAAAAGACTTGGCTGTTTGAGGTTTTTTTTTCTTCTCTCATAAAAATGTTACTCAAGAGTAGTTATGGTCCCAAGGGAAACTGTATAATTACAAGAATCACCATGGTTGTGAAACTTCCTTAGGTGTCCGGTATTAGCTTTTTAATGACTAAGGTAATGTTTACAGGGTGACCAATGACTGGGAGATATGGGAAAGGTCAGGAAAATCATCATTACTTGGAAAAATGAGGGAATTTAACATAAAGTCAGGGCTATTTTTAATGGGCTATGAAAAAGTTATTTTCAAAATAATCTCTGCATGTTTTCAATGTGTTTGTTGACTTGGATGGACAACAGTTTCGTCAGCATTCCAACTGGCATCTTCAAGTCAAAGGTAGATGGCTGTGATTCTCAGCACCTTTGTAAAGACTGCATTGTCTCATTCCTAGCTTCTGATCGGTTGTTTGCCGGATGACTCTTTTCCATTCAATGTGTAGTGGATATCAGTCAGTCGGTGCAGTTCTCAGGCCAAGTCTACAAATGTGGTGAAAACCCAAGAAGCATGCAGACTTGTAATCTACACCGCAGAAACCTCGGAAAGAAGTTATTTTTAAGCTTATTGAAAATATTTGCCCTTTTAAAATAGCATCAACCTTGAAGAATATTGTGCAACATGTAGGTATTAACATGTAACATTCTTGACACTTATATGATTTTTTAAAATTTTGAATTATTTTGGGATGTAGCAAAAAAATATAGTCTTACTTTTTTATTATCAAAGTGTAAATAGTGCTAATCCTGTTAAAGCATGATGTGATGCATTTTTATTGTATAATCTTTGGGATATATTGAAACAAAAATGCATTTATTGATTGAAAAATTCAGTGAGGGATCAAAGTGAGATGAATGTTGTGATAGGTTTTCATTTTTAGCTTCTGAACAAAAGCAATTGTGTATGAACTTTCCTACCTGAGATATAATATAAAATATTATTCAACAAAGTCTCAGTACTAACAGCTTGCCTGACACCATACATTCCATAACCAGAACTTGCATAAGAAATCTTATGACAGTTGTCAGATTAAGGGGTAAGGAAGGCATTATGTCTTCACCAAAGCACAGTGAGCCAGAATAAGAAAAATTGGGCAGAAATAATTTTTTTAACTTTTATGTACAAGGGTATAATTTGTATTATGGCTGAGTAAGACAATCAAACTATCCATTTCCATATAAATTGTAAATATAAGTTCAATTCTAAGTGATTTACTGACTGTGGAAGTTCTGTTTCATGTGCAAGTAGACTTTTTTCACTTAAGAAACAGGTGTCAGTAATCTTGACTCTGTACTCATTTTTTAAGGGTGATAATTAGGGTTTCTTTAATTTACATGTGCAGCACAAAGTCTGTTAAATTTAGCACTATAAAGAAGAGAGCAAAAGTTCAAAGTTTTCAAAGGTTGTATACTTTTATCATGTTCAGAGCATACAAAACTCTTCTAGCTGGTTAGCAGAAGATGGGATTTTGATATGATAAATTGTCTTGGAAGTTTATAAGGACTAGGTCTCTGATCACATTTTTTACACTTAAAGCTTAATTGTTTCTGATGTACATGTAGAAAACAAAACTTGGAGTAATTGGGGCATCAGCCTATCAAAGCCGTCATGCTGATTAGAATGAAAAAATAGAAGAGCTTCAAAAATTCATGATGGATAAGTGTTTACTGCCTGGCTATTAAGCTCAAAGAAACTTAAGACTAGAAATAGTACTGGTGTCAATGTAGTTTTGATTATGTGCCAGATAATCCAAAGAGCACTTGCTGACAGAAATCTAATCTATGGCCATGAGACCTTGAACCCTATTAATATTAATTTCTTGACATAAAATTACCATATTTTCCCATAGATAACGTGCACATTATCTGTACAAAAATGTTCAGTTTATCAAAAAAATGACGATACCCGTTATGTAATGAAAATTGAAAAAAATCAAAATATTTACGTATCTATGTACACAATAATTAATGGAAGAGTTTCGCAAAAATAAAATAGTGTGGAAGCATGCCTACCTAATGCTGTCTATTATATATAGTTATGCTGCTTTTACAGTTATTTCATATCATAAATCCATGAGAATAAGAAGAAACATAATTTCTTTACTTCATTTATTCTAATACGTAGCAATTCACATGTATGTGGAGTACATTGTATTATATACCCGTACATATCAATGTATGATAGGATAGGTAGATCTCATGAATTCAAGAAATTTGTCACCTGAATCACTATTAAATGAATCAAGTGCGTTTATTATCTCTTCAGGCACATCACCAAGTGCACTCTCTGAAGTTAACTCTTCTTCATCTTCTAGCACTGGCGTTGAAATATTGCCTAAAGCTTTTTCAAATCTATGTTTCACCCAAGTCCCTCTGACACCCTGCCAACTTTCCTTCTTCGGAGATGAAACCAAATAAGGCCGTGGGGGTAGACAACATTCCTGCAGAACTACTGAAATGTTTAGGAAAATGTGGTAGGAAGACTATATGGACTGATTAGTAGCATATATGAGGAAGGAATCTGACCAGAAGACTTCAGATGTGAGAGATTAGTGTTAGTTCCTATTCAGACAAAGATAAAGGCTACATCATGTGAGGACTAAAGGACAATAAGTTTGATTTCCCATACAGCTAAAGTGGTTCTCAGGAGGCTTTCACAAGGAGGAAATTAGTGACGGGGGCATTGAGTAAGGATATTAAGAAAAAGCTTATCAAAACTTTGATATGGAGCATAGATGTGTATGGTGCAGAAACTTGGTCACTGAAGCAGGATTATAGGAGTAAATTGGAGGCTATTAGCTGTGGGTGTGGAAAAGGATGGCGAATTGGACAGAAAGGAAAATAAATGAAGTGCTGAGTATGGTGGAATAGGATAGGGGATTGATGGGAGAAATTTATGAGGATTTTTCCTCTATGCAGGAAAAATGGATAAAAAGCATATTGATCAGCAGTAGGATGTTGAAGGCTGTGATAGAGGGGAGAATGTTAGACAAACAAAGAAGGGGTAGGAGTAGGATGGGTATGTTGGACAGGATGAAGGGAGGAAGGAAGTGTACAGAGATGAAGAGGGATTTGTTGTAGAGTAGGATGTTCGGTTGTGTGTTTCATTCAAAACCTTCCTTAACTGGTAGATTACCTAATGAAAAAGTCTTGCTTTACGTGACTGTTTGATTTTGAAGATCTATTATTATATAAGTGTCTGCTTTTTGGCATTGTAGCATTATGAATCACAGCGACAAGAAATTAATTTTATTTTTCCTATGACTCTAAGGCATCTTATTGAGAATAACCACTTTCGATGAAATCAGTTAAGGAATTATACACTGCATTTTGAAGATATCATGTCTAGTGAATTTGTTCTGAATGAGGGGGTTTTATGGTGCAGAATCTTCTCCCTTCATTGCCAGTGTCGGCCAAGAAGAGTCACATCAATCATCTTAACCATTAAACATGTTTGGCAAAATAGATCTAACCTATCCAGAACTATAGCATGAATTCAGTTTTATTGATGTTTTAATGTTCCTAATAAATGCTATATAATACTCTGTACCATGTTTTCAGCAATAGGTATAATTAAATATTGATTGGGGTACTTATGAATATAATTTGGATGCAGGGTAGTATTATTCATGAAAAATATCAGGAAAATGAGAGCATTTCTGTGGGGAAAATCTGGAGAAATACAGAAAATGAAATGCCACCCTGAGATAATTTCTACTGCATGGACACATGGCCACTCTTTGACAGCATGTAACCATGATCTGTGAGGAAGGCCAGTGAACATTCAGGGGAGGTGAACACATTCTGCCTGTACACAAAATAAAATGCATTGACTTCACAAGGCATACCATTTGCCATATTCTTTCTCAGTTATGGAAAAAGTGGTGTTAATGGAGGTCTCAGTAATGATTATGCTTAAAAGGGTATTGTTCAATCATTGTCAATGGACAAGATTGAAGCATGAACTGAAGTACATAAATATGAATACTGGAAATTTAATTAATTTTCAGTTCAGATGACGAAATCAAACATTTCATCAATGCATCATGGAAAAACTACTATATGTCCAAATTTGAGAGTATGCACCCTGTAATGTAGTGGAGGTATCATTTACAGAAAATAATATCAAGTTAGACATGAAAAAAATCAATACAGGAAACAATTATTGTCACAGAGGATGCAATTCTTCATTTCCTAAAATAATTTTCTCAGTATTTTTAAGCTTTAATGTAAAGAATATAATCCTTAATTAGGTAACTACACAAGCATCCTCAGAAGTGTATTTATCCATGGTTGTGAAAATTTTATCACCAACACTCAAAATTACTTAAGCCATGATGAATCAAGTTCCACAATATGACTTCAATGCAGTTGTATTTTATAAATTATCTTTCAGGAATATAAATTGTTTAACAATGACACTATAAGTGAACTACATTAGCTTTTAGTTATGATAACCCTGCTTTAATTTCATGTGCATGAAGCCAATAAAAAGAATATTTAAATCCCTTGAGCCTCATACAGTCAACCTCAACCCAATGTCATTATCCAGAAGCTAAAATATATTATTATAAATTCCTGATAGCAGTAACAGTTGATGTAAACTAAATTCAAATGCATGGTTATGATGAATGATTTTAGTCATTTTAGGTTAAATTTTTTTTTTTCAGTGTCACTCAGGCAAATTAGGTGGTGGACATTATGTTTCATATGCCTGCAACCCAAATGGAAAATGGTACTGTTACAATGATAGCAGTTGCAAAGTAAGTAATATATATTATAATATTTATGCTAACTACTGTGCTGTCCTTGAAGCATTATGATAAAATAGGGCATGTTTAGAATGTATAATTTATTGAAATACCCGAATTATTTGTTGTATATTCAACAATAATAATATTTATTTGACTGAAATCAGTAATACAAGTTGAAGGCACACCATTCTACAGCCAAACAAAAATTTTCAAGTGGTACATGTGCACAATTAAAATGGAAATTCAGTAAGATTGATCAATGAATTCCTGTATACTGGAGAAGAATTTATGTTGTAGGAAAGCTTTTAATTTACTTTTAAAAACACGAGTGCTCTTGGGAGTATTCACCTGAGTAGGGTTTTTATTATATAAATGTAGACCCATAATCTTAGTTAGGGTCAATAGTAATAAGGGATATGCAACCCCTTTTGCAGTCTAAATCCAATACTATGTGGAACTGTTACTATGGACTTTTCTTAAATTCTCCCCTGAAAGTTTGACCTTAAATGAAGTAAAGTAGCCACTATATAAACACTTGTTTAAATTTTTAATTTTTTGGAGAAAGCTTTTAACCCTTGCCATGTGTTTACATAATGACTCTATTTAAGGGAATAGAATTCTACTGTGCATCTACACCATAAATTGGCATAAAAAATGGCATAGAATCCTGCTTTTTCAGATTTTTATGAAACTCATCATATTTCCATTCCTTGTGTATGTCAGATTTTTATTTTTTTCTTGTCCAGTTCCAATTTCAGAACCCTTCACAAGTCATTCGAGCTGCTTTTCTAGAATTCCTAGAGCATTAAGAACAAACTAATCTGGTGTATAAAAATTGTTTCCACTAAAAAATGATATGAAATTTCTTTGCAATTTTCCACACTACTCAGTAAGATCCTCTATTCCGAAACAAAGGTATCAGTAGTGATATCTCTGTCAGATTCTCGTCAAATTAACAAGGCGATGATTGTAAAAACTTTTTCGAAATCTTTACTATTCAATGCTAGAAAGTGGCATAACACCAAGTTTTGAATGTTGATTGTGATTGCAAAGATGTGATCTTTTCTTCATTAGAATAAGTTTGATTGTATTTTTCATTCACCCTAGTGATCATTAAAAAAAAATGTCATCCATGTTGAGAAGCTGGCTGCTGGATAGCAATTATAGCATTTTTTCCAGAATTATTTATTATTAATCCCAATATAAGAAAGGGTGATTTATGATATGCATTCAAGTTCTTAGTCCTATGTGTGTATTCTAGACAGCTGAAACTGTCATCACAAATGTATGGTCATTGCTAAGACTTCCTTGAGGATATGTTTATCTTACTGGCAAATCACTGTAACGGTGGCTGCATGACTAGATGACACTAGCCATGATATGCTTACCTCAAGAGTTAGGAAAAAACTTAAATCACCAGGAGCAAGATAAATAGGAGCAGGAGAAACCAATTCATTACTGCTGTCATGGGAAAATTCCTGAATGATGGCTACTATTTGGGGAAAAGCATTTTCATTGGAACTGATGAAACCTTATGTGTCCTTTTTTGTGACGCTGATTGGAATTTTTTTATGCAAAACATCTTTGTAGTACTTATGAGAATGATAATGAATGAAGTCCCAATAGATGTCATCAACATTTTCATAGCACTAATATGGTTTATGCTGCTTGGGTTCATTCTCATGTGATGTTCAGCCTTCTTTGAATTTTCTCCTACTAGCATACATTTTTTATTCCCATGACACCTTGTCCATATATTTCCCTTCACTGATAATGCATGTCATTGAGAGTTAACCATGAAAGGGGAGAAAAGAAATAGTGAAATATGGCATTTTGTTATAACTGTGCTTCATATGAGAATTTTGCATCTTCATTGTCAAAATAACTTAATCTAGTTGGGGAAAGTAAGACCATTCTACAAATCTTAAGATATTTATTCTCTTCAAGTCTAAAACCATTTATTTGTCGATATGAAACTGAAAGAATATCCAAGTATTTGAATTACTATCACTTCACTGTTCTCAATCAGCTACATGACTCCTTTATCCTCGGTGTATTGGCTCTTTTGAGAAATGGCATCAATGCCAACACCACCATTTCTGGTAATTTCAGTTTCCAATTCACCTAAGCAAGAATCTGAATCCAAATTCCTTGATTTCCAGCCACATGGTGAAGATACCATACCTTTCTCTTCCAGTAGCTTCACTGGCTAAAGCAATAAAGCAGGAAGTTTGGGTTTAAATACATGACTGGGTGAATAATATTTTCTCTGTAAAATTTCTCATGTCTGTATGCATATAAGACAACTCCATTAAGGTTACTACTGTGGCATTTCAGCAAAGTTCTTTGAATTCCTGTGAGAATTTCTACCTCAAATTTTATAATATCACCAAGGACTTTTTTATTTTTCTCAATTGCATCCGCTTGTATAAGCAAATTAATGATGATTATCTTTGTTATTTTATCATATTAATGAGAGATGTAATTCATTAATGTGTAAGCATGAAACTGCACTTTGTAATGTTTTCACTGGGCCTTTCATTTCTAAATTTGAGATTTCACTATTTACAAATGACCCAAGTTCTATAGAATTAATTCTTGTGCCATTTTGTACATCATGGGGTGTGCATGTCAAGTATGTTTAATTATTATTTGATACAGTAAAGTGAATTAAGTATTTCTGTGTCGTGTACATTGTAATTGTATAATCACCTGCATGCGTATATTCTTCAGAGGAAGACTATGCCAATTCCAAGTGAAATTTTGTGCACTTATGTGAGAAAGTAGAATTATCCTTTATGTTGCATGTTTTATGTGAACTAATATGAATGAATTTCTTGTTAATGCTTTAAATGGTTATATTTTTTTCAAATCAATCATGTCAATAATTAGGGAAATTAAATGGCATTCCCAGTTCTATCAAGTAACAATTTCCTCATCTATAAATTAGATCATTTCCCATTAGCGTGAATACCCAGCTTGCTAAATATTTGATAATTTCCACAAGTTTTTGTATAGAAACTCAACTAGATTTCTTCATTGGTTCTGTGAGACTCGCTAATTTTATTACACCTCTATGCTTCAGCATTTCATGGAAAGTCATCATCAATATGTAAATGTCATATATCAAGGATATTATTATGTAAAACCAGCCATGAATGCAATTCAGCCTGTTTTACCATTTTATTTCATGCTGACTCTGGGGATCTCATTTTGGGTTACTTCATTTTCTCTCATGCATGATGTTTTTAAATAATTAGGAATACCACCTCTTAGCTGTAAGCCTAAACATTTTCGTTGGAGCTATTGCTAAAAAGCTTTATTTCATATTTATAAATAATAAAAAATAATTAAATAAAAGAAAAGTTTAAGAATGAAAATTCATAAAAAGGTTTAATGACTTAAGTCATACCTTAATCATATATTTTATTTTTAATGTCCATCCTTTATGTTTATTTTTATTTTTTATTAATTTAGAGTAACAATTCATGTTTTTCAATAAACATTAACTAATTAAAATCATGACACTTTGTTTACTGGTTAAGTATGAACTTATAGAACTCTTAATTTGAAATGGAGGCAACTGTAGAAGTTTAACTTGGTAAAATTCAATCGCAATGTGGAAATAAATAAAATACAAAGTAGAAATTTCATAATTTATAAAATTTTGAAATTTCTACTCGCTACTTTACTTCTTTGCACATTAAAACTAATGTGCTTTTGTTGCTCTGTTTTTAGTAATCTCAATTAATGTTTTCTTTCGGAAAAAAATTGTCAGTGAGAAGTGGTTTTGGTTGTTTAACTGATCACTTGGTCAAGTATTGGTGTATCAGTGGTTGGGTGGGGTGTAAGTCAAGGAAAATAATTTACTGAACACTCCTTCTTCTGTGTGAACATATCATGGAACATTACAAAAGTTACTTTCATGGAAATAAAATGACAGTTCCCATAGTTTTGTATGTGTTTCTCATCATGGTAGTTTAAAAAAATCTATCATTTAACAGAAGCATCGGAAGAAACTTTAATATGTGGTGCATATTTTTCATACTTTGCTGTTCATAGCTATTATTATAGTGATGAACAACAAACTTTAAATTCAGTTAGAATGGACAATTTTATATTTGATACTAATAATGAGGTTTCCCTGCTGCTGCATCTTTGCAGGGCACTGATGCTCCCTGAATGACCTGTGAGAAATACTTAAATCATGAAAATTAGGCTTAAAATACAGATAGGAGTAACAACATGGTCGCGGTAGCTAAATAGGAAATTATTAGGTTTCAATTAATTGATAGATTCAGGTAAAACTTAATCCCAAAAGAGATATTATCCCAAACTGCATTTTTTACTCACCTTGAGTGTGAAACACAATTATTTTAATTCTGTTCTTGTAATGGAATTTGGTATTCAAAATTGAATTTATCATCTCCATTTAATTTTGTAATTTCTATTGAGACAAAAATGTCAAGGAGCTCTCTTAGTTTGGTGTAATTTAAGTGTACATATTTGTTAAATATATGCACATCTTGTTGTAATTTGTGGATTTCTTCCTATTGCTGTGAGCATGTCACTTTGGAAAATGTTTTTGCATTACTTATAAATGCAAGTAGTGCATATTTTATACATGTAAATTTTTTAAGAAACGCCCTGAACTTTCAAATTACATTAAATATAATTGTGTTTTTGTTTTTAATTTAATATTTTTCAGGAAGTGACCGAGACCCAAATTGATACGAGCTCAGCATACATGCTGTTCTATGAACGGAAAGGTCTTTGTCAACAAAGGTATATGCCTAATATTGAGGGAAAGGTACCAGATTTTCGAGATCTGGATGAAGAATTTGATTCAGATCTTAAAAAACTCTGCTGTGTGATGTAAATAGTCAATATAAGAGTGAAATTCCAGCCAGTTGATGTAATCAATGACTGTATTGGTGTAAAGATACTATCAAGCCGATTAGTTAAGGCTGGTAGAAAATAATACTGCTTGTTAATGTACATAGGTTTGAAAGGTTATGTATGTGAATGTGCTTGAATGGCTGTGGTTAAATGAGGAAAACAGGCCTATGTGACATGGATGTATGTGAATATTTGAATGGCTGTTTTGGATGAGGTCTTTTTTGAAGCACGTTTCATGCAGATCATTGGGCAGATTATTTACGGCTTTATTTCAAATACAGTTGAAAGCAGTAATGATGGACTTCATTTACAGTACACCAATGTTTTGTGTAGGTCAATCATAATTGTTGTGGGCAACTGTATCAATGAAGTTGTTTTTGTGAGTTATACCAGAGTTTCACCAAAAGATGATGCAGAACTCTGGTAATACAAAGAGGTTTTTTAAACATTTCTGAAGGCAACCTCAAGAGCTCTAAATATGAAAGTTATTTTGTCAAGAGAAACTAATTTTTTTCTAAAGTTATTGTAAAATATACTGTCATGAATTTCAGGGAAATATTATTTTTAAATACAACATTTTTTGCATATCTTTTCCAGTTCAGTTATTTCTACAGATCTATATAATCCTGTTAGCTCCATGATTCGCATAATTTGTGGCCATTTTGACATTTTATATTCCCAGAAGGTTAACTAGCTGTTAATTAATGTTACACTTTGTTAATTTTTAGTAAAAATTTCAATTTAAATTTCATGTTGTATTTTAGCAACTGCTAAGCCCTTATAATGTATTTGTTGAGATTTATGTTTTGGAATATCACATGAAGATCATAGATGTGCATGGTTATTAATTTGTTTATTAATATATAAAAAATATCTATATATTTTTGTTGCAATATTAGCCTGACATACATTCAGAATAATATAATATGTGCATATCTGCAGTAGTTCCTGATGTAATTGTAGATATTCTTTTGTCATTATGTTACCAGTGCAGATTACCTCTTAGCTTAGAATTTTTTGAATTGAAAGATACTCATATTCTTTGTTTGATATTCCTCCTCTGTGCATTAAGTGAGCATCACTTTCATGTACTGAAAGACATTCACTCCTGATCAAGGACTTCAAGTTGTTATGCATGTTAAAAATCTTTAAATTGTGAACATTGCCAACGATTGAGTGCACCTGTGTGTCATGAAATTATATGATCCACATATTATGTGGGACAGACTTTTATGCCTGTGAATTTCTATGTTTGTTATAATGCTTTACAGCGAGTGGCATTTTATATTTCTATGAGCTTTACTAGTGATAACTGATGCCTTAATTGTTCTTTATTTTGTGTCTGAATGGCATTGGTGCAAGATACATTTGGGGCAAGATATCCAAACTACTCGGGGGATTTAACTGTGGTATTTAAGGCATTTTTGTCAGTATCTTTATATGAAAGTGGGAGTAAGGTAGGCTGTGCATTTCATGAATTTGCACCTATTAAGGGAGAGGTCAAAACATTCCCTAATCATATTTTTCCCTTAATATGAAATGTGATTGCTCTTGGCGTGGCCCAAAATTCTCGAGTGTTTTTAAAAAAAATCTTCTTTTGTGGCCTTTTGAATGGCTTTCAACACTTTTCGGCTTTGAACTTTGGAAGATGTTTGCTCGGGGCAGATGTGTCCATTGTTTAGAATGCTGTCATCCACTTTCCTTCCAATGGTACCAAATATCCTTATTCCCATTCAGGGGATGAAAAAAAATCATCATGTATAACCTAGTGTATAATAGTTAATATTGAATGAATAATTAAAAAGTAATAGACTGATGAACTGCTGTTGCTTGTAAGATATCGGGTTCCTCTCAGCCCTAATACTGGGCTTAATTGCATTAAAATATTTTCATTCAAGGCCTAATTTGTTCCCTATGCAAACATTTGGAAAAACTGGGTTTTTTTGGAATGGTAATGTTTTTTTTCCAAATATTTGTGATTGGTAAAATATGTGGGGTGCAGCGCATGATGATGATATTCAATCTTTTTTTTTAATGCTGACAGGAGTTGTTGTTTTGTATAAACTAAAGTGTTTCTGTAAAAATTGCTAGTCTCTTCTGCCTGTTACATTGTTCTTGGGAGTCAAAAAGATTTTTTGTTGCTAATGAATGTCTTAAATGAAGCAGGCAGTTTTATTGTAATGATTTGCTCTTACTCTGTGTTATTATGTTTATGGCAAATTTATAATGCGTGAAGTAATTGCTCTACCTGTTGTAGTTGAAATAACCATGCAATTTGTATATAATGTATTATTTTCATAAAATGTATAATAATGTATTGTGTGTATACTTTTATCCAGTGAGATCAATTTATACATGATTTGTGCCATTACATCTGCATATCCGCATTGTATTATAGATATTCCCATCTGCTGACTGGCTGATGCCCTCAGAGGGTCCTACATTATTCAGTCCAGCAAGCAATAAAAGCCTATGAGTATACATCTATAATTTATTTTATTTGTTAATGTATTCATAACTCTAAACCAAACTGTCATCAGGGACTCTTGTATGAAAAGCTTTGAACACCTAAGGAAAGGATATGAAGCAATAGGTGCTGTTAAATCCTTCACACTTTTACATTTGTGTAATCATGATTACTTCTTCCTATACCAATGGAGCAAAAGTAATAATATGTTAAAGTTTTCTGTACTAATTTTTAAATAGGACCACTTTATTTGGGAAATAACTGGAGCACATTTAGGGATAAAATTGATATGGTAATGGGTAGCATATGCTATGTTTGATTGGTTGATCTCCCTAAGTATCTGGCTCACAGTCTTGAAAATTTAATTTTACTGTTTAATGAACTAGACACTCGTTTCCATTATTAAAAAGTTAGATTTACCTTGTATATGCAATGTATGAGCAAATGGCAATTTGATAAAAATTGATGCATTAGTGACAATTAGCAGTCTATAGTTGATGGAAACAGGCTTAATTTTGTGGAATAATTCCATATTACAGCAATTATCCTTGTGGAAAATTACTAAGAATTTTTTTCTATAATTGGTATAGCAAACCAAAGCAGTATAAAGTATCACTTTTTAAAGAATTACAATAAACTGTACAGTGGGAAACCTATTTGAGTAGTTATGTACATAATTATTTATTTACTCTAAACCAAAAATTATCCCATGAATATTAAGAAGGAATCTTTATTACATATTGAATGTGGTCTGAAATCCATATCATGTACTGTTATATTTAAATGTGATAAAATGTTTCTAAATGCATTGTATATAACAAGCATTTAAATAACCAAATAAAAATGAATGAAATGTAGATGTAAGGAGAAAACCCATCTATGTGGCATTAAAACCATAATGCACAGATTAGCCAATGATGAAGTACCTAACTCCAGGATACCATGCGTTTTCATGTCTCTAGTGACCAATAATAAAATACATAATTTATTTTATCCAACTGATTTTGTCAAGATGCTTGGTGAATACTTAATGTTGGACACTAAAGGTTCAACATGAAGAAGAAATGCTTCAACTTTCATACAGAAGAGTTAAAAACTAAAGGAAATACATTTGAACCTTAGGGAGCTCATTCTTATTAAATGTTTATGGTACCTTTGGCTTAGAAATTTGTTTTAGTATTTAACTCTCAATGGTTTTACAATAAAAATAAAATGACTTTGTAGTAGGAAAGTAATATTTTAGTAATGATTTATGCTAAAAGATTAGGAATTAATATCTGGTATCTGATGTACCTTTTTTATAGTATGTCCTGGAATATGTTCACAAGGGTTCTCACCTAGCATAGGCTTCACAAGAGTCCTAAGTTCACCTTGATTCTGTTTGGATAGAAACCGTATTTATAAAATCAAGAGTACCAGGCAATCATTGTAAATGAAAAGTACTGATTACATGGATACCAGAAATTTTTGTTTAAACAGGAAAGTTGTCCATGCAAGATGATTCGTAATGCCAAATATTAGAACTGCTGAAGGCAAACTTAATTAATTAATTCTGTAGGATATAATATTGTTAAGTAGTCCATTTTTTATCAATAAATACCTGTGAATAATATTGCTCCTGTAATGTTTTAAGCACATTCAGAATACCTATTGGCATTCATTACTGGATGGTCTCCTTGAGTTTTTAGGAGCTGAAAGTGTGTGAAGGATTTGGATTTACTACAAAATGGGAATACAGGAAAGCTTTATTTAATTACATTCATGTTGTTGAACAAAATAATGTGACATAATTTACAAAGGGGGTATTTTATGCAATTGATTTTAATTCCAGTATCAATATTTCTGATACATGGTTGTTTGTAACAGTACAATAAAAAAGGATAAAAATGATTGTATTTACATTGGTAATTCTGGGTACTGTAGGTACTGTAGCATAACATGAAAATCACACGTACACACACATTCACAAGATATTCATGTATTTGGAATATTAACATGAGATATCTCTAAATTCAAAATAGCAATTTTAGCATCTAATATCTCTCATCCCCACAACGTGTTGAAATACATTATTTCCATGTGGAATAATCATTCCAAAGCTTTAAAACACACACATCACAGTTACCCTATCACATATTCAAGCAGGAAAAAAATCCCAAAAGCTTAAAATATTTGTTTGGCAGGAGGCTCCACAAAGAATGCAATGTTTGGGAAAAACGGTGTGTTAGTACCTTACCTTTCATATGCCAAGCTTACTATCTCTTGTCCTTACTCCTGCATACTTTCAGAAAGTATGGTTGTTGTTTATTAGCCTCAGCATAGACTGCACAAAAAAGTATTACACTAAACATGTCCATGCATTTGAGGATGCACAAGGCTGAGGCCAATCATGTAATATTTTCTATCTGTATGACCATTAACAGTTCTTGATTTCCATGATGAATGATTGATTCAAGCTGGAATCATATGGAATACACTCCACAATTGTTTTTATTGGCTGATGGTGGCCAGGCATAGATTGTCATCTCTCAACTTAAACCCACAAAATTCAGTATTGGTCATTTGGAGGGATATAATTGTTATATATAGGTGTAGAGCTGATGTCACTGAGGTTGATGAAAAATCAAAGCAGGCTGGTAGGATTGTGATTGTTGAAGAAGGGAATCGGATTAGAAATGAGAATACACCAACCACTCCAACAATATTTGTAGGCCTGGAATAATTTTGCCCACCCCTTTGTCGAAAACGTTAATGCAAATAATTTCAAACCTCCCTCTTAAAGTCTTGCAAGTCAATAGCACAATAGAAGCATCAAATAATGGTAATGACCACGATTTGTATTTTTTGAGGGTGGTGGGGAAATGGTCCCATGTAGCCCTATGCTAAATATCCATGCACATCATGACTTGTAATTTGCCTCCTTTTAGGAGGTAGCAAGGGAGGTGCTTCAGAGGCGTGCGGACTTCATTAAAATTCCTAAATGCTGATAAAAGCCAAGATATGATAAAGAGTGTCAGAATTTACCATATTTGATGGCATATAAGACACTTTTTCAAAATATGTGCACAGAATCTTATTTCTCATGTATAGTCTAAAAGCTTTTTCCGTGAACATGCCCTAGAGAAATGGGGATATATCTTAAATGCTGTCAAATACGGTAACCCTGTAAAATAAGTCTTACCCTATTTGTTTATAGGTATCCATTTTAAACAATAGAATAACCCGCTCATATGATCACCTAATGTCCCATATTTAAGCCACATAAATATTTTATTATCACATTCCTTGCTACCATCCTAAACAATTTAGATGCTAATCATGCCTCTGGATAGAACTTGGTTGTAAATTCTCAGATTACAGGTTTATAGTTGCTTATGATGGGGGAGGAGTGTAGGGAGGGGTGTGATTGATCCATCAACCTTAGGAACACCATCACCAACCACCGCAGTATTTCCTCACGCTTCAGCCAAGTTCTGCAAGGACAGAGTTGAGGTCCTCCTGTAAGGTGACATACATTTCCTTCTGTTTTTCCAGCTCATCCTTTAGTCGGTCAATGTTGGCTTTTAGCATGTAGTTCCCCTTCTTCAGGGCTGCTAGAGAGCTCTCATGCCTCTTAATCATCTGCTCAAAGCGGAAGGTCTTCTTCTCTGGTGGAGCCTTGGGGTCATCCTGTGGAATGGCTACGTCATCCTCCTCTTCGCTCGACTCTTCCTCACTGGATTCTTCCTCACTTGACTCCTCCTCTTCCTCCTCCACCTCCTCCTCCTCTTCTTCCTCCTCATCATCATCTCCCTCCTTCATCAGTTTTGCCAT
The DNA here is from genome assembly GCA_037158775.1 of Hetaerina titia. Taxonomy (NCBI): domain Eukaryota; kingdom Metazoa; phylum Arthropoda; class Insecta; order Odonata; family Calopterygidae; genus Hetaerina; species Hetaerina titia. The sequence goes on along the minus strand of CM073772.1, from coordinate 33,948,198 downwards.
CTTGTCTACTTCCTTCTGGAGCTTCTTATACTTGGTCTTTTCCGTTTTGAGTGTCTTTGTGAGCCGCCCATGCTGCTCCTTGAGGGCCTTCCTCTCTTTCTTGGCAGAGCCCTCCTTTTCCCGGTATGACTTTAGCTTTGATGCAAGCATCTTCATCTCCCTCTGATGCCTCCTCTCCTCCTTTGCCTCCTCATCCTCGCTCTCCTCTTCACTGCCAGAGTAGCTCTCCTCTGTGTACTCTGACTCTTCATCCCCTTCTTCCTTCTTCCCGTCCTGTTGCTGCTGTTTGGGCAGCTGCTGGGCTGCTGCAGCTGCAACAGCTCTTGCAATTTCCTTCCTTGATGGTTGCTTTGTCAGTGGGATGACTTCACTCCCAACCACCACAACAGGATCTGTCTGCACAGCAATGGTACAAGATGGAGCCAAGGAACCACCCCCTCCCTTGCCCTTTGTTGCAGCCTCCAGTTTTTTCTCCAGCAGCAGAGTCTTGTGCTCTTCGTCCTCAAGGGTAGCCTTAGTCAGCTCCAGCCGCCTGCATACGTCTTGGTACTTTTGCTGGTAGTCATAGGCAGTCTTTCCTGCGAGAGCCACCTGAGCCCTGAGGATGAAGCAGAATCAGTATGTGATATGGAGTGTTGGTGGTGGTGGTGTATGTGTCATGATATCCAACCATTGTTGCCTATCCCAGAGTTTGGTGGGATGAATGAGGGTGGAGTCCGCCTTATAGCTAAACACAGTGATGCACCAATGCAAACCTTCACTATCAGTTCCTCTACCTTGACCACTGATGTTTTCCTTTGTTAAATCTGACACCAAGAAATATCCATAAGCGCTGATAATTGGGAAGTCCAGTGCAGATTCATCAGTTGGATTAAAACTCTCATTGATTACAAAGTTCTTCACACATTATACGATATACGCTGCCACATTTGATATATTCCATAGTTAAAAATTGCCATAAAGCAGCACTATAACCATGATACACTGCATAATGTATTGACTATGATACTTATTTCGTTTGGGCATACACTAAAGATGATGACATGTTTGTTTTACTAAGCTATTTTTAGTTCCATTTTGATTCAAATGTCAATTTACATTACTTGATGGATGATCAAAATTGGAACACTTTGTACAATTTTTTCAATGTCTTAATATTATTTATCTGTCCATTGTTAAAAATTTGAACTCACTTCCATCTCTGGAATAGCAGCAAGAAAAGAATAGTTATTATTATCAACATCTTGTGGTTGAATGCTAAATTTAAGTGGAAAAGTGCTCCACAATACTGTGGAAACTCAACTCAAAGAGCTTAATAAATTTAGATATGTACGGGTATTTTTTTGTGAAAAAAACTCATGTCAAAATAGTGAAGTTAATTGAGTGACCAGGTTAATATCTATTTTCTGAATGAATAGATGTTTGAATATTAAAGTGCATCAAGTATAGAAATTATGGATTGTGGTGAAGGGTGAGGGGCCAAAACAAAGGATTTGTTACTAAGTGGGCGTGAAAACAACATATTCTTAGAGACCTGGAGATAAAATACACAAAGAGAACAATGCCCTAAAATTTTTGTCCATGATGGGTGACAAAGGTGGGAAGCAGGGATCTTTTGCCCTTGAAAGTGGTTCATGGGGAAAACAGTTTGAGAGCAACTAACTTCTATGGGACTCAATAAAAATGTCCTGGTCCAGGGATTATTGACCACTTGGTCTACTATTTATTTGGAAAGGCATGTGCTCATTGATATTAATTTTGGATTGGTAATTGTATATGAATTGGGTATAAAGGAAAGAGGAATTATAAAGGGAAGTCCAAAATTGACATTTGGCTACCATGGGTGAAAACACCAGAGAGATATTTTTCTTTTTTTTCTTATATGTATTACTCTTCAAGTCAATATTGGATTGCTATTTAAAGAATATTGAATTATTAATAATGAAATTCTTGTTCATATAATGGAATTATGTCACCATTCAATCCCCATACATATCTATTCTATGATATTGTCTGGAGACAACTGATACGATACGAAAATAAAGAGTAGCATAATAGTCATTGCAATTTTTTCTTAGGACTCTGCTCTATGGCAAACATCTATCTTTCAGGTTAAAACTAGTACCCTTCTTCTTTGTCCTTTCCATTTTTGTATCCATTCATAATTCCCTTTTAGACATTTTTCCTTTAAATTATCTGACACTTCTCATCTCCTATTGCCTATTCACAAAAAAAAAAGATTCATTGCTCCTACTGCTCTATTAAAATATTATTGATCCCTATTCCTAAATATTATCCTTAATGTTGATCATTAAACATATTTCACTAGCTAAAAGTGATTTAAATTGTAATAACTAAAAATTTTAATGTGGAACCAGATTGATTGTTACTATGAGTGGTCAAGGGTAAGCTTATCTTAAAGTAATTTGAATGTTGGTGTTTCTAGGGTTCACCTGAGTGCGTCTAGGGGATCTCCAATGCCTGGGATACCACAGTCTGTTGCCTCCTTGAGTCGGTCTCGCTCCTCTTCAGCCTTCCTTGCCCTCTCCCTCTCCTTCTCCAGTTGCTCCTCAATGGCAAACACCTTTGCCTGAAGAAGCCGGTTCTCCCTCTCGGCTTGGGCCTTGTTAGCCAATTCCAAGGCAAGCATCTGCTTTGTGGACTGTAGGTCATCACGGACTTTATCAATGTCATCAAGCTCATCAGGCTCCACCACAGCTTCCTCCTCTGCCTGTTGGATTTGTTCCTCAATCGTCAACTGTCTTCGGAACTTGCGGAGACCTTAATAGGGAAATTCAATGAATGACCAGTGAACCACAGCCCTTTTGGTAAGTGGTACTTGATATCTTGCCTACTATTTGTAAATACTTAAATTACCTACTTTGCTATCAAGGGAAATCATTTGATTGGTTTTTCCTTATCAAACTTTACAAAAGGTAACAATGCAAGGATGACTTTCTTTTTAATGGAGTATTAAATGTTGTTCTATTTTTTTTGTTTGGGCTATCATCCTTCAATATTTATGGGGCATTATTTGTCAACTGTAGTTGACCTTTAAATTCATTTTCTTCATGCCCATTTATTGTGACAGGAGTACCCAGAATACTTTATTAAGAGAACAATATGTATGTGTGTGTGTGTGTATATATATATATATATATATATATATATATATATATATATATATATATATATATATATATATATATATATATATATATATATATATATATATATATATATATATATATATGATTATTAAGGAATATATACTAATAACCCACTACTTTATTAGAAAATGTTTTAATAGTAGTTTTTGTAATTGGAAACATATTGCAGTGCCCTGGCTATTTATTTGGCCAAAATTGGCATAATATATTTCAATTATAGTGTAGTTATTTACATTTGGTGCTCTGTTAGATGAATAATTTCTCACCAAATGTGCTGAAAGGAATTAAACACCATTATTGTGACAAAAAAGTATTCTTTATAGAACAGACCAGGAACATAAGCATCAATCTATGAATACATATGATTTAATCCATTCATCAATAAAATTGTTTTGTTGTCAGGTAGATAAATCCGTAGTTTCTGTAGTAATTTAAATGTAATACATACCATCCAGTACAGGTTTGCTTCTGTCATTTGTGACTGTTCTCTTGAGTTTTACTCCCTGTTGAATTTGGTTGAGCAGCTGATTGTGTATGTTCTTTTGCTCAGTTTCATAAACAAACTGGAATATTAAAACAATTTGATCAATATCCATTAGCCATCCTTTCAGAAGTAACATATTGTACTCTTATAATTATAGCTAACTTTTGAAACAAAAAAGTTAAAATAAATTAAGGCATGCATTCATTTAGTTAATGGCCGAGTTTTTGACAAGACTTGTAGCATTAACAGATGCTTATTGAAAGAAATGCTGTAATAGTTGGGGGAGATAGCAAGGTTTTTTAGTTAGGACTCAATAATATGATTTTTTTATCCTATTATGCAATTTTCTAAGAGCATTCATTGATTTCTCTGAAGATGTGAAACAACCATAAACAATTTGGTGAGAGGAATTCATCCATGCCGTGTAATATATTAAAGTTAAAAAATAGCAAGGAATTTAGATAAGGTGTCTATAGTTCAGACAAAATTTGGTTTATTATGCATGATATTTGCATGTGGTTTGAATAGATCGTTGTGTTATGGTAAAGCGTCATTCATTTAACACCAGATTCCAAAGTGTTTTAAGGTTTTGAGAATCATTAATTAAATAATACTTTTTTTAATGGAGAATATTGTTTATTCTATGAAATAATGATATTTGTTTATACATTCTTAATAACATAAATAATAAACAGGGTAGTTTCATGTGTTCCCTTGTGGTAACCATTCATATTGAGGTAAAAACTCTACATTTCCATATTTTAAGGTGAAGAAAGTGTTTACACTTTGACATAGCATTAATGATTACTCACTTATCCTAGTTTTTCCAAGTTAGAGAGCCACAGGATTGAAATTTGGTCATATTTTTAAGCCCATTTAAATCAGTTGCCTCTTTTCTGCGAAGAAATTTGAAAATCATGCTGCTTTTTAAACTAATTGCACTGATTTAGAGACCACAATTCTCTCTTTAGTAGATAAATGCTTGGTGGACAACAAATTTTCAAAGATTGTGTCGAGCTTATGAATAATATTCATTATGAAATTTATTAAATACAAAAATATTCCCCAAGAGGGTAAGTTTTCCCTCTCCCTGGATCCAACTTTGATTCAAATAACTTGCCATGAAGTAAAAGAATGCATTGGTCAAATTTTGAACAGTAAAAAGAAACCTTGATACTTCAGTATATGTTTAACCCCTATATGCTTCTAGTGCTGAAAACTAAAACAATGTGTAATTTGTGAATTCACATGATAGCGATGTGGTATGTGTGTGACTCTTAATGTTCAATGAAAATAGATAACATCATGGGTAATTCATGTTTGAGATGATCTAAAACATGCATGGCCATGGTAAGTGGGATTACTATCACTGGACAACTTAACTGCTTGTTTTTAATGTCTCATAAACAGGAAAATGTACCTCCATCATCCCCTTTCAGAATTTTGTAAAACAATTTTGAAGTTCTTCATTTCATGGAATTTGATCAAGGAATAGCAAAAAAGATTCGAGAAAATTTGGTGAATTGAAATTCTGCTGTCTATACTCAAGAAATATTCCTCAGAGACTCAAATCGTAGCTATGCAGCCATATTTTGCTTAAATTTATGAATATAAAATGACTGGAAAACAGTAGTGTGAATTGATTTTGTGTGTTATATTATTTTGAACAAAAATTAAAGGAAAAAATACCTTGGTGACAAAACAATTAAAAATAGGAAAAAAACAGGAATATGGTGATTTGGATACATATATTTTTCTATGAAGTTGCATGATTCCATGCATCTCTCATTAGTTGGTGTTAGTTCAGATTAAATCTAACCTTTCTTATGGTTGGACATGCATTAGACACCATAGCCAGTATATTGAAATAGTATACAGTCCTGGTGTAGGCATACTGCCAGCATAAGCTTCAATAGAGCTATAATACTGTAAAAGAAAAAAATGCTAAGTGATAGGAGAAGAACATTTGAAGGGTGATGTGGAGATGAGTATGTAAAGCAAAATGAAACGATTAAGTGAGAAATATGAAGTTGTGCAGTGAAAGTTAGGGGAAAGAACTATAGAAATAATGTGGAAGAAAGCTGATATATTGGGAAAATTATTTGACATTAGTAATGACTTTAATTGAAGGAAATATTAAGGGAAAGAAAAAGACGAATGAAAGGGAACTGAGAAATATTTCTTGATAACTACGGAGAATCAAAATATTCGATAGTGGACTGAAAAAGGGCAACAGAGGGACAAACTACAATTGCAAGTGTGAGAGAATAGAGAGATTTTTAATATGAGGTGAGTGGGTATGAGGGAAGAGTGAGTGGCCATGGGGAAGAATAGAAAGTTTCAAGAGCCAATCATCTGAGTGAAAACTAATGATGTTTGTGAAATTCTGACACGCATCTGGAGTTGAACTTGTTTATGCCTCATGCATAATATTCCTCATTAAACTTTTGAAAGACGGTTTAGAGTCTTTGTAATAATTTTTTCGCGACAAAGTATTGGACGCTGAGAATGAATTTAATAGCCCTGGATATTGAGTCCAATCTAGAAAGGATCCCCTCTAGAATCCCCTCTGATATCTCCGACGCGTTCGTTTTAAAGCGTCAATTCGACTGCGTGACCAGCTCACCTTGTCGAATTGTTCGTCGTCCATGCACGGTACTGTCTCCTGGCCCTCCTCGCATTCTGTCAAAAGCACGTCGCCGGAGTCCATGGCCGCAAGGGTGGGTGACCCAGAGGGCAAAACTTTCCCCGGAGAGAGGGCGACCGGAGGCTATCGAGTTCAAGTCTTTGGCGTGGCGCATGAGGTACAACTGCCAACTTTTCGCGCGAAAAAATACGGGCGTCTGCCAACTTTTCGTTCGAAAAATACAGAGGTTTGCCTATTTTTGTAGCGAACAATGAGGGTAAAGAATGGTCGCTAAACCATGCTCCGCTGTTTGGGTTTAAAGCACCTCTGGTTCAGCGGAGTTTAAGGAGAGGCAGATTTAAAACACACGGCTACATTTTGTCCCTCCAAAGTTCCGAAGCGATTAGATTTCACTGTCTCGAAATTCATTAAATATGAAATAATCAAGATGCCGCTGAAATTGAACATTATCAAGGGTTTCTTATTTTTTTGGTGCTGAAAATAGTGTAAATGAAACGTAAATATCCCAATATTTGTAGTTTAAAATGTATTTGGAACCACATCAAGATCAAGCAGACGTTAAATCGTATTAATTGAATCTTCAGCTTTAATTGAGAAAAATATTATTTTCTCGCTATTAACTGGCTTTGCTCATATGAAAAAGTGATGAGTATTATTATAAAACACTAACGCTATTTTTAAAATTCACGTTTCTTAATGCTTCCTATTAAAATATCTAACATATACAATAAAATAACTATCTTAATGCTTCCTATTAAAATAGATAGCTAACCACCCAGAAGGAGCACTTAACCTTCATTAAAGAAAGAAATGTGTATATCATTTCACTTATTTCTAGTGTGCACTCAGATATCGCTAAAAATACTGAAATTCTGTTTTACTTTTGATTTCTCGCAACATCGACTAACGTAATGTTAAGTGCTGTGGGTCTGGAGTTTTGCAGGTCCATGCCTATAAACGCGGAACTATGAATAGACTTTGACATTGATCTTCGGTTTGTCATTAGCAGGAACCAACAGCCGTATTTGCCTCAGTTTCGGTTACATACGTCCATAGTAATTATTGTATTCAGTGAAACGGAGAAAATTAGCTGTCTTTATTGCTCCTCCAAGGTGTAGCACGCGGAAAGACTACAAGTAAACGCTCACGATTTCACTCGACTACCAACACAACTCAAACCCTTATATACGACAGCTAAGAACCGATCATATGATCGGTTCAACATGGGATGTTCAAACACCTCCGACCAATTACGATAATAAAATCACTGGTTAATTGTCGAGAAGGTGTGCAATGATTTTGTCTCGCTGTACTTATGATCTGTGTGTCTATGTAGGCTATAACTTCGATCAATATATTCTCATTTCGACGATCTTTGTTTGAATATGATAAAATAAATGTGCGAGCAAAGAGAGAATGGCGTTGTAGAAAGGAATCATATTACAGAATTTATTTCGTTGGGTAATTGTAATTATATCTGTTGAAGACAAAATTCCATTATGACTAAGTACGTATCTGTGAACATTATTGCGTGGGCATTGTCATGGGATTGCACGCAAAATGTTTTGAAGGACTGGTTTTTGTAATAAGTGTTTCCATATGACAATGAAAGAGTAGCATCGGCGTAATCTTTCGAGCATTTTAAATTGATTTCTCCTTTTTCGAGCGCTGCCACCGTGCCTACCTGTCCTTTGGCCTTCACTTGGGGCAAAAGTGGTTTGCTGCGGTCGTTGCATTGGACGTGCTTCAACTTGATTCCGTCCTCCACCTCCTTCATCATCTCCGCCCAGTCGGGTCTCCGCCTCGGCCGACTCCGCAGGGCCTCCAGCCGCGCCTTCGTCTCCGCAGTGTTTGCCACCCGCTCTGAGGTTCCGGGGAATCGAACGATAAAATGAATTACCATCAAATTATCACGCGCTCGTTTTTATAACAGAAGAAGACAAGTGAAATAGCGCCATTTGTTGTTTACCTCAATGAGAGAATCGATCCGATGGCAGAATTTCAGGGGCCGTCGACTCTACGGAAGCAAGGAAATTGCTTCAAAATCACGCTTCAAATCAAGATTTCGAAAAGAAGATTTGAGAAAATGATGACAAAAATGAGTATTGAGATTTTTTGTCTTGTTTTAATTCAAGTTAGAAGTAAGTATAAAAAAGCAGTCATTTCTTCATTTATTGGGTGAAAGAAATCACAATGTGGGAAAGTTTTTCCTTGATGAGCATACTATAATTTTTTTTTAGAGATTACCATTTCGTTTTTTATAAGCATAATTTCACACAAATTTTATTGAACTTTTCTCCAATAATTTGATACTCGTAATTTACAATTACGTTTTATGATAAATTTGTTTAGTAACGATCAGGCCCTCATGTGCAGTGCTTGACCACTATTCTACGCATATTGTGGATACGTACAAATTGTGCTTGGTGTGGATGGAAGCCCTGCCACACACCTTGCCGTTGGATTGCAAGTTATCGTATTATTGTAGAAATGTGCGCTTCTTTACCGTCAGTTGATCACACGGACGTGTATGCGAGTCTTTGAATCAGGATCTCAATGGAATTATTGCACAATTTTATGCGAAGGTTGCGCATGAAAAGAATAGTGTTCAATTATGCAGGGCATCAATGTTTCAAAGAGGTTTCCCTTGTATCCTTTTTAAGGCAGTTCTCTTGTGGATTATGATATTCATAATAAAAATAATCAACCTTATTTTAATAGGCAAGGGTAAACCTCACCCCAAAGTTTATCTGTAAGGCGTGTAAAATTCACGCAATCAGGGAAGGGGGCAAAGTTCCTTTTCCAAGGGGCTAAGTTCGGTTTCGCAAGAAATTATGATAACCAGAAATTCTCATCGCTTGGATTTAGAATATGGGATTGTCAAAGGGATCACCCGGAGTTTGAATCCGGTAACCTATCGTCAGAGGCCGACTGCGCCATCTATTGGGCAACAGCGTCTCCCCGTAATGCGTGGTAATTGGAAAAAATATAAAAGTGAGGAACAATTCGCCAGAATCTTTTGGAGCTTTGAATGCCTTAAAACTTCTCTGGGGTATGTAATCAGATCATTAGTGAGCACCTCTTCGTACACATCGATTAGTATAGAAAAATCAATGACATTTGATAGCGAATGGTAATACTAAGCGTACATTTTCGAAGAACAGCCTATGTCTGAATGCTTTCTGGGTCCCAAAGATATGTCATTTATTTCTACGTTTCTTCTACGTTTTAGATGGGGTATTCTGGCAGTGAAATGGGAAATATAACCAACTTTATGAGGTTGAATTCATGACTGTGGCCATCACGAACGGTCGAGAAAGTCTCCGACGATAATACTTGAACTAAAAATTTGTTAGATCAACAAGTTTAGAAATTTCCTTCCTCTTTATAATAAAATAACATGTGCAGTGTCTAATGGACTATAAATGTTGCACATCACGTGCAGCAAATGGAAAAAGGATCGAAATCTCCGTGAAATCTTGATAAATTGAATCTTTAGGATGACTCAAATTTACTCTATATAAGATTTCATTTCCATTTTCTATTAAAGACGTGTATTTTGGTGTAAAAATGTTGACTTTTCCGTTAAAATTAAATTAGCGAATAATATTTTCGTCAAGTTATATTCAAATCATGGAAATTAAGGATAATATTCAGAAGCTATGTTTAATAAATAAGGGTTTCCACAATATATAATTTAGATAGTGTTATAACTATAATTAGGCCAGTAGTCTGAGTTCAGAAAGAAGATGGATGATCTTTCTGAACTCATTTATATATGCACACCCCTACTAAAAATATTTGGATCTTATCCAACTCTGTTGGCTCCCTTTCAGGCCTTGATCGGCTTTCTTTTTATTTATTTTGCTCGTACAAATTATCTGTTTGAATTTGAAGAAGTGGGTGTTTTCCAGTCTTTAGTAGCAGAAAATAGGTATATGAAAATACGTTCAAGGACAAAAATCAAGGTTATGGGTCCCAAATTTTAACAGTATTGTTCCTTAAGAACTGTGCCATATATCAATTTTTTATTTATGTAAAGCTGTCAAGCTAGTCCTCGGCGGACGTAATTGAGAATCCAAGGAGGGGAGTGTACGTACCATCTGTAAGGAAGCGATCACGATCATAAGGTTTCGTTTGAGAAGGTAACAAAAGAGAGGAGGGTCTTGGAAGCAAATTTTTACGCTCATTTTACTGCTTGAGCGTGCATTGGATTTGTGTTTGGGCTTCCTCATTTGCGAAAGCAGCTGCTCCATTGATTTATCTCCTTGCCAACCAATTATTTTGGTTAAATGCTGAGGTTTTCCTCGTAAGACGCCGAGGAAAATAGTGAACAATTTTTGTTAGAAGTATTAATATAGTTTGAGATCTATTTGGTAACTTATTTGATACGAGATTCAAAATGTCCACGAAATTCTTTCAGGTTTAATTTTAAGACGTTAAATTTCGTTTATTGCTAAGAGAATCACCAGTTGTTTTCGTAACGTAACTTAACATTGAATCAGTGCCTAACAACAAATATTTAATATCGGCGTTATTATGCAAAGTCATAAGAAATAGTTAAATACGTTTTTAACAAAAGATTTAGTCAAAAGATTAGGATGGATTATGGAAAAAAGGTTTTTTCAGAATATATTTATTTCAGAGGGTCAAAATGTATGCATGCATTCCTGTAAGCATCCTGTTGGAATGTCATTCGTCAAAGGTGCACCTAATTTGGTGTTTCATTTAGTCTCGCCTTATATGTGCATTATGAATCCCATCAATGCAGCGTTCGGTGGAATACTCGCGAAAAGATTTACGTACGTTGGTGTTCAACGAAGTGTCGTTTATCGACGGTGAAACAGTAAGCCTTGGACGGTCGAGTAATCATGGAATCTCGATTTATTTAGGACGAAACAACCCTCATTTAGGTAAATCACAACCGCGTGCCAATTTCATTGAAGGTCTCGCACTCACTTGTCGCGGTGGATTCATGAATGAGCGAGCCTCTTGTAGAGGTATCTTTCCACCCAATCGCGAAAAGTCTTCCCCCTTTAAATCCACTCGTGCTTTCTTATCTCCTTACCTCTCCCGGCCACCCTCGCTTTCCATTCCGATTCCTCCAATGTTCTCGCGGCATTCTCTGCGCGGCGCTGATGCTCATTTATTTCGGGAAGAACTGCTGCAGCGACCGATGAAATCCCCCGCCTCGTCCTCGTTCCTCCTCCGTGTTCCAATTTCAACACCCCGCCCCCTCCCACACCCTTCCTCTGTGATCTATCCATGGGGCTTCCTCCCCTAGGCGTTCGTTTCCCTTCTTCCTCGCCGCGATTCATTCCGTCTTTTTAGTTCTTGACGCCTGCGCGGCTGTTTCTTCAACATGTTTCTCATGCAATTTTGAGGAAATCTTGTGGAAATATACGTATGGATTGAGTTGAGGCTATTTTTTCTATTGGGGATAGGTGGGTAAAACGGAGTGTAAAAAATATGTACTCCATTGGAAGTTTTCACGACGTAACACTCAAGTAGGGATCTGGATTCCTCTGAACGATTCTGTTACCTCCAGGATACGAAATCGGACCCTTAAGGCAATAAGATAGGGCACACAAACAAACGCAACTACCCGATACCCCATTTGGAGTTGACTTTGTAATTCAGATCTGGAAATTCCCGTGCATCGCAAGTTTTCACGAAAGAAAATCTACTACAATATATTTGTATTTAGTTCCTGAATTGCAGGTTTTGAAATTTTCATTCCTATTGTCGCTCTTTGCCAATGCAAATTCTTTGATGCTATCAAGCGCTTTTTCCTGGTCCTGATGAAATTTTAACATTAAATGTATGCCTTCTTGCTTCTTTGATTCATCAAATTTGATCGGTAATGTTGAATAAGTATTCCCACAAAATATTGTTGGAAGGGAGTAATTGTTAATGAGCGTGATTTGCCGTCCACTCAATTCCATGAGGAAACCTATATAACATCTGGCCACCATTTCCTCATGCGGTGATTTTATGTTGTACTGACAATGTTTCGAATACTATGGGAATTGATTTGTTATATTTCAGTGCTTTTTCTCACCACTCTGGTGTTCGCGCACGTGAAACGGGCATTTGGCGATATTTGTTGTGAGAGGGTTGGGATGAGAGACCAGTAGTAAATGGGGAGTGGTATCGTGCGATACCGTTTATTCCCAAAATGCAAAAATGTGAAGAGGGGACATCACTGGGAAGATGTGAACACAACAAAAGCAAGAAAAGACAAGACAACTAATAAGCCTAATTGCCGAGGACTTCCAAGGGTGCTTTAAACAGTGGAAAAATATATGGAATAAGCGTATAGCAACGAATGGAGAGTACTTCTAAGGGGACAAAATGGATGTAGGCTAAATTTTGCAAAATAAAGGTTTTATGGCCTCAGTTCGCGTATTTATTGGGCAGAGCACGTATGTATAGCGCGTGTAGTTTTGCGTAATTATATTTACCAACTTCGAACAGGTGAATACTAACTTTGGAGTTGTCTGAACATTCCGAGCAGTTTTACCCCTGATATATAGGCATCATTCTAACACGTATGTAATTCCTTAGTCTATACTTCAGGATACTGCTATCCACGTCCGTTGCCTATTAGGTAACTGCTATTATACATACTCGTGTATGTGATGTTAGACCTTGAGGATTGCAGTGGTTGTAAATCGAATGGCATAAAGGATAAATCAATTGAATCTTTTTTAAATCGATGAAATCGCAACGTCATATCACCTTAATTCATCACTGATTCATTGTATCATCGTAACTCTTATACGAGTATACTTCTACGAGTATAACTCGATTACCTTCGGCCAGGGCGATTTGAAGATATTTTTGTGGTTTAGACAATTGAAACACCATCGGGTCCATGAGGACAACATCGATAAGGTAAAAAGGATATTAATGACATAGATGTTTAAAAATATATCCGTTTGTAATCCCATCACCCCAATTTTATATCGAAGGTACTAGTAATCGAATGGAAATCGTTGGTCTATTTTTTCATTCCTCTTTTCCATGTTTTGTCATAATATATGGAGCAGCGCAACCTATACAACGTAGTATCGCACATCTATTGCATTGCTATTATTTGAGATCGCAATGGTTATCCAAGGATTAGGCATTAGTTTTAAAATTTTCAGTGGCGAATGTTGGTAATTGTTGTTGTAACGAGCATTACACCAATATGCAATATGAATATTTAATGAGCGTCATTAAATTTAAAGTAATTTCTATCTTCAAAATGAATGTTGATGTAAATAAAAGTTATTTCAGCGGACAAAAAGCTGCAGTCAAGAGCAAAAGTTTCGAATGTTATGGTTTCTAGCCCAATAAAAATTAAAAAAAGACGATCTGCTATTGTTTTTAGAGGAATATTTATGCGTTAAATAATTAAAAATGTGGCAAGAAGCGATAGTAATCATCCAATTGGAAAATGAGAATCATGCCAAACCTCATCCTCGGAGTTACTACTATACATTCGTCTTATTTCAGTTTTAAGTTAAATGTATTTTTACAACAATTTTGTGAAAGTATATTGTTCGATAGTACTGTAGTTAAATTCGTACTCTCTCAGCTAGTAAAGATATGTTTTCATCCGAATAAGGAGACATATTTTGTTTCGGTTCGGTTATGTTTATTTGGCTTTCGCCTCTTTCGTTGGATGTCCATGGGCGCTGACTGTTATCTTCCATCTCCAACCTCTCATTTCCGTCTCTCCCGTCTCCTTTCTTTTCATTTCTGCTCTTGACCGCTCTCGCAGATGTCTTCCGCGTGTTTGTTTTCGTGAGTTGGTCGAGGCGGTTTGCTAACAGAGATTTTCTCGCGGGCGAAGGGGAGGGAGAGATAGGAGGGGCGTTCGGATTGCCGCCTCAACGCTGTTGTTTCTCCCCCGTTCTTGTATCTCCTCGATGACTCACAGTCCCAGAATAGGGTGGGGACACTGCGTCACAGTTCTCGATAACATGCCCCGCCATCACCACCTTACTCCTTCCGAAAACCCTCTTCCCCCGCTCTACCCCCTCTCCCCCACCCACCTCCGCTCATCCACCCTACTTGCAAATCCTTGTGACTAATCCTGATATAGCAAGATTAGACCTATTCATGTCATCGTGTATAATCTTAATCAAAGAATCAATTGCGATGGAAGCAAAGCAAATCCGAGCATCATCTTTGGTGAATCAATTGGGTTGGTAGAACGGGATTTGGTATACGGAAATCCTCATCGAATTGGATTATCACGCTTCCGCTGGTGATGAAAATCGCGTGCTATCACTTCCTTTCTTTCACACACACAACAACATAGTAAGGAGAAAACTACGTTGCTATGGTGATACTAACTCGCATTTCCTTATTATTAGTGAAAAGAAACAAAAAATATATGAAAAATTATGTCATTAAAGTAAAACAATGCAATTGTTTTAAAAAAATAGCACATAATCTGGATTTTCAGGTTTATGATTATCGTTTCTTCTTACATCTGATTGTTTATACTCAAATTTAAATCCAATAAATGTACGATAATTGCTTATGAATTCGTAGCATGCTTCAGGGGTAGGGTAATTGTGGATCTTTCTGCCGTTCTGATATTTTTACAGATTCTGGCGTTTGACATTTAGCGACGCTCTTATATCTTTGCAGGAAGCCATTAATATTAAAATATTTCGCCTTCAGGAATCATGTTGGACGAAGGAATCATATTTAAACAGAAATGAATCAAAGTCGAGTTCGAATGCAAATCAAGTATGCTTGATTACCAAATTCTAATTGGAACTTTTAACTACGAGACGAAGAATACGGCGGCGGCGGTATTATGCGAGTCAATCAAATCTCACTCCCTCAATAGTGCCCGTCTCCCTAATCCCGGCCGCATTCGATGATTCCTCCTCCCGGCCGAACCGCCCCTCTCTCCTCCCCATTCTCCGTCGCCCTCTCCATCCTCTGCCGGAGACTGCCTCCCGCGCCACCTGCCCGCCGGCCAACCAGCCGACTGCCCCAGATATTACTCGGCCGCGCGCATTCTCGAGCGACCTTACGGCCGTGCGTTGGGAATAGAGGCAGGCCGCCCTCGGCGTCTGGCCTTCGGCGCCAAGTGGATTGGTCAGACGGGAGAGGGGGGGACGAGCCTCCTCCTCCCCGTCAACCCCACCTGTCTCGCCTCCACGGACCTTCCTCTCCTTCCGCAACCCAAAGAATCGGCCGCCTCACATCCCCACGCATTCTAGTCGAGCTCGACTATCGAGGAAGATACATATTATCAAAGACCATTTGAGCCTCCAGGAGTATCTCATTCACTCCGGATCGTGGAACGAGTAGACCGCATCTGGCGAGTCATTGCTGGATACAGGCTCTAAATCGGAAAATTAAGTTCTGCGTTCATTAAAATTGGAAGCCCTTCGGATGAATTGGTGATTTTTAACATTCAGTAATTTTGATAAAGTTTTGTGACTTAACTGTTACGATATTTAGGGCTTTATTCTGCGTCCCTTGACAAGGTTTGATCAAGAAAAACATTTATTTGTTCATAGCATACTCCATAGCATTTGGATAACATTACCTGAACTTCTCAACTTAAATGCTCAGTCCTTGAGAAATAGAATAGTGCGATCAGAGAATGGTACGGGCAAAGTCTCCCTAAGGACGTATTTTAATAGGTGCACCGTAAATGTTCAAGTTTTTGTGATACATTTTTCAATGAACAAAAGAAAAAACTGAATAGTTTGTTCTGAAGGAGCTTAAAGATTCTCGTATTTGAAGGATACAAAGTTGATGCATGGTAAAAATATGTGCACACAAATATCAATATTTGTTTTGCTGCCTCTTTAAGTAGGGGTTCTAATCGACCATGTCGTGAAGCTTAATTCTAGATTATATGACCAATGTGCCGTAAGGCCATTATAATTATTAGTGTCACCCTTACTCACGACCTTTCCTGGGTGAAGCATACGGGGAATTATATAGACAAATTGGCAACAAAATAGGATTTGTCAGAAGAATGTTGGAAAATTGTGACGAGAAGGATTAAGAACATTGTAATTATTCACTAGTTAAGCTCATTTAGAATATGCTGCTAGTATATCAAAACAAATTAGGTGCAGCGTTGAGGAGCTAGATTTGTAAAACCTTGTTATGATAAATTGAGTAGTGCATCAAGATCGTTAGATGAACTAGGTTGGTAATCACTCACGGAGCGAAGGTTAATTTACAGATTTAATCTCTTGCATACATTGAAAACAGGTCTATTTGGTAACGATGTTGTAAATATGTTATTTTCCCCATCTTTTTACGGTATGGGAGATAATTCCAATAAAATTAGAGAGATTAAGTGTATAACAGATTGATTTAAGATGTAATTTTTCACACTAGCGATAAGGGATGAGAATAATTGTATCTGATCACGCTAGGGGGGAAAGAAGTTTTCTTTTTTCATTCTGAGTAGTCTAGAATGGTGCGATTATATCTTCTAACCGTAATTGTTGTCCTTGTTTCTAACAGCTCCTCTCCGATACGCAGAGCAAGGCGAATGATTTTTACACTCTGAAATTGTTGCATTGATATCTATTATATTTTTTCTACAATTCCTTGAAGTGTATCTCACTTTGATGCCGTACTGCTTGTACTTGTAGTTGTCATAATCAACATAATTTGAATTATTTTACATTTACATACTATTTTAACTAAAACTTTAAAAAAACTGTATTTTTGATGTTGTATGCCTGAGTCAACACCCTCTGCCCACATACCCTAGCGATGACTTGCAGGGTACCATGTAGGAACAAAAAATAAATAGGAATTGTGTGGTTTATGCACATTAATTGCGCTCACCGAATTTGTTTTTACTATCAGAGAGAACCCTAAAAGCAATTTTAGGACCCTTGATGCCGAAGGCCCTATTCCAAGGAGGAACGGGAGATGCGTGCTCTTTTTTGGGGAACTTTCGCTCTAAATACGGCGTGATGTCAAATACGGTTCATAATCGCGTTCCGCCCGTATATTATTTTGTCATTCTCTTCCGCGACTCTCAGGCCTTGTGGCAGCCCCAGCGAAAACAAAATGAAAGTCATGCACCAATTATCATCCCTGTTGACGTTCTACCATGACAAATCAGTACTCTGCTATGTTCTTGAAATGATACATTCGGTGTGAAGTGAGTTTACATATCAATCTTTCAAAGATTTTCATTAAATTTATTTAGCTTTTAGCCAGTCTCTAACAACTTTTAATGTACTACGAATTGCGTATACTACCTCCTGTTTGCATTAAATTCTTTCCTCCTTTAGGTGTTCGTCTATCTACCAGTCTTTATGTCGTTTAAAAAGCCTATTCTTTTCCTTCATCTGCTGCACCAATCGGCCTTCGGACTTCAAACCCCTTGGACGAATGTTTGGTGTGAGTACCGCTTTATATAATTTTTAATTGATAATTTGTTTATTTAATCTGAGTCGGATTACACGATGGCGTACACTCCTCTCCCGACCGAGGGGTCGCACACCAGCCGAGGGCACTCGACAACGATACAACGATGGGCATCTGACCGTGCGGAAGGAATTGGTCTCCTACTCCCGAGGGAACTCCCGGGAAGCTCGGGGGGCGGGGGGGGGAGTTCTCAATTTCAAGGTCACCCGCTCGTGTCGTTGAATAGGTGCACTGACGGATGGGAACACAGCTCAGTAAACGACGTATTGAATCCTTTGAGATAAGGGAGCGAGTCCCCGATCAGCTTATTGCAATCTGATTCGTGCCCCCCTGGGGCCTTACACTGCCTCATCACCCGCAAGACGCTCACAAGTCAGCCGCGGGATGATCGGGTTGGTTCACGTACGCAAATCTCTCGCGTGCTATTCTTGTGGTGACCCGAGTCAGCTGACTAAACGGACACAGCGGGGAGAGGAGAGCCAAGGGACGGGAGGGAGGAAAATAATCCGTCAAGCATTACTCAAACCTACAGTTGATTATTTTAATTAGATGCATACGCGAAATATAATCTAATTAGCTTAATATTCTTGCTGCGATATCGCTAAATCCGCTCTCAGTACGCTGCAATGTTTGACCTCTGACTTTTCGTTTGATAACCAAGGCCAGCTAATATTCACATTTATATTCAAAGCATTGGGGACAATGGGTTGGTTTTGATAGTTTCAACAAGTGGAATATATTATAAGAAAAGTGCTTCTCGAGTCAAAAGGTGATGATTAAAAGTAGCTTGCTTGGTTGACAAAACAATGATCGGGTGCCAAATGAACTTAGGAGGCTACACCGCCGAAAGTGTGTACGTATGCTTGAACGCAATCTTGGTGTTTTTGCGTTTAAATTTGAAACCTTGCTTGAAAGTGTTCCATATAGATGTTCCTATACAGGATTTTAAGTGTAAAAATCATTCAAAGTCTTTACTAATCTTTTATTGGCATATTTACTTAGTGAACCTGTTATCAATTCTCTTATTCTTTCAAAGTCTCTTTCGCTGTCATAGTTTCTCTCCTAATGCCCACAATTAATATTCCCTTTTGACAATCGATGTAGCATTTTTTTGAAAATGAAAAAAAAATAAATGTTTATGTTTAAATGTGTTCCTTATAAAATTACCTCTTTTCTTCTATCGGTAATCACGTAATGTATTGAACGTTTTATTACAGAAATAAATATGTACCTATTGCCATGGGGGGAATAAAATTCAAGCTATTAGAAACTGAATTAGGAAATATTGAGGGTAAAATCTTAGGCCCTCAAAATCATGTATTCCCTCGTCCCAAAGGAATGGAAATGCATTTTATCAAGTTTGTTTTTCGTTACAAGAATAAACATTTAATATTTGGGCTGCTTAATGATAAGATTTATTACTTTGATGAAATCTTATGATTGAGGAGTAATAGGGACGCAAATATTTTTATAAAGAGTGAATTAACAAAACATATGGAATTGCTATAGATATGATCGATTTTATTGAGAGAATAAAAAAGTAGCATTCCATATTATTAGACAGGAAATGAATCAAGTGACGTATTATGGAAAAGTAAAAGAAAAGAAAACAGTGTAGAACACCACATGAAAATATAATTATTAGATTGGCGCCTCCCACAAATGATATTTTTTCGTTAAAGTTTGTTCATAGCCAAAAATGTTTAATTTGATTGCTATTTAGGTATAATTTTCAATTGTAGTATAATCTTCATCATATGCGATGTACAAATAATTAAGATAATCAATACAACATACAATTACGGGCAATATTTATCATCTACCATAGTTATTTGATCTTCATAATATGCAATAGTAGTATAAATTAACAATTGATAAATGGAATACTGATTCTGGCCCTGCTAAGCCAGTCAGTTCTGGCTTGACAGCAGGTGCCATGCAAACAAAAATGAGAGCTTAAAGTGTTGCAATTATAAAGCTACATATATTGTGTCGCGTTTTGTTCCAAGCCCTAATCCATTTTGTATTTAAGCCAGTCTTTTATTCTCTTTTTACAGCATTTACTGACTGTAATATTCTTAAATCTTTAGATATTTCATTAAAAATGAGAGGTACAAAAACCTCCAATTTTCTTCCACCTTGATTTGTATGAAATTGTTTTGTTATATACTTAACATTGTCCCTTACTGGCAATTACTTTTTATTTAAATCAGATATTTTATATTTGTTGTAAAAATAGTTTCCTGTTATGACGACATGTTTATACAGCCTGTCTACGGGTAGAATTCCTAATTTGCGAAAGATATTTTTTCCATCCAAAGTATTTGTATTTTTTGATCTAACCTCAGACATTTTCTCTGGGATGTTTTGCCGTTTATTTTTTAGCATATTAATTTTTTTAAGCACCAGTGGATCCCCATACGGTAATATCATATCGGAAAATACTCTCAACCAGTGAAAAATACACTATTTTGATGACACTCAAACTTTCAAAACTGGTGATGTAGTTAACTTGACGAAGGGTGTCATTTTAATTTATTATTTATTTTAAAAGTATTTTCACCAAAGTTAATATTTTGGTCACTGATTAACCTCAAGTAATTATATTTATTTACTTGTTCCAGCATGGGGAAATTGCTCAATTTTTTTATATCACCCTATATTTTGACAGTTTTCAGCTTTCGCTGACGTTGTTTCTATGTTGTGCTGTTGAGTGAAGTGTCATTAATATTGCATCTATGAAGATATTTTCGGAAATGCTCTGTGTTGATGTATTGTAATATAGGCTGCGATAACTATACTGGCGACATTAAGAGCCAAAAACGGAAGATTTCATTTGGTCATCTCCTCCTATGCTTGTAACAATAGTGAGGTCCAATCACCTTTGATTTTTGTAATGTTTTAGGGTTATTTTGCATACAATTGGAGCCTGATGGCCATTTTTTCGAAGTCATTTGGTATTTTATAAATTCCTTATAGACTTCCTGGTTTTTAATACTAATTAGTCATAGGATCTCATTATTGTAATGGTTGTATAGGACTGAAGATGACCAAATGAAGTATTTCATTCATACCTTATAAAGCCTTCAGAATTATCGGCAAGAGATTGTATAATACCGAAGCAACACAAAGCATCAGAGAAAAAACTCCTCAATTCTACTTTTAACTCCAGAATCTAACATTTACAGTTATGATTCATATCACTGTTTCTTAGATAACTCTGTATGCATTTAAACCGCGAATTACAAGTATAGACATACAATCAACGCGATAATGGCACGTCCGTATGTTCAAAAAACGTGTATCGAGAATTCAGTAGGTACTCACTGATTTCGCCAGTCGGCATGGGTGGTGGTGGAGGACCCATGGGGCCCATCGGGGGCGGTGGCGGGGGCGGAGGTGGTGGTGGGCCCGGGGGTCCCTTCTCCGGCCTCCCCCTCGGCTGACTCAGCTGCCTCTGGAGCGGCGGTTCGGCTTTCGGCGGCGGTTTCGCCTGCTGGCTTGTCCGCCTCTCCTTATTCCCAGGGAAGCCGTTCTCGACGGGCCCGTCCTCTCGGCCTCCCTTGGACCTCCTGTCGGTCTCCTGGCGCTGGAACCTCCCCCTCTGAGGTGCCTCGCTTGCCTCCGTGGGTCTCGATCGGGTGCTCTTGGGTGGTTCTTCTCTTGCATTGCTGTCCACTCTCTGTATCGGTATGACCTTCGCCTTCTTGTCCCCTTGAGGAGTCGTAATGGAGGATATCAGTTCAGTGAAAATGCGCCATGCTCGATACGTTTTGAGTAAATTGAGTAGGCTCAGAAAATACATCCGTATTTTAGGGAACGGAGATGAAATGTTGGTGAAACTGAGCAGATTCTGACGAGGGGGAGTGTGTGAAATCCCAATATCGTAATGTTAAACGTAAAGACTTGTCACCACTTAGTCGCCATAATCTGAAGACTTATTGTGATAATTGGGAAGAAACTTTTATGATTCCGTATACAAATTGAAATACATTGTTTCTTCCTCACGGAATTTACATACAGTCTTCATTTATTGACTTCCTATGAGATTATTGCTGAATTAAATTGGAGGTTCATATTAAAAAATAATTTTTACTGGTAATTTTATTCAAATGCCCTGTCTTTTTGAGGCGGGGGTGAAGGTTAATATTTTGTTAGCTCTTATATGGTTGAATACATTTGAGTTTGGACAAAGGTAGAGCAAAAGTAGTTGTGGCCATTTTTTCACCTAAAACCCAGGAGTCGACACCAAAGGGGAAGGGGATAAAAAGAAAAAAATCAATTTTCACTTTAATGTAGAAGCATTTGATAATTTCTACAGAAAAAAACCGAAAAAATAAGTACACTTAATGGGTGTTCGGAGATTTGGATGGATTATGAGCATGCACGAGGAAATAGAATAGGTAGAGAAGAGGTACTTGGAGGCACAGAAAAGTAATTCCAGTGTTATTACCAAATAAAAATGTGTTTTTTTTTAAATCAACGACTTGAAAACACTACGCTGTAGCCAAATGGAAGTGTTCGCCAAAAGGGAGCAGAGAACCGTGTCCGAGGTTACTATTGCCAGAAGAGACGCCTCGGAACTCTCCGGACGTTACAACACCACTCTTGAGAATTTACTCTTATTTTAAGTGTAGAATTTACTCCTGGTTGAAAGTGTAGTTAGTACATGATGTGTGACTGGAAACGGAAGTAAAACGGTTTTTTCCGTGACTATCAGCCCCTATCCACCGATAGTTCATGTGCGCTACAGATGACTGTCTTTAAGTGTACGTTGGAGAGCGGTGGGGGGAGACTAAAAATTCGAATCGGTATGATCGTATAAAATGCCCCCATTATATTTCTGTAGAGAATTTCATGCATGAAAATTCTCAGTCTCCTTTTTGTTTCTATATTTAATTTATTATATTTCCATAATTCATACATAAATCTTTCGGTTTAGGGCCATCGCGAGATAAACATTTCCGCTTCCTTAGCCATCTTAGAATTAATAACTTTTTCGATTGAACACAGAAAATCGAAACCATTCATAGAATCGTAGTTCGAGTAATGATTGAATCTTGGAATGCCTAACGTTATTTTCTTACGTCGTATTTTATCGTGCTAATTTTTTTTGGAGTTGGACATTTATATCAATGGAAAATAAGTGGGTAGTTCCAACTTATTAAGATTCTAACGTAAAAATTAGACTCCCTACTCTTTGTAATTGTAGCTAAGCATTATCTAATTCATTATTTCCTTTCTATGCCGTAGAAGGAACAGTTTTTAAGTGGTTCATCATTTAAGAAATATTCTTGTCAACTACTCTCAGTTATGAAAAAGCAGAAAAATATTCAGTCGGAAAGGAATTTAGATTAATTAAAAGATAAGGTTTTGATTCCGCATTGGAGCTTCATCAGTAGGTAAGAATATAAGCAGGAGTCTACTAGGATAGGATAGGTTTTTGATAAATCAAGGTTCTATACACTACTGTATTACTTATACCTAACTAACAAGACAACAAATATTCTCCAATCAAATTCTAAAAATTAAAATAACTGATGATTTAGCTTTGTATTTATACTTTCTAGCTCCCTTCATTCATTCCAAAGTTATTATTATTTTCCTTCTCCTACCTTGATTTCCTGATATTCTCCCCTCGTTTATTGTCTTCAGCATCCCATTGTCTTCCGGTATCTCCTGCATCCACATGTCCTGCCTTCTTCGAATTTCTCAAAACAACCATCTCTCTTCTTCTACCTCACCTAGAACCTCAGCCTTGATTTTTCTTTCCATCCATTTTATTTTCCCCATTCTTCCCCACATAGGTCTCCCATATAGGCCTCCAATCTACGCTTATTCTCAATGCTCAACGATCACGTTTCCGAGCCATAAAAAACTACCCTCCATATTAAAGTTTTTACTAATCTTCTCTGTAGTTCTTAATTTATGGTGCCCTTCATAAACTCCCTCCTTTTTGTAAAAACTTCTTCATCTGACACAATTGCTCTTTTGATCACCGCACTAATTTTCCCACCTTTTTTTAAAACTCGTACTAGTTTGGTGAGCTATTCTATATGTTCCAGTTTTTGTCTCCTGAATTCAATTTTTACCATAAATTTCCCGTTTCCTGAAAACCTAATAATCTTTGTTTTGCAATAATTGACTCTCGTTCGATGCCTACCACACTTATTCTTCAAAAGGACAATAAATGGGCGATTGTGGAACAACATAACATTCTGTTTGATATTCCCAGAATGAAGACTTATTTTTCCTGCGAGAAAAATTGCATATACGATAAGATCGTGATCGAGCTCGTATAAGATTAACAGTGATGTACGAAAGCAGTTTGGGAGGTTCTCAGAATCACCACCAGATGTCAGCGCTAGCGCAACGAGTATCCCGGGTAATAATAGGTAATCCTTCATGAGTAATCACCTAGCGCGTGAGTGCTTCGTATATCTGTCGTTATCCAACAATAATCTATTGATTTTCATTCCATATACAATATGCAAAGGTCTAGGAAAACCAGAACACCTGCGAGTCCAGAAGGTCCAGAAGCAGGTCCAGAACACCTGCGAGTGTCATCATTCGATATGAATAATACTGCGTAAAAGATTATCTATGCTCAATACAATAGAGTCACCAATTTTGTAAATTATACGTGGCGTAGTTTAATCATCTTCATTTAATACCAATATAAATGTCTCTTACCCTTTTGTTTTCCATTACATTACTCTAAATGTGTTCTTAAAACTTTAATTATTTTTAAATATTGACATATGTTTCGTATGTATCCCTCTTATGTGTAATAATTATCAACAGTAAATGAAGGAATGATATAAATAGGAAAGAAGACAACGCAAACAAGGAAACAAAGTCAAACAAGGAATCAAAAATATGCCACTCTCTCTATCTTATACCTAAAAGCAATTTCAGAGAATCGTGACCTTCCAAATGAAGACTATACATGTATCTGAGGAATCACATAAGTTGATATTTATAATTTAACTCTCTCCATCTCTCAAGGTATATACCAAGCATGCTCTTCTCATACCGTCTTCTTGAAAATAACGTGGAAGAAGAGGATATATTGTTTAATGATGCAGTAGAATTGAATTTTTTTAAGGTTTAGAATCGTAGTTGAAAAAAGTTATGTTTTGGATATTTTCATATGGAGAATTTATTGTGATGATTGGCAAAAATATTGGGCAAAGCATATTAAAAACCAAAATATATTTTGGAACGTTTAGCGTGAAAGTATTAATAATTAATTCTGATAGGTGTTCAATTAGGAAATCAATTCTATATTTGGAGTTGATAAATAATGATATTAAAATATTTCCTCACGATTATGTGAATATTGAGCAATTCTTCGGATATGATTTTATGCTACCGCGAAACTTTTAGTATTATTATAAATGAAATAAATTCTGAGGAAATTTAGTGCTCATCATTAAACGTTAAATATCAAGGACATGACATATTAGACCTCTGCCAACCATTCGGAGCACCCCGTGACTCTTACCGGGCGAAGCACTGTCGTCGGCCATCTTGATGGGTATCACTTTGGCTTCGGGCGCGGAAGGTTTCCCGGAGGCCCTCGTCCGCTTCCCATCGCTCTCCGCCGCTGCCTTGCCCTCTTCCGGCCTCGCTATTGGGATCACCTTCACTTTCTTCTCGCCCCCTGGGGCAGTGGCCTCGGCGCCCTTCGCCGGGGTGCTGTTGTTGGTCGCGCTGCTGCCGGCGGAGGATTCATCGGCTGCCACACGACTCTGCCGCCTCCAAGGCGGGCCCGTGGGCGGGGGTGGAGCCGCGGCATCCGTGTTGTCCTTGACCCAGGGCGGCCGGAAGACGGTGCGCTGCCCGGTGGCCGCGCCTCCGCCACCACCGGCTCCACCACCTCGTCCGGCGTTCGCGGCGGGCATCTGGTAGATGAAGACCCTGTCGTAGGGAGAGGACGAGTTGAATGAGTGGACCTTCCTATTTTTTTCGTGGACGCGGAAAGGAAATAGAAACCGTTTCGGCTTACGGAATATGTGACTGCCATACTCCCTTTCTTCACGCCTTGGTCTTTTCGCACGTTTCGCAAACTTAGCAAAAGACTAATATTTTCGGTTAATTCGTGCATCCCCGCCTGGGATTGCTTTTCAAGCATTAGCTATGCATCCCAGTATTGGTGAACTTCGATTTATATGCATAAAACTATTATTTGAAGTAATAGTAACTTTAAGAGTGGTGTGCAAGGAGGAAGTTTACTACACGAGAATAAGACGAAGCATTATATCGTGTCATTGGAAAAAGATAGATATTTACTGCCCATGGTTTATCGTAGACATTATTTTGTAAAATAATTAAAAAAGTATTATAATTTTAATCATGATTGCCTAAGCAATCATACAGCAGCACTCATGTTAAGTTAAATGAAAAATAAACGTGATGATTACGTAGTGAATTATCTGCTATTGCATGCGTTTACCATAAAATCAAGTCATCAAATTTGTATGAGAATTAGAATTATTCACAGTAATTGTTGGATGTATACATGCATTCAGTTGTAAAGATTTTCATCGCCATGTGGTGAATTGTTAACATGAAGGATTCAACGATTTTTCATAGTTTTAAGGTTTATAGGATTGGAGCTAGGTGAGCGTTGCGGATAATTTCATTGACTAATTTGAAAAAATGCAAATGGTTATATGAAAAATATTTCGAGGAATCAGAATGATTAACTATTGCGAAGAAAAGGATTTTCCTAGCAAACCGTTAACGTTAAACGTTACAGAAATACAAAACGTAAACCAAATTCTTTTATCCTTAAGTTGATAACTTCGGTATTAATAAAAAACATTGGCTTCGAGAGCCAATGGAGATTAACGTAAGTGAACTATCTGTACCTAGATAAAATTGTAAATAAAAAAAATTTGGATCAATTTTAGCAAAACGGAGAATCAAAAAACATTTCTTGTGTTCAATCAATTCGACGTTTAACAAATTGACCAAACTTTCAGCTGACGATGTTAACTTAAAGTTACTCTTATATCATTCAAACTTAAACGCTTCAACAATTCTTTTATAGGTCTTTTAGAATCCTTACCTTTAGAATTCTTTTGCTAAAACAGTCTATGATAGGGTAGTTTTCACGTTTTCAGCTAGGAAAAACGATGAAGGTTTCTTCATGCCGATGAACATTTATGAAAAATTTTCTCCGTTCATTAGAGATCATTATAAGTTTTGAAGACATGAGGCAAGACTTCAGTCAGCATCTGATTTTTACTCAAAATCCTCGACCATTTTTGCGACAGAAAAGCCGTTTTATTACTTAATTCAAGACTCAGAAACATAAATTAGGTTGAATCAAAATAATGTCCTCGCATTTCATTATTTCCGCTCCAAATTTCCTTCAAGTTCCACAGCCACCGTAAATTGAGACAACCAAAGAAAAGCATGAAAAAAGAACACGCGATGTCATTCGTTTCTATTTAAGGAGGTACATCAATTCTTTATGTAAATAACTTTTATTTTCTAATTTGTAACTTTGGAAACACTGGTGAGGTTTTTTTTCCAACACATGCGATAAATGTAAAATTCAACAAGCAGCTTTGCTACCTTCTACTACCGTAGTGATAAACCCGAATTTTGTTTTGATAGGCGAGGGTTGAGCTAACCTCGCACTGAGCTCCCTGCGTATTAAATGTACATTAAAAAAGTTTGAATCAATGCCGTCTATTCTCTAAAAGATGTCTTCCCCGATCCGAATTTTGGAGCGACTAAATAATTTTCAAAGGATTAAGAAATTTCCGAATCTGAGGGAAAAAGATAGGTTGTACAATGTTCCGTGTGTCTTAAAATAGTGCCTCGGACTTCCCCCATCCGCTTGATATTGGGGTTTTCACAAGCTCTTCATATCCGTCCGTCAGAGGAGGCGAGAAGTTTGAATGAGTGTTACTTTGTTAAAGTATGGTGCAACCATTTCCAGAACTGAAAGCGCTTTGAGTTTTGGCCAGTGTGAGATGAATGGATCTAATTATATAAATAGACAGACTGTGAGAAGACATTTTTGGCAAACACCTCGTTTCTGGGTTGATCCGGAGACACGTAAATTTGTATTATGTTAGAGATCTCTCATTCATTAGCCACGAATCATTTGCTTCATTTTTCAAATTGAAGTAAACAATATGAAGGGACACTGCAGAGTCTTTGAATGCTGAAATCAAACTATTTCAAATGATCTTTTGCCCTGGCTGTAAAATATTTATTTTTTCTTTCAAAACGTTATGCCAAACAGCTTTAAGTGGGAGCGGACGATTTAACCCACAGATTTTAAAACAATACTTTAAACATATCCCTTCCGTAGTTGCATGGTATGATGGTTCCATCATCATTTTGCTAGTTAGAATTGGATCAATTTTTTCCTAGCTAAATAAATTTTCAATAAGTTCAATAACCGATTTGCCGTGTTCCGTTTAATATATCCATCGACAGAGTGCAGTGCTTTTTTTCACCTAAAAAAGCAGCTGACTCATTTAATAACTTTTTACGTAACCTCATCAATGATAGGCAATTCTGAACTAAATTCTTTTACCTTTTGTGAAATCGTGGTGAGTTCATGGGTTAAGTTCAATGAAAATTCTAAACACCTAGATAAAGAAAAAGAAAAACGTCGAAGACTGACATTTATCCATACTGCGCTATGAAAATGTGAACCGCAACCCGGAATGATACGTAATTTGCTACAACTGAATAAATTGAACATTCTATTGCTAAAATTTACCGTACGTTGCTTGAATTTATAATTTTCTTGATGAATGCATTTGAAATGAAACTGTGTTTTATGTGCTTATATGTATACATTGTGTTATCTGTGGCATTGTCCGTCATGATTAAGTATCTCCTTTAACGGAATAATCTTTTGCTGCGTTTAAATGTTGTATATGAATCAATCGATCAACGATGAGTATAAACCAGTAATTAGAGCATATTGATGTCCCAAATAAAATGTTACGGTTCCCTTTGGCGAGTACAAAGCTATAACATTAATAATAGGCCACGGTAACCTTCAACAATTTAACAAATGAAAAGCGAAAATTTCGTAAGGTGAACTAAACCTAACGACGTAACATTTCCTTTGTCCAGCAATTGTAATATTTTTTTCTTCAACGGCATTGATGTATTGATGATGAGAAAACAATAATCTCTCTGTTCTTAAGCAATTGCATTCTCTCGCATTAGTCCCTTGAGTCCCTCTTCCCTTTGTGAAAAACAGTATGCGACCATTGGCAAATGACTTTTCACGTGACCCCTGAGGAATTCTCAGTATGATTACCAAGTATTTTGGATGAGTAAGCTGAATGGTTATTTCAAAATATCAACGAGGTATGTTACTTCAACTAAAACTTTAAAAGTATGCGACATATCATGTTGGGTAATTACTGGAAATGTCGGTAAATATAGCCAATTAAATATATTAGTTATAAAATTGACTATGTATGAGCATATGTAAAACCATCCCTTCAATTCCAGTGGAATGTGTGTATCTGGAGAAAATCATGACGATTATAAGTCAATAAAACACGAAAGAATTAATTCTTCTGGTCCGCCTTGAACTAGGTTAGCAATGACATAAACAAATAATGAGTGACTTTCAATTTCCTCCCTTAGTTTAGTTTCTATTTTTACAGCCGTGAAGCTTAGGTTTGCCACAGAGTGAGAAAGTGTCCTTTCCTTTCTGTAGTTTGGATAAATATAATGCAACCATTTCAGAGAGTAAAAATCATTCGCCTTGACCGGGATTCGAACCCGGATCCCTCGATGAATGCCTGTGACATTGTATGTACGGTATTTCGTCATAACATCTTGTTCATTTAAAGCCCCCAAAATTTCAGAGTGTAAGAGGACGTCTCGGTAGCTTAATTGGTTAAAGCACTCGGCCGGATATCGAGGGATCCGGGTTCGAATCGTCAAGGCGAATGATTTTTACTCTCTGAAATGGTTGCATTATAATGCACACATAGCGGGTGACTCCGTTAAAGTTACTGTTACAGTTTCTTGAAATTTGGATAAATATAATTCACTTGAATAATCATCATTAACTCAAGACTAAAAGATGTTATACGATTAAATAGTGGTTTCAATTTAAAGTCTGTTTGAGACGCTACTTGTATATCGGTGACATGCTCACCATTTTCAGCCTATCATTCCTCATCGATGGCTTAAATATAGATATGGTTTAAAAAAATAAAAGAGAAGATGTATGCCTAAATTCATTTACAGAGGCGAAAGTAAAGAAGATTTGGTTTGAAAGACGAAACTGCGGTCGATCATATCGGCGGGAACTCAATTGTGTTTGCCTTCCAGCGCGCGAACCAGTCTGTAACCCAACCCTCGCTCACTCATGGAGGCTCGATTCTTGTTTCTCGCAGAAGCGCTCTCTCGCGCAATGCCCGTCTATGCAAGGCAAGGGACGCGGTATTTTTGGGTTCTGGCGTGGGGAGCGAAGGAATTCCTCGCGGGATCGCCTCCGTCATCAAATGCGTTTCTCTTATTTCCTCCCCCCACCCGAACGGGGTGGAGGGGGAGATGGCGAAGTAGGGGAGGGGCACGGGCTGGATGGAAGGTGGTGCCCGAGATGGCGTCTTCCCTCGTCAGTTCCCACCGCGAGGGAAGCAAAGCGGCTGGGAAGAGTGCGTGGCCTGGCATTCGCCCTCCACCCTCGTTAGAAACAGGAATCCCGCCCGCCCCTGGTGACGCAACGGCGTCGGCCCGATCGTTGATTTCTCTCGATCTGCCTCGGTAGAGTTAGATGCCCCAAGCCTTTACCTTGGAGCAGACTGGAGGATAATGTACAATCGTTGGTTGTCGCTACGAATCTATACATTCAGGTCCGGCGATACTATGTTTTCAGCCAATCGGCGAGTTGGTTGTCGTAACTGTCTTTCCTTATGCCTCGGGAAAATCTTATCTCATATCGCCCATATGGTGGAAAGAGAAATGAATCGGGTTTTTATGTCATGAGCTAATGCCAAATTTACGTATAAGTTGGCTTAGCAATTCCTCATCTATTAAATCCGAGACCACAACGCGGCTAAGGCCATCCATTAAAAGATTAAGAAGATTTAATGGCACAAATGAAGCTCTAAATATCCCGCGCTTCTTTGAATCGGATTATTTTTCGAATGCAATATTATTTTTTCGTCCAGGTATTCCTTTCAAAGTCGCAAAGGTCATTGCTAGCAATTTTTTACATCCGGATTTTTTGGATCAGCCATTTTCGCGAGGATTTCCTAAAAGATTAAAATACAGTCGATCTCGTGTATTAAAATACTTGGCGGGTGTTATTTGGCAAATTGTATTCTAGAATGCAGTTCAGAAAATAGCTGATTTTTCGATCAAATGTATGCCATAGAAAACTGATTGATATGACTTCAATGTGCGTTGTCACCCCACAAAATGGCGGTTTAAGCATTCGCACCGGTGGCGTGATATTTCAGAAAGTTCATTCGGCCTAGATCCTCCGTAATGAGCATGTGATGTGTGTTTTCTCGTCTCGGCGAAGTTTTGTCTTCTCTCCCAAGACTGATCTGTGTCTCTTAATATTCTCCCGTCCGTGTGGACATTTTTTCCAATGTATAATAATGAGTGGAATATAGTATATTATTGCTCTAATTTGCTTCTTTGATTCGGCTGTGAAAAGTTTTGGTTGCGGAAATAGGTCAGGGGCGTGTTGATAGAAGATTAAGGTCAAGAAAGTTTGTTTTCTGGTTGCATGTATACATTTTATTGACAGTAAATTAGACCTTCGTATGTCGAAGGGAAGGAATACGCGCATTCAATAAATTTAACATTCGTGTATAAATGTATCTCTTTGGAGAGTATCAGAAATAGTGAATATGGTAAACGAAGTAAATATTTTCATTTCATTTTGTACAATTTGCGCCCTTGAATTCGAGATCACTTTGCACCATATAAAACTTTTCCAAGAACAACAAAAAATCCGTTTCCTGCTTTTAAGAATACGCATTTGACTTAATTTCTCGGGAATGTTTCGTGCATGCGTCTTGAGTTATTCTAGTCGGTCGTGGGCAGTGCTCGGGAAGTGGGCGAGATAACGTAGGTACCACTGGGAAGGGAGAGAGGGGAAAGAGGATGGCGCGATCGTCATTTGTCCGCGCCTTGCCAAGCCGAGGGACCGCCAAAAGTGTAGGTATTTTGAAGGGCAGTAAATATTCATACGCGGCCACAACCCGTGCCACAAATTTTATAACTTAATGCGTGAAGAGTCTGACGGTTTCCAAAGTAACGCCCTCTCTTCGGTTCGCGATTTCTTCTCTTTTGTGTGTGTGACCGTTGCCGGAAAGGGGGAGGAGACGAAATCATTATGGCGTCAACGAATTTTTCCGGCTTCGCAATAGTAAAATTCCTCTGATTGAGGGACATGAAATGATGTCCAACGGAGTTTACCACCGTTGTGCTTTTATTCTCGCCTCGCTCAGAGGAGATGGGGTTAAACGTTTTCGTAACAGCGCTCCATGTCCACGGAGCAACATCAGTTTGGCATTAGTCTATTCGGTTTTGGATTCGACCGCATTTAATGTTTAACTGTCTGACAAATGTCGTGATAATTCTTCAAATTTTGATGTAATGGAAATGTATTTAACGCATAATGATTTAGGTCTCGTTTTCGTACTGGTACATTCAAAATCATTAAGCTATTAAATACATTTGCATTACGTCTGGAGCTTACTTGGCTCCAGCTACGTGCATACACGTAATCGCTGTGTGACGTAGTTTCTGATTTGAAGGCTACCATTAATCAAAGAGTCGTTTTTAAGATTATATGGTAACTTGTCTAAAACTACTCCACTATACCAATGTGTAACATATTTGATAGTATACAATGCTGAAAAAAATTAATGCTTGTTTTTTCAAAAAAGCACGGGATTAACTGAAGAGTGAATATTGATCCTAAACCTAGTAATATTTAGAGTATGTTGTTATTTACGCGGTTTTTGGATACATATTGTTTAATGATGACAAGTACATCTAATGAGAATTTATTTTAATCGACTGGATTCGACATTTGACATAAAAATAAATTTACAGAGCGTTATTAACTATAAGTGTCTTTTGAGATTTTTATGTTTCTAGGAGTCTCGAGATGAAATTATGGTGGGTTGCGTCGTAAAAAGACCTTATAAGTAACGAATTTCTGGGTGTTAAAGTAAATAGATGTGGCTCTTAAACGGGCTGCTTTCGTTGCGAGTTCAATGGGGGAATTGAGTGGATACCGATTTCGCCTGCGATATATTTGATTACGACCCGAGATAAGTTAACTGAAAGAGCGATGTATTTAGACACGACAACTGATATTTTCGCGTGAAATTGGGGCGAGAGAGCAGTGTGTGTGGCAGTATTTGTAGAAGTGTTTTAACAGTGTTTGCAGAAGGGGTTGAACGAGGGCCACCTGTGAGTCCTCCTAACACGAGGGCTAGCGAGGTGGGGGGGGGGGGGTGGGCGACGACGACCATTCCAGACGACTTGGACAGGCGAGTGGAGGGGGTGGGCTCAGAGGGAGAAAATGAATGGCCGTTAGGGACTGCGTTAACACCATTATGATACGCGAACTGCGCGTGCGCGTGTTTTCTTGCGTGCCCAAAGGAGACGTGCGTAAAATGGGATGAGGGACAGACGCGACTGGGTTTTCTCAAATTTTGTGGGCAATTGAATGTCGTAACATTCCACGGTCGATGCCCTCTTGCGACGTTGGATACGAAAGCCGTTTCTAAATGTTGGTAGTCGCATACCGAAAGTATTTGATTTCCACGCGTACAGAAGATTTTTCTTTTCTTGCGAAACCAATCCGACCCGGTTCACGTACTGGTATTTACAATTGCCGCTGTTCGGAAATATGAAGACGAATATCGAATGGTCTCACTCACGGGTATCTGATATTGGCCTTTTAAGTTCTTCCAAAGCCCATCTTTCCGTCAATGAGATTATTCAAGATGTATGGAAACAGGAAAAAAGCAACCTACAACATGTGTTTGACTAAATCAATTAAAATTATCCTGGTGAATAATAAACTCAATGATACATGTATAGGCAGAACCGGTTTGAGCATTGATCTTCGGATGACTGTCATCCTTGTGAAATAAACAAAGGAAATTATTGATTTATTAAAAATTTGCAATTTTCCAAAAAATAATTATTTGTGGACAATTGAAAAGTTTTAATTAATCATCATATTCCACCATATCACCCCTGAAAGGTCTCTTTTTATAAAAGTATATCATATCTTTAAATATTAAACTTTACAGTTTACCTCATGATGGTGTAGACTACCACAAATAATTACGTTACATGCGTAATATAAATGCTTTTTTTTATAATTATTATTTTTGGATATATCTGTCTTGATTTTTATAAAAGTAACATATAATTCTTACATTTTTTGTTCATTATCGCACTCCAAATTTACTTTAGGAAGAGTTGGCAGAGTTATAAAATGAAGTAACAGAATGAAACCAGAAACTCAAGAAATAAGGCACCCTACTTTCTTCCTTAGCCCTTCGCACCACTTTTACGTAATATATATATATATATATATATATTTACATTATTATCTGGTAGTCTACCATTTAATATAGACGGATGGACGCAAATTTACCACCCCTATATTATTTTCACAATTGCGTCCATAGTAAATTCATTGTATACATAATTGAGGATGTTTTCCGTCGCTTCCCTCAATAGTGTTTTTAACGCGACGCCAACACTCAAATAGCCGCCCCACTGGGGTCAGACGCCTTTGCAGCCGTCTCACTGAGGAGCAAACACTACGGGGACCCCCTTTCGTCCGGCTACTGCCCTTCGACCTATTTGGAATGGGTGACCCTATCAGGAGCAATTATCATTATTATTCTGTTGGGGTCTAGGAGTCATCAGAACGTTCAAGCCCTTCCGCCTCGTCACGATTGTAGTACATATACTCGTATATACACATATATTTTTGTTTTCCCTCTCTTCCTTTCTGCTTCAATCAATCTACTTCTTTACCAGTAACGCCTAAATAAACTATGTAGCATTTGTGGCTTAACAAATTACTCCTGCCTCAGAACCTCCGAACAATTAATTGTCTGACATGCGTCTGGACTTTGGAAGGCATAGTCGTACGAGAATGGGTCTTATCGTGCGTGGAAAACGATCATATTTATTCGATTTTATGTTCTGCCACTGAATTTCGCTGCTTGTTACAATATTTTGAACTTTGTAACCTCTGCCATTGAACAAGGGCGTCAAAATGTTTGCGAAACTAAGCAAGTTATTTTTGCCCGTGAAAATCAACACAGCAATTCTTGGTAGTGGCCGAAGGAATGGTCGAAGGCGCGGAAGCATCCTGGATCTTTCCATCTTCGCAGTGGCCTACAGCCAACTGGCTCTATCGGTTTTTTTGATCAATTTTGTCTCATATATGCCAACACGGATTAATATTTTTACGGGCACTCTCGCTACTGTCACTGTGAGACCCTGATTCTGTGAATATCATCCCTAATGCCAATAAAGTACCTCAAATCATGCAGACATGTATTCTGATTCTATTGTATTCATGTGTTTTTATCTCTTAGAAATTTGTTCAAAGTTCCCTGAATCGTTTTTCAAATTGCAATTTCTAGTGAACAAAGGAATACTTTGATTTCCGAATGTCAGGAGCGCATCATGATGGGGAAGTTTATGGGCTGCTGTCGCCAAATATCTTGTCTTAATCCTAATTAAGGCACCTGCGGTTTATTGAAATGAACTCTTGGCTTCTGAAGTCCTAGTCGCCATCATTTAACACTTTACGATCGATATCTACTCAAGACTTGGAGCACAAAGATGCTTGCAACATGGATAATTTTAGCCTGCGTTATGGAGCAACAAAGGTTGAAGTAGGAAAATCGGATAACCGGATTAAGAACATGTATCAGGAGTGTTGCCAAAACGATTTCCCCAAACCCAAACGAACTAAACCATTGACAATTACTTCAATACCATGGGAAAATATTCAGTTCTGAACGATTTGGCACCAAGAGCTTCTCCTTAGATAGCTATTTACCTACTTGTCTTGAGATGGAAGATGGCATTTTATAATATGCGTGAACATATTAAACAGTAATGGGATATCTAGTGCAAGGAATGTGTAAGGTAAATTTGAATATTTAC
Source organism: Hetaerina titia (assembly GCA_037158775.1). Taxonomy (NCBI): domain Eukaryota; kingdom Metazoa; phylum Arthropoda; class Insecta; order Odonata; family Calopterygidae; genus Hetaerina; species Hetaerina titia. The sequence continues at coordinate 33,912,293 of CM073772.1, read as the reverse complement.
CTGAAGATTATCATTATAAGAGTGACCTATTTGATTTGGAAATAAATCTCTTTAAGGTAGTTTTTGCGTGAAATACCTTTTGTACTTGGAAACATTTAATGGTAAACTCCTTATGTACCAGCAAATATGTATTTACAAAATCTCCGAGAATAGGGTACAGAGAAAGTGCTTAATCCTCTTTATAGAGGCATTTGGACGAAATCGGAACAGACTACTAAGGGGAATTCCCATTCGTTCGCTTCCTGCGCACTGTTTTGAAATTTGCTTCGGGCGAGCCAAATAACCCCATTTCCGAGGGGAAAGAAAATAAAAAGACGATCTAAGAGTGGTGAACTTAATTTCTTGTGTAAGAAATGTCTGAACAGGAATGGGAGATCTAAATCTGGTTTGTGTGCCACCGAAAGATACCAGTAGACGATTTCTTTTATTTTCTGTGGTGAAAACTTTCTTATATTCAGTATTCAACCATATTTCAAGACTTCTCTTCGCCATTAGAGGAGAGTACTGACTATGTAGGGAAACCGCAAAAGAATAATATGTAAATAACTATGTCAGGGATGCTCAGACTCAGTGCGGGAGCCGTCGTCAATTTCTTTATGTAATGTGATATCTGAAAAATTGATTGCCATAAGGAACGACCAATTTTGAGAAAATATAAAAAAAAATTCCTGGCAATTTCCCTCATAGTTAACGTCATGAGATAGCAATAGAAACCTGGAGCAACCCTATTTTAGTGTTTCCATGCAATTATTACATTTTGTAGAGGGATGAGTGCGATGAAAATCACTACCCAAATTTAATTTCAAGGGTATTCTAGTCAATGAACGTTTTCTTTCTCCAAAAATAATTTCGTCTTGTATCGTAGATTGATGCATCATAAAGGACTTTTATACAGTTCAGATTCTGCAAGCCAATGGTTTTATTTGCAACAAAATGAATGTATATATATATACGTATATATATGTAAGTATAGATATACACACACCATTACCATTATGCCTTTGCTTGTTCATCCTTTCCACATAGCATTCCCCCCTATTTAACAGTCTTCAACATTCCACTGCCGGTCAATACGCCCTTTATCCATTTTTCCTGCCTCCATAGGATTTCTCCCAACAAACCCCTCTCCTCGCCCACCATGCCTAGTAATTCCTCATTTGTTTTTATCGGTCCATTTCATCTTCTCCATTTTTCTCCACACCCACATTTCGAAATCATCCAATCCATGTCTATCTTCAATGGCCACGTTTCCGTGCCGTACATAACTACGCTCCACGTCAAAGTTTTTACGAATATTTTCTTAACATCCTCACTCAACGTCCCCGTCATCAACTCCCTCCTCCTTGTGAAAGCCTCTTTACCCAGTGCAATTCTTCTCTTGACGGCCCTACTGCTTTGACCGTGTTGGTCCAAAACACTTCCGAGATACGTAAACTGTTCTACCTGCTCTAGTTTTTGCCTTCCTAATTAAATGTTTAGCTTACCCTTTTTTCATTATGGAAAATAGCATAACCTTTGTTTTATTAATATATATTCTCATCCCATATCTATCGTACTGAACCTCCAATTCAATCAGCAATGCTTAAAATCCTTTGGCCGACTGACAAACTAAAGCTTGGTCACCAGCAAGCCTAACTGATTTTACGAATTCCCCGCCGACTTTCATTCCTACCTCCAGTTCATTCCATGCCTCCTTAATCATTTCATCCATATATACGTTGAACAGCATTGGTGATAATTGGCAACCCTGCCTTACACCTCTTCCTAACACTGCCCATCCGGACTCTCAGTTCCCCATTCGCACCAGAGAAGTGTAAGACATGCACAGGTTTCGGATCACTCTCCTGTCTCTCCGATCCATTACTATTTTCTGCAGTACACGCACCAGTTTGTCCCAATTCACTCTATCAAACGCTTTTTTGAATTCTACGAAACAGGCAAATACGTCCTGATTGTATTCTATATTCCTCTCGATTAGCGATCTCATTACTGCAATGGCATCACACGTACCTCTCCCCTTCCTAAACCCAAACTGATCATCCCCTAAGTAATCATTTGCCCTACTCTCTATCCTTTTTTGATGATCCCGAGAACAAGTTCAGCTGCAAACTTCTGTAGTCCTCATTTTGTAGTGTCCTGTAGCCTTTACCCTTTTCGGAATAGGAACTAACACTGATCTCACAGTCTTCCATCTTTCATAGATACTACGTATATTTCCATACACAGGTTCTGTATTCTCTTCCTACTATATTTTGCGAAACCTTTTAGTAGTTTCACAGGAATTATATCTACCCCCACGGCCTTATTTGCTTTCATCTCCCTTAATGCCCTTTCCATCTCATCGTCGGGTACGTCTGGAACTTAGCTATCTTCATCGCAGTGTACAAATATGGTTTTAATTGGATATTAGAAAGCAATACGCTAATAAATACAGATATAATTTTTAAATGATATTGCTGCAAGAGTTTTTTAAGTTCTCAAACAAATGAGCGTCTACGTACAAGCCCTAGAGACAGCCACAGTCATCAAAATTCAATTCTTAGGATAAAAGAGTTAACGCGGCACAACACACACTTCTAGAATGAAAATATTATTAATTTTGTGCCTGAAAATTGTTTATTAGAAATTTTAAATACCTTATACAAAATAATGCATTATAATTAATATTAATGGACATTGATCACATGCATATCTTCATTTACTATCTCGATTCAATGGCAAACATTCATGTAACTGCTGCATAGACCAAGATAAATATTTCTGTGACCTATCCGGGTCACTTTTTTGTGATAATTGCATTCCTAAAAATATCTAAGAAAATAATCAAGATACTGTTAGTTGTTTTATGTTTTCACAAGGAGGAGGGAGTTGATGATAGGGACGTTGAGTAAGGATGTTAAGAAAAGACTCGTAAAACTTTGATATGGAGCGTAGTTATGACGGTGTAAGCAATTTTTCATACTCTTTTTATCAATAAAAAATATGCCAAATCACGTTCAAATTGGACATTTAAGTATGACTTTGGAAAAGAGATGGTGACCCTTTTTGCATTTCTTGAAAATCTCTGAGAATGATTATGACTAATATTATCACATGGAAATCATGACTCACTATAGCCATGGCTTGGGACAACTGTGGATCCAGAAATCGCTGAACGAAAGACATGTCTTCGGTAGCTTGGATATTTCTTCCAGATTATCATTCCATTCATCTTTCCAGTTCTTGTGCCAAGCATCACGTATAAAGCTGACAAATCTCTTATAAATGCCCAAAACTGATTTTCTAGACTAGGTGTGACTGGGTAAATTCGTCTTTTATGAATGCATTCGTCGGAAAGAATATAAGGACCGTGGCGTGTCAGTGAGGGAGCCCGCCCCGCATCCGACCGTCTCCTTTGGCAAAACTTTTCCCCTGCGTCTTGCCCTACTCCCACACGCCGATGAAAGTTTCCAAACTGGCTCCGCTCCAGAAAAAAATATCCGTTTTGTTTATCCCGGCATTTACGCCACAGTGATAGTCGTATCCAGGGAGGAGTTGAGAAAGATTCGTCGATGCTTAGGCGCTGATGCATCCTGCAGGGTATCGAAGAATTGGGTTTTGCGATTTTCTTAATGTTTGATGAGTGATGCGGAAATAGATTTTTCCTTGAAAAAATATTTGCATTCGATGAACGTTCCAATTAGCAGCAGCTATCTCCCGTCAGAACCTACCCCAACAGAAAAATGTTACTTGGGTCAAATGGATGGTTCTGGTTTTTCGTTTATCATGAGAAAGAATATATTCCATGAGGGAATCGGCGACAATATTTATAATCTATTACTCACTTCTCTTCATGCATTTCTTCCCCAAGAAAAACCTTCACTTTTTACCAGTTCAAGGGCTAACATCTCGACAAGTATTTACCCGGAGTACGCTGTTTATTTCATTTGATCGCAAAATAAACTAAAATATATTAATTTAATTTCCACATTCCATATATTACCTAGATATCTTGGTTGGGCTGAAGAAATGCTTTCTGTTTTTATTCTGCCCCATTTACGACTCTCTCATTTCTGTATTCAAGGCAATTGAAAAATACATATTTCCTCAGACATGGAGTCGCCGTCATTTCAAAATGGGATAATTTAAGAGATTTTCGTTTCCGAGCGAAAGGAAATATACTTGATTGGATTTTGAGCTCTTGGATGGGAGTTTATGTATGATTTCAAGCTGAACTTTTTAATGACTCAGAAATATTGAATGCATAATTTCAATTCTACTGTAGATTTTTTACGTTCGGCTATTAAGGGAGCAAGAACATGATTGAACAAAATGGTAGATTTAAATTATGCTACAAAGATATGGTGATAAATTACGAATGGTAGGAATAATTGGAAGATGACCGTGTTTATGAAATTACGTTCTCCATTGGTATACTCAGTGATTAAGGCCTTGTTGAGATCACTCATCACTTAATAGTGAAGAAAACGAATTTATATTGAGTATATGGATAGTTTTGGAACAAAATTACTTGAAATGTTAACGAACCTACGACGAAAGGGATCATGTTAAAAGCCGAATTATATTTTTATAATTCTATATTTCCGATGTGCCAATTTTCCCCGCCCTTTTTTGCGAAAATGGATCGAAGAATGGCGCTGTTGGGGCCATTTTATTTCCGAGTTCTTGATGATTCCCGTTCAGAAATGACGAGGCTACCGTCTCGTTCACGCCTGTTTTGCCAGCGTCTGAGTGGTCTGCGGGTGGGTGTGGGAAAAAACTACTTTGGGCGAATGACGAAGAGCTTGTGGGCTTGCGCTCTTGAAGAGAAGAGACTGCCTCGCGCGCCAGGAAGAGCGCAGATCGTTTAGCGGATAATATGGGAATGTTTGAAGTCTTGTGCCATGAATTTGAGGTACATTCAGTTTGTTTGCCAAATGTGAAAAAAAACAGCAGCTGCTATTAAAAGAAAGAATAAACCAAATTGAAAATAGAAAAGACTTCTCAACGTATTTTGACAAATGATATCTCCCAAAACTGTCGAAATATATATTAATATCCCTGTTATGTAGGATAAGGACCGGTGAAAGTTGTCACGGAAATTTTAGTTGGATTTATTTCATATTCCGATTTAAGTAAGTTGTCGAAATGAAAAATGGAGATGACATAAATCCATTAAGACGCCCGTTGAGACAGTAATTTAATTTAAACTCTGTTTTAACAATGTTTTGATTCACTGATCACCTTAACGTAAATTTAAATGAGATTTACGGACTCTTATCTCATGAATTTTCTCGCACTTCGTTTTAAAAGTGATGTCTCATTATAATTCATCTGTATGTATTCATCTGTACCATTATTTCATCTTCACAGAGAAATGGTTATCCATGCCGTTTTAAAGTTTAATGAATCGGAATTTGAATTTAAATCTAAGAATTTAAACCTGAATCTTAAAAAATCTAATGCAAGGATTCCGGTAACATTGGGTTAATTTTTAAATAGCTATTGTGAATTACAGAAGCACACAGAAGCCACAAAACACCGAAAACAAAATCTTGTCTATTGTACGTGGAAATAAGTGTCGTATCTAATCGTCGTATCTAATAAAGTCTAATAAAAGTATATATATATATATATATATATATATATATATATATATATATATATATTATTAGGTAATCTACCGGTTAAGGTAGGTTTTTGGATGGACACAACTATCAAGTAAACATTTTGTGACTCCCCACCTAGCAAACTAATCTACATCAGGTCCCTCTTCATCTCGGTGTACTTCTTTCCTCCCTTCATCCCGTCCAACATCCCTATCCTGTTCCTACCCTTACCTCGCTTGCCCAACATTCTCCCCTCTATTACCCTCTTCAACATTCCACTACCGCTCAATACGCCTTTCATCCATTTTTCCTGCCTCCATAGGATTTCTCTCAACAAACCCCTCTCCTCCCCCACCATTTCTAGTACTTCCTCATTTGTTTTCCTTTCGGTCCATTTCACCTTCTCCATTCTTCTCCACACCCACATTTCAAAAGCCTCCAATCTACGTTTATCCTCCTGCTTCAGCGACCACGTTTCCGCGCCGTACATAGCTACGCTCCATATCAGAGTTTTTACGAGTCTTGTCTTAACATCCCTACACAACGTCCCCGTCATCAACTCCCTCCTCCTTGAGAAAGCCTCCTTGCCTAGCACAATTCTTCTCCTTACGTCCCTACCACTTTGACGTAAGGAGAAGAATTGCGCTAGGCAAGGAGGCTTTCTCAAGGAGGAGGGAGTTGATGACGGGGACGTTGAGTAGGGATGTTAAGACAAGACTCGTAAAATATATATGCACACACCCTATTATTAGTTTTTTATCTTCATGAAAAAGCCTTTTCACAGGTATTATGGAAGCGTTTCACTAAAGAATGAGTATACCTCCTCGTACGATGCAGGTTTCATTGATTTTACCTCATTATTGCATCAAAAGGAGTTGTAGCAATTTTAAACTTATTCAGATCGCCTACGCCTGCTTCTGATGATAAAAAATGCTTTTCGCAAGTGTTTTTTCTCTACATTGGGGAACATGGAAATGTCACATGGGGCTAGATCGGGTTTATAGGGAGGAGGAGGAAGACTCTTATATTGACTTTTGCGCGATGTTCAGCAACGAATTTTGTGATGCGTGGCCGTGCTTTAGGGTAGAGTAGCATCAAGCCAGGTACTTTGAGATGCGGTCGTATTTGGCGATCGATATGTCCTTGGAGAATATTCATTACATCCTTATAGTGCGCTCTATTTACAGTTTTGTGTGCTGGTACTACATGCTTATGCTCCATTCGCTGAATATCCAAAATTGATATGGCCTAGTAGAAGCCACCAATTTAGCTTTTTTGGAGTCAGATTTTTGCATTTTGTTCGAAGGATCAACAAATCTTCATGAAAAAAATGTCACCCTAGTTACATAATATTCCCATTAAAATTGAGAAGAACATGCATACAACTTATTGAAGCGTTAAAATTACAGAGAAAAATGTAAATTATTTACAAGTCTCATGCATATATATTTTTTTTCTTGTTTTAGTTCACTTACATGGTGATTCAGCAGTAAAGCAAGGGAAAGCGGTTGGATATATTATATGAATAGGGACGGAGTAAGCACAGTTGAACTATTATTTATTTATCCGTTGCTGGCTGCGACGTCCACTTCTTGTAACCACAACAGCAACGACCAATAGAATAGTAGAATCCTGTCGTCACTAATGCACTCCCAATGCGGCAAGTTATAAAACCTGGAAAATGTTAATAAAATCCAAAAACCTGAATTCCGGTCAAGACTTTTGGCAATAACATAGATAAAGACAATACCAACAAATTTCCTTAAAATTAAAAGCACGTAACGAATTCAAAGTCATCTCGTTTCGTGCAGTTACAAATAATCATATTTTTTTGATTCAAAATATTTGGTTATTCCATAGATATATATTCAATAATCAAACTATTTGAAGGTGGATTTAATTCCAAAATGAAAAACAGGAAATATACAGGAATAGTCTTTTTATACAACTTGCGGATTATCTAAGTAATATACCCTTGAAGTATACTCAAATCTTCCATTGATTTGTTTATGTTGTTTAAAATCAGAGTGCTTTTAAAGTGGAATTTGATAGTATTTACGGCTATTCTGGCAATTTATACAGAAATCCTTTGCTATTTCAGTAAATTGCAAATACAAGGGCAAATACATGAGGCATAAAGGGCTCACGACAATACTTGTATATTTGTTTCGTTTGAACTAGTGTCACTAATATGTACCGTTGTTGAATGTGGGAAATTACGAGAGATTCCATGGATTTGGAGACTGACCAAAAGTAGGTAAATACGAATTATCATTTTTTTAGGGCAGTCACTCACTTAAATAGATTTAAAATTTAAACTTTTTAAATTTTAGTTCCGTTTAGATTCAAAACTATTTACACGCATATGGGTATGTCGTTCTACCATAACAAAATATCACACACGAGTCATAAGACTGGATTTATCACCCAGCTTTTAATTTATTTTACATATTTTTATGTTACATTTGTTTTACGCATTTCCTCTGTGAAACATAAAAACAATGACCGGAGCTAGTGTGAGACTGTTTTTTGATTTAATATTTTTTTTAAATAGACGTTAATTTGTATGTGAGCTTTCAATTTATGTTAGTGGGCTGGCCACAATATTGTCTAAGTTATAAAATGTTTTTATGCTTGTAGCGTTTGTTGTGAGTGCAAAAATATTAGGTGGGAGAGAAGCGTTCGCGCATGCAAAATATCAGCCTTAAGCTCAATGCTAGGTGCTGAAAAGAAGGATACGTACCCAGGGTGTATTTTGTTGATGGTGCACGTAAGTGAAACGCCTCGCACTGGTGGCGAATAGAACTAGAGTAGTGTTCTCTGAGTAAGACCAATAATGTTTTGATGAGTAATTTGCGTAAAAATACTTATCTACTCTTTTATATTGCTGTTAATTAAGTTGTGTTAAAACTTGCCATGACATAATTAATGATGAACACATGGTGCACATGATGAACATGAATGATGCACAGTATTCCTACGCTAGCGTGTGCACAGTTGTATGTAGATTTTCGTAATCAACCATAAAAATAACGAGTATAGTAATGCATAATCGCCTAAGTTATTCCGAGAAAAATGCTCTGAAAATGAAAAATACGTCATTGAATGAAATAAATAAATTTAACCTAAGTGAGAAAGAACAATACCAAAGTTACCAACCCAAAGATCGGTTTCATAGATTAGGATATAGTTCATCATTTCGCCCAAAAACGGCGAAATTTACAAATTAGGGTAGGGGGGCGGCCAGTTCCTCCCCCTGTTCCCCCTAATGTTTTTCAGAAAAAATCATAGAACTTGGTTGAAGCGTCCTCAGAGGCCTCCCAGGGAATCGAACCCAGGTCCTCCGGTTGCTAAGTCCAGCAGTCTACCTACTGGCCTACCACGTCTATAGAAAGAGTGATATTACTGGATGACAATAAAATACATCCCCTAAAAGAAAAAAAAACACTCGGTGAATTTGAATTCCCCTGTGGTCTTTGTAATTAAATCATATTAATCAAGCTTAGTCTCGTAACATTGAGAATTTCTAAGCGCATCGCCTGTGCTACGATGTAATGACAAGATCTTACCATCCTCCCTGTCATATCAAAAGGCCCTGCTGGAGTTAATTGAAAGGTCTTTCCGTCAAATATGATATATACCACATTGTTCCATTCACCATTAAGGTAATCTCTTACCCGGTTCAGTTTTACTCACTTTAAAAAATTGACCAAGACCCCTAAACAGGATCTAATGCAAATCTCAAGTTCTAGACTGAAAATTATTCCGACGAGATCTCCCTTCATGAGTCTCCCTCCTCCTGTTCGGGAAAGAGGAATGCGAGGATGTGCCTACATGGTCCAATCCAGACGAAACCGTTTTGCTCATTTCACGCGTGCCTATTCTTAGCTTTTTATTCCACCCCCCAAAAACCTCCCCCTCCCCAATGCTTACGTGCGCTCTCACCTCAGCGGAACAAAAAAAAAGTTCCAAGAGACAAAAGGGCACGTGACCTGATTCCAATCTCCTCGACGGAGCGCCCCAGGCATCCTTTACTCCCCCCCCCTCTCCTCCCGCCGTAATGGACCCAAATCTTCCACGTGCCCTTCCGCGTTGCGTCCGCTGTTACCTCAGTCTAATGGACCAGAGCAAAACATCCCCCTCTCCCCGTCACAGTCCTTCCCCTTGTCCTCCGCCCCCCTCGCCAATTCCTCGCGCATCTCCTCCTTCACCCCACCCCATCGTATCTCGGGAGATTAGCGCCCGAATACCAGGTCACGGAGATGCCTTTGTGTTAATAGTGTACTACAAAGAACATCTCAGGGATTTATTCGACGTGACCTCGCGAAGGAAAAGAGAAGAGTGAAGGACTCGGCATGAATGGAATAGTTCGTTTTGCATACCTTTACCTCCTTCCCGCGGTCTTTAATTCCTCTATATCCCCGACGATGTCGTCCCAATCAAAGTGTAGCGTAATCCAATACGCGGCAAGTATTTCATATCTATGTTAGTGTTTTTCCAATTAGAGAGTGGAAAAATTTTAAGGCGATCTCATGAAAAAGAACCATCACGGTGCTCTAAGAGGGTTTTAAGACGGTGCCGCAAATGGAGTACCCATTTTTCGTGCTGATGAAAACGGGGAGCGAATTACCGACGATTATTTTGACCCCTAGTTGATTATCACGTGTTCATCCTTCGAATGTGATGCTCGACTGTTGACATTTCGGTACCTTTATTTCAAAGTAGGCTAATGGGAGCACTTAAGCGTCTTACGAAACATTTTCGATAGATATCGAGGGCAATACAACCAATCGAATTGTTGTCGCATTTGCCTGGTAAACATGTGAAGTTCGACAGCAATCCACAAATTTCAGTTAGAATTGTAGAAACTCAAGAGAAAAATTACTTCAATGGCGACGTTTACTTTAAATTTAATTTTAATTTAATGTCCAAGTTAAATAATGCAATTTTCTCCATAAATTTCGTGCTCCATCAAAGTTCTATTCAGAATAAATTGTCCATCTATTCCTAAAGGTGCTGATAACCTAATCCGTCATTCGCCTTGCCAAATGACAACTACCCACCACAATATATGTAAGCTCACTGATAAATATTGGTTTATTATAGAAATGAACAGATTTGAAACAAAATACCGTGTCCTCATGGTTTTTGATGGGGAACTCTTTTGACATGGTGTAATTTCAGAGGAAATACTAGTTGAGATTGCTTAACACGTCCTCTGTGAAATGAATTGGGAGAAAATCACAAATAATTACACCGGTGGAAAAAATAAATGTCGAGGCTCGTTGAGGGATAAGAGATGAGATGAACCAAATGTGACAAGGGCCGAAGCGCGTGTCCAAATCTTTCGATTTTCACCTTTCTTTCGCGAATTTATTTAAATTACCTCATGTTTCCCGCCTTCGAGGCAGATCTTGCGTAAACATCTTAAGTTTGACCTCTTCGTTTACCATGGTAACGTAAAGATAAAAATAGAGATCTAAATTATTGTAAATATATTTTCACCTGTCCATATAGGTATCAATAATATCTAAAGTGTGTTTTGGATAAAGAAGTAGATTTTTCCACTAATTGACTCCGAGAAAGTGAAGACAAAATTTCATCATGATGTTAAAGGTCCGGTGTAAATTCTAATACCGGAAGGAAAACACAAAGGAGCATAGATGAATGTTCATAAGATAAGCAAAAGCAACTCTAAAAAGGAGTGATATATTTAATCAAAATGAAAATGTTGAGCTCTATGAAAAAAGCTAAACTTTTGTGTGGAAAAAATTCAATGAAGAAACCCAGTAAATATTTCCCAAGTTCCTCTATATTGATGAAAATGATTTAAGGCATAGATATAAAATTTTTTGATCGGTCATAGTCACTTCAAACAGTAGTAGCAACTTCAGTCAATAGGTCATTTCAATATTTCAGTGATAACATTTATATTCTTGATGTAGATTAGGTTGCTGGATTGGGTTTTGTTTGGAGTTACAAAATGTTTATTTGATAGTTGTGTCCATCCAAAAACCTACCTTAACCGGTAGATTACCTAATAATAATTAATATTCTCATTGTCCATGAGAAAACACCTGAAATTGACCCAATGTTTAAATTCGGCCTCGACTGATTGACCCATCTACTACTTAGATTTTCAAGCATAATCAAATCGCATTAACAAATCCCCAAAACTTTCTCTCTTTTCCGTTACTCTTCTTCCTGCGGATTTAAAAATCCTTCACGATCTACAAGATCGAAGATTTATGTTTATGATTAAGAACGAGCAATCATTGCAAATGATTTACATGTAGGGGCAATGCATTGAGGATCACGGAAAGATGGACACAAAGCAAATTGCTCCAGCTTTTCTGTTTATTTGGCTATAACAATAAACAAGAACAATATAATTTCTTTGCAGTATTTTATAGCTATCATGAGTGCGCTTTTTCTAATCAGAGTAGTTTGCCATCGTATGTAACGGAAACATCATTATGCAACGAGAACTTTGAAGAACTGTTCCACCTTTTCCTCACCCACCGAATTAATAAACACGCACTATGAAGGTCATGACGAAGTCCGAATAAAACCGCCCCCTCGTTCACGCGTGACAAATTGAAGAGCAATTGCTTGGTGTCCATTGTGCTGTTTGTAACATTTCATACGGACTAATGTTTGTCGTACAACATTATGGGAACTACCGTTTGTTTTGGTGTCTTTGACGTAACGTTCTCGCTCCCCAATACTGCAGCCAAACGTCCTCCACGCATCTTACTTTCTGGCCTCTCGTCCGTCTTACGAGAATTTCGCGGTCCGACTTCCACCCTGTCACGATGAGGTGCGGCCTCATTCCAAATTCGTCCTTCGTGCAAGGGAGGGGTAAGGAAAACAAGCGAGGGACCGCGGGTGCACCAGGACGTTTCGGTGACACCCAAACCCGTTTCCTACGTGCCTCCCGAAATATTTATCTTTTAATCCCTGCTGCTTTCGCTTGCCTGGAGACTCCCCGGTATCCTCCGCTTCACAAGCTTGCCTCCTCCCTTTTCAGCGGTCTTCGTTTTTTGCCTTTTCCGAGCCTGTCACTCAATCCCTTCGCCCTCTCTCGCTTCATCTCTGATTTACTAACTCCTCGAGGCTCAAGTGCGTCTGTCCATTATTCACCTTGAAAAAGAGTGAATATTTTTAGGACATAATTTAGAGATGAGCTCTAACCTAGGGCCTTTCGCCGTTCTTCCTTTTCCCAACGATTTCCCTTTTCTACCAGGAGGAATCATTCACCTGCCATTTTCAGGCGTTCTACTTTACGCTAGACGATTTTGTTTTGCCATTCCTCGGGGGCATGGTTGTCTAGTTGGTAGGACAGTCCAGTACAGGCCATAAAGTCCTGGGTTTTTAATGTCTGCTGATGTTAAGCATCCCCAGTTAGCTAAGTTGTCAATATGATTGTTTGGGGACCTGAAACTCTACCTGGAAAACCACAGACGGGAAAGGGAACTACTTCCCCCACTCTGATGAAGAAATTTCGCACACCGCGTTGCTTATTACGAAGTGAGTTTCCTCCTTTGCCCATCAAAACAACCTTTAGGTTGGTTACTGAGGCAGCCGAGGAACAAATACTTGAGCTGCTCAAGGTAGAAGTAAGAATTAGGAGGTTCCAGGTGTAAAAAGTATTGATTTGACAAAGAAAGAACGGATGGTGGCCATTGGGAAGGAATCGGGAAGAATGAATTGGTCCACTTACTAATATTTGGATATGAAATAATGATTCATTCGGCATTAATACAACTGCTTATTTACGATCACGGATATAACCATGAGTTTTAAGGTAAGTAGTTATGGCTTCGGAATTAGATTTTGTCAGAAATCCTTGGGAACTCTCACAGTTGAACGCTGAGATTACCGTAGAGAGATAGGAAAATAGAATATTTATTTCGCCATTGTATTTAATATATGCCGTTGCAATGTATCTCTGCTTATACCGCCATAATATAGGTTTCATTCTGGAAAGGTTATAAGAAAATAAGTATGCTAACCTAAATTCTATTTTAAGTGCACTCCCCAAATTTGTACACTACATCATAAAATATATTTTTTTCTCGTCCCTAATTTTCCAAACAAACATTTCCTCTTTCTTGTTGAATATTTATTAACACGGTGAGCTTAAAGTATTTATAATAGTGCTACAAAGTCATTGTACAACACAGAAATACAAACAAAGTAATTAATTACTGTTGCGCTAAATGGACCTGTCTTAGGGAGCTAAGAGAGAGTTCGTTTTATTTGATGAATACAGAGGACGAAATAACTTGAGCATGTTCACTAAACCAGACTAGAAACCACTGAAAAAATGAAACGTTAATGCCACATTTAAAATGTCTATCGTATTCTTATATTCAATTTTACCCGTGAAAATATTTTTAAAAGGGAACTAAATCGGATGTAACTATTATAAATAAATAATTACTCTCTTGGTTTGTAAATGTCAACTTCATTCATATTCGTTCCAAGAATCAATTTAAAATAGGAAACATCGCAAAAATTGAAATAATTGGCCGGATTTTCGTAAAAGCGAACTGTTGCGCAAAAGGTGGAGACGGAATGTTTTTCAAGGAACACTTTACAACAAATTCCTCTTCTTATATGATGATGAATACTTTAAAAATTTTTTCGTAGTACAAATATAATTTCCGTTCGGCGAAGATGAATGTATAGTTATTTTCTCATAATGGTGATATATTTATTTAATTACTTTTTATCAACGCGGATGGTTGATATATTAATCGCATTCAAATTATCCTTTTCCTTAAATTTCTTTGACGGAATTTACGCTATCTAAGTTCTTTCAACTGATTTTATTGTAAATTACTCTCTGCGCACGTTTCCTGTTGATTTTCACGCCCACAAGGATCTAAAACTCCCATTCGCCGAGGTTAAGAAATAAATACGTGATCCTCATAGACTGACGTCGTGGGCTCAATAAGATTCGAGGGAACCGCTTCTATTGCGAAAGAAATCGACCTTATTTCAGAAGATTGACTTAAATATGCACTCCATTACCAAGGCTTGCTCCTAATGCACTGACCCTGAGCGCAGTGGTTCACGCGGAAGGACGAACGTGCCGAAGTCTCAGCATGCTCACTCGTCCTCTTCACTTCGTCTCTGAAATCATTTGGTGAAAGTATAGAGAGCGGGCTGCAAACAGTCTTTTAACGACGACATAATTCATTGACGCGGTTCAAAAATATCGTGACATGATTGATGAGGCAGTGTTCGAGTTCTGTCTTGTGTGCTCAGTTTAGGAAGGATTTTCTATTTGATACAAATGCTTTGGTGTTTGTTTACGTGAAATGAGCGTTTTTATTTATTTTATTCAAGTGCACGTTTCTTTTACGCGCGGCCTTGGTGGAAAAACGCCAACGGCCAAAAACCTCTCACTAAATGCGTTGATGCGTACTCTCTCGCTTCCTTAATAACGGTGTTCGCGTATGCGAATGAGACTTCGAGACGTTGGTTTTCATGAAATTATCTTGTTTAAATATTCATTTTTCATAATATTCAATCAATTTTATTAATTGATGAAAAATATTTTCATCAATTAATGAAAATATGTACATGTCCACATTTTATGTGCACTTTAGATGCACTTTTCAATTTTATCATCTGGTATTAAGGGCTGTATAAAGACGGAGGGGAAAGAACATCTGATAGAAAAACGGGTATCTTCTATCGAGAATCAGGGAACTTTATTTATTCATTTCTCAAAGATAGTAACTAAGGAACTACTCTGACTAATATTATTAAGCTTCATATCGAGGAAGTTTCATTGCGATAACTTCTAAAAGAAAATAGATTTCGTGCAGTCCTTATCTTTCTTTTTATTGGCGTGCAACACGTTTCATGACGTCCAAGCATTAAGACGCTTTGCACAGCATATAACAGAAGAAGTAGAGAAAACAATATTTGTTTTGTTTCATAATCATGTACTTTGAAGATATATATATATATATTCAAATACGAAGTCCCGCCATACGGCGCACAAATATTCATTCAAACATAGAAATACTATAGGTATAAGGAAAGGGGATAGGAAAACACATAAAAGGCGAACACAGGACATGTGGGGAAGGCGGTTTTTGAGCAGATCACGAAAGTAAAAATGTTTCCTTGACCGGGATTTGAACACCGGACCGAACACTTGCCGGGCGGATATATTTATATATATATATATATATATATTATATATATATATATTTATATATATATATATATATATATATATATATATATATATAAAGTTCCAGTTTGGGGACCTGTGGCATTCAATAAGATCATAAACTCTTGAATCGACTTTAAATCCACGATGCCAATTGGAAGGATGGCATATAAATAGCGATGCTAGATGGATCAAAATTTATGCGTTGGACTTGAAATAAATTTTAATTGGTATGTTATGTGTTTACTTGTCTCGACTAGAGTGCATGGAAAAGTTGGCTAGGCTCCTCAGGCTTGCGGAGACACCCGGGTGTCTTTGCAATTTGCGATTCTGCCCAATTAGTCGGCACAAGACTTTTGGATGCATTTTGTGAAGGGAAATCTTGTACTCTCAAGAATTTCGACGCTTCCCGTCTTCGAATTCCTCCCACGTCCATGGTCGTCGGAATGCTTCCCCGTAGCGGAGTTGATTTCACGCCCAGAGACATCCAGAAAACCCCCGCCCGACTCTTTGAGAGATTTATCCCTTCGTTTGGTCCCACACCGAAGTTCTGAAACAGCCATGTTACTATGGTTGCTGCTTAAGAACTATGGCCGCTTAAAAAGAAACTTAACTTCCCCTGGATTATTTTTAGTACTTTGTCATGTATTCGGGTGACTTTAATATATTTTACATAAGGCACTTTACCAAAAAACCTGCTTAAGCGAACTAGCCTTTTAGAAAATTGTCTCGACTCAAAATTGACTTCTAAGTTCAAAGAAGGGTCGGAAAAAGTTGCACTACCTCCAACATAAGTTGGTATTTGATACTAGATTATATATACACATGCACTTATATTCATTGATGTCATTCGTATTTTGGTCCGGTGAATGTTTACCTTGAGTTTATTTTTATTATGAGAGACCACTATTTATTGCTAGAGCATTGACCCTCACGTACTGCTTAATGACTTCAAACTGTCGTGCCTGGCTCTTATTTTATTCTGAGGGGCGCCATGCTGTCAAGGGTAAGGATTCCGGATGAGTATAGTCGTCGAGTCATTTTCATCCTTACCCTCCTTTTGTTACGAGTGATTTTTTTCCCGAGCAGTTATTTCATCCTAACTATTTAGAGTCACTTTAGAATTGCCTTAACATCCTGTCTTCATTAAGAGCTCTTCCGACAGTGATGTTTCATCTCTTCTTCAAACGTAAACTCGGCCGTAATATTTCTTTCGGGCTTGGTTCTAATTGGTCCGAGTTTTTAATAAGCACACCCAGAATTCCTCGTGTTATCTTCGTTTGGTTATTTATTTTTCAAAAAACATTCGCCGTAAATGTTTGTGACGATGTTATTTACATTTTAACGTTTGGTTTATTAGTGTATATTTTCCAGTTATATGAAGTGGAATATGCAAGCAATCTTTGGCAATATTTTGCCAGTTTTCAACATATTTTTATTGATTTTAATGACAGTAAACAAATGAAATGTTGATTATTCATGATCAATATTTATTATGGACATCATGAGGACAGGTAAATGTTTGCTTTTACGATAAAAATTATTAACGAATAAAAAGCGCACGAGGGGGTTCGCAGTCGCGGGAATAGCGATACATGATTTTTTGGCTAAATATGCGTCAATAACACGATTTAAAAAACTATATTGAGTACACATTTTTTATTAAATAATTCCAAGGTAGGAATTCCCAAATTCGCAAGGCTGCACGTTCAATGCCATGTTCCAATATCTTAAAGCATACGTTTGTCCTTAAAATAAGCTTGCTGAATGTTTGCTATTTCTTGTGACCCAGCTATGGTATAAGTCATTGATTGTCATCTTGATTACGTTGTGTAATTTCTTTAAATTATAACTGTGGATTCTCTCTCTCCCTCTGTCCTATGCGTTTTACGGTCATACTTCCGTGCTAAAGTCGCTGCTCTCTAATTGTTAATGACAAATGTGTTTTGCGATTAGCAAATAGGATTCTATATCAGTGTTGCCACATCACTCCTAGAGTGGAATCATTATTTTAAAATAGTATTCTATTAACACTATGTCGCTTGACTATTCCGAATAAATTGTGTGTTTAATGATATTTTTTTCTCATGGTGTCGGTATACGAGGTGTGTTCAAAAAATAATGATAATTTTAAATTTTCGGGCAATAATATTTATTTATTCTTATACATTGATGTTGTCACCTTCAAAGTAGTCCCCATTGGAGATTATGCACTTGTGCCAGCGCTTCTTCCAATCCCCGAAACACTTCTCAAACTCGATCTTTGAGATAGCATTTAGTTCTTTCAGCGATGCGTTTTTAATGCCACCTACGGCTGTAAAACGACGGCCCTTCAAGGTTCTCTTAATTTTTGGAAATGGGAAAAAGTCACACGGAGCCATAGCTGGCGAATATGGAAATATTTATTTTAACAAACAAAAATCGCCGAGCTCATAAAACACGTCTAATCTTAGTGGCTGTCACAGACAAAGTCCACAATGAAAACAGCTGAAAGTTCTATTATACTTCAGGGTACATGTATACCAACATAATAAAAAAATGTTTGACAATCGGACTCTCCAAGCTCGCGAAATGAAAAGAATTCTCGTTATGTTTTGAACACACCTCGTATTCCTCAGGACAAGGCATTTCCACCTAGATTATTAGCAAATTATCACTGTTGATTGCAATGAACACTTTGATAAAGGCTTTCTACTTTGATCTACAACAATCATTTAATTTCCACACCGATTAAATTGCTGGGCATCATATCACGAAGAGATGGGAGTTAAAATCTCTTCAGCTAGTACCCCGCAAGTACCCATATCCGGGAAGGAATTGATAGCGATGATAAACAAGATATTGGTACGATGTGAAATGCGAACCCTTGAGCTTTTTCCCTTGATACTTCCTATTACGGGTGGTTATTCCTAGCGACTTAAGGTATTTCAGATTTCCGGCGAGTGCAGCCATTATTACTATCTTGGCATGTTTCTTAGTGTGCAAAAAGTGAATACGGACGTGCAAGTGCATAAATTAACTTATTTTGTGAAAATAAGGAGCACCATTTAAAATTTCTGTCAATAGTTGATGAATCATCTCTGTGTATCTGTGTTAAATAATTTGTTGGCTCTGAGTCACTGGTTCGGTTGTTTTAGCTACGGACGCCACCGTAGGGCCAAACAAAATAATTTCTTTTTTATTTTCGTCTGTGAATTCTTTGGTGACTCAAAGCGCCTGCCTTGAGCGGCATGAAGACACTCCTAGAAGCTAAATCCAATTCTACTAGTTGATTGTCTCAACTTAGATGTTTTCAGTGCTTCCAGATGTTTATAACTACAACAAGCGGGAATCAATTTTCTCATTGATCGTTTTAAAACTATGGCAAAGGCGAAGCTTTGATTGATAGACTATTTATTTGTAAAATTTTCCCGAAAGATTGGGTTCCTGTAGGAAGTCGACAAAATAATTGTTCTTTTACCACCAAGCGTTTTATTTACACATTGCTATAGCATATGAAGCAAGTGAAAATAGTCAAGAGAAGTCGATGCGTACGTCGCGCTTGGACATTATACTTCAATGGCGCAAGAAATGATTGCATCAATCCCGGGGTTCAGTCCTTGAGCTGTGAATGTCTTCTCTATTAACTCCTTTGCATACTATTATTCCTTAAATAAGCCAGTAAACATTCTATTTGTGATAAAAATGTTACCGGATTTATCGCTTTTTTTCTTCTATTTGATATTCTTTTCGCTCACTTAAATTGTCTTATAAATATTTCAAAGGGTGAATAATGATTGCTTGTGATCATAAAAAGCGCTTCAAATAAAGAAATATTTTTTATATTTATTTAACCTGTAATAATTCTTTCGGAGTTTTACTGTTTTACTACAAGAAAGAAGTCATGTACTATTTCCATGTAGTTCGTCAAATATATTTTGAGCTGCGATGTTTGCGTATACATATATTGTACTCAATAGATACGATTCATTTTATATTTAACTATACTCAATAAGTAAAGGGGAAAGTTACGAGGCGTGCTGCAGCTATTTAAATGACAGTGAATAATTAGATTAATTTTAAGTCGAATTACATAACCCTCGATGTAATTATACTAGTATATATTATGCAACACTTAAAATAATTAAAGATGTTATTATCAGATGTAGTAATTTCGAAGTTAATTTATCTTTTTGAACAATACAATCTGTTCTCTCCATTGAAGATTTTTAAACCCGTGGAAAATTACTTTTCCGGCAATAAAATTAGCGATCATTCATCGCACAAAAGTAAGGAACTCAATGATTCGATCGAGTATTTCTTTTTGGTGAGTATTCGTACGGTACTCAAGGGGTGCTGTTGGGTCGGCAAGACTTCGCTTGGATGGCGTACTTACTTGTCGTTAGGCTCCCGAAAATTTCCAAACAAAATAAATTGCGCTCTCCTCCTTCGGATTCTATATCCCGCTCTCTTTCTCTCTCTCTCTCCTTTTCTCTCTTCGGTCCTCTTTTAACACTCTCTCTTGCTAACTTCTTTTTTACTCCGTTTCTTCCTCCACTCTCCAAAACGGCTGCACTAACACTCAACCGCCGCCGTGGCCAGTACGTAGATCTTTGTGGACCATCCCCCTCCTAGAGAGGTTTCCTTCCCCTCCACTGCCTCCCCTCGCCCATCCACTCCTCCCTCTCCCTTTGCTCTTCACCCCCACCGCCTTACTCACCCTCCCCAAGACCTCCCTTCCTTCCTCTTCGCACCTCTCCCCTTCTCGCCACCCCATCCTCTCCCTCCGATAAATATGGAACGTCCTGCCCGCCCCTTGTCTCTATTTCGAGACGATCCCTTTTGGACGGGGTTGCCTCTGGTAGGCGGAGGGCACGCAGAATGAGAGATAGGGGGATTAGGAGGGGGGCAAGAACGTGGTTTGAGGATGAAACATCACGGGCGACGTCACATGGGGGTGGCGCCGACCGGTCCCGGATCTCGGGGTGCAGGGATGACGGCGGAAGTGCCCAGGGGGAATACGCAAGGAATGGGTGCGGGGAGGTCCAGGGGGAAGGGATCCCGGATGGCGAACGCCCGGGACCATGGTTCTGGAACCCTCTGCGTTTTTTCCGTGATTTTATCTCCGCTTCCGGTGTTTACAATTTAGCGAACTGTACGGGAAACACCAAAAACTATTCTGGGTGTCG
The DNA here is from genome assembly GCA_037158775.1 of Hetaerina titia. Lineage (NCBI taxonomy): Eukaryota > Metazoa > Arthropoda > Insecta > Odonata > Calopterygidae > Hetaerina > Hetaerina titia. The sequence goes on along the minus strand of CM073772.1, from coordinate 33,891,342 downwards.
AATGTGCTATGTCAAGGGCGCGAATGGCAACAGTTCGTTTTTATTTGTCTCTTTAAAAAGATCAGAGACGGTATTACGGTAAGGTGTATTGAAGTAAAGCAACGGATGAATCATCATACAGATCTATATTAAAGATACCCAGCACCTAACCATACTTATCAAGATACTTTTTAACCGGTGGAAGATAAAATTGGTCCTATTTTCGGATATAAAACGTTGATCCCTAACAATCGACATAGGCGGGTAGTAGGATAAATCTATCGTAATCTGTATCTTCTTTAAAGTCCAAATCTAAAATAAAAATAAATCTATAAATTCAACAAATTCGACAACCAATCACAGCTGATTTGTGAGAGTATTTTCATGAGGCGAAAGAATATCAAACGATAATTACATCGGCATATTTTTAGATAATCCTTACACTTTACATCAGTCTTTAGAAAATGCTCTTAACACAATATTTCACGTGCCGTAACTAGAAACTAAATCGTTGAGAAATATTTTTTCAAGAATGATTTAAATCCCAATTTTTAAAAATTAAATTTTAATATAATGTGCTGGGTCTGCAGCAGGACATATTTAGCCCATAGACGTTATCCGGATGGCGTTGTGGTCTTTGGTGACAATGAACTTAACTAATTTAAAGGCATTTTCATAATCTTTCTGTCCTTAATCCTTGGTATTGTCTATTCCATCTTGTCATTTTACCTTCAAATAGTCATATTTTGGTAAATTTGCTCGCAAATCATACTATTTTCACGTTTCAGCGTTGAAGGGAACTTTGATAAGTGTGGAAATAGGAAATGATGAGTATTCAGGCATTATTTTAGCGCATCAATTTGCACAAATGTGAAGTGCTTTGGAGCTTGTATATTTGATAATAAATAATCAATTTAGTCTCTTCTTTTATGTGTGTGGTAGTTTATAAAACAGATAAAAACTCCTTTCCCAAAGTGCAACTATTTTTTTTGTGTAGCTCTAAAGAAAGCCGTGATTCAATGTTACTTTATCCTATATGGTTTCAAAGCGTGCATAGACTGCATTTTTCTTATTAAAATATGAGAATCGGTCTTTCATTTCATGAAATAATGTGAGTTAATGCTGCGGTAACACTATTGTAAATTCCTAAGGACATTCGAAAATTAAATTTAATGCAAATATTTAATAATCACTTGTTAAATAACTTCACATCGATTTGAATAAATTCATATGTTTTCCACCGTATTTTCTGTGCTGATGCGAATAGTCACTCGAAAATTGTCATTTTAGCTAATAATTATGTGAATTAATAGCCATGAGAGAAATTTAAAACCATAACTCTACTTTATTTTATCTTTTGTAATATTTATCTTCATCAGAATTTCAATCAGAAGATTATTTGTTGTCTGCAACCCTCAACTCTTCTCTTTCCAAAGCTATCTCCCTTACATTCTGAGAGGTCTTCCTTCTAGCCTAGAAGACGTAGGTCTTCACCTGACCTTCCTCGCGGGAATACTTCTATATTCACTTATATTATGGCTTTAAGAAATCCATTACGTTCCAAGGTTGTCCAAGTCTGGCGCTCCTTTACTTTGTAGTGCGCCATGCTAATTCTTCTCACTTCGGTGTACTTCCTCATTTCCTTCTTTCACTGCCTATTAGACCTTAGAATCCGCTTTCAGAATCAGGTTTCGAAGGCCTCTATTCTTGTCTGGCCTGCTTTTCCAACGGTCCGTATCTCCGATCCGTGTTCTAATATTACTCAACGCTAATCCCAAAAAAGAAAAACTTATAGATCAAATGCCGTATAGGCTAGATAGATAAAATTTGGAAAACTAAAAATAATAATTTATATTCATCGATTCAATCTTGAACATTTTTTATAATCACGAATTTAACTCTTGCAGCTCTTCGTGTTTTGAATGACTAACTGGAGCACAAATTTAGCATTCGGTTTTCTTTTCGGTTGGTTTTCTGTCAACTTCTTCTTCGAGGAGAATGGGAAACTTACTTCCGAACAAACTGGTAGAGATTTCTCCTCACAAGATCTTCACTATCGTTGCACCAACAGCAGTATCGTAAAGGAGTTATCCCTGACATACAATAAGCCTCAACGATTTTGAAGTTTGATGAGGTTCAGAATAGGGCTGAACTAAATGTTCATTAGATATCAACCGTTGTGACTGGAAAATATGCCCGTAAACATCCTGTATCTGTTCGGATGTTCTTCCTTCCTGCTATTGGTCAATGTTTAGCACAATATTGGAAATTGAAAGATTGATATTCCGGTTTCAGCTTTGCCAATGACATTGTTTTGGGCGCAGTCCATTTTTTAAAGAATCCGTTGCGTTTGGTGAAGAACAGTTGTTTTAAATCCATTAGATAATCTTTCATTGTTATATGTAGGAATAGACGTGCCTTTTCTATTATAAAATATTGATTTCTCAAAACTATGATCATGTTCAATGTTCATTCTATATGTGCAAGTATTAAGGGATGACAAGAGGGTGGAAAAAAATTTAAAATTCCCTACGCCTTTTGCTCAGAAGAATAACGTGGCCGTTATGTTCCGTAACTACGTGTTTTATCTTACCCGGATATATTTTTACTTGCGGTTTGTTTTTGTCATTCTTTTATATGCATAAAAGGCAAGGCACATTAGTTTTTTAAACAAATACTAATTTTGCGTACACGTTTGATTTTCTTCTACCTAAGAATTTGGTGGTCCTGAGCTTAGAAAAGAAATCTTGAAAGTCGAAATTCTCTTTTAATGCCCATATCTCGATTATTTATTGAGAAAAGAAGAAATTTTTATGACTCTTATTGACTAATTAACTGTGACCACAAACATAGATCGGCCAGTCAAATTAATCCTTCAAGTAAGTGGAGGATTTCCCTTCACTTAAGGGGACTGTTACTACCGTTCTGAAACTCTCTTGCAGTGAAAAAACGTTTATCAAAAATATTTTAAGCAGTCAAAATAATTATTTGTTCTTATATAACCGATATTAGTTCTTTCCTTAAAATATAATGTCAGACCGTAGGGTTAGACTCTGCGGTATTATTAGCTTGGTGTGCCTGCCAAATAGCAAAAACAAGGCCATGCTCGAAGTCTTTGGACGTCGAGTTTGGTTTGATGCGTTAAATTAAGGATGTACATCAAGAATAGTTATGACGCAAAATTATATTTTAGCGAGTACAACTGCAGTTTAGTTTTTTTGAAGTAGAGCTTGAGCTAATGAAGCTGATTATTAAATTTTAGAGAAAATGTCACCTAAGATCCCGATTGCGTAAATATTATCTAGTTTCTCTAAAAGATTATAGTTTTGCTCGTCCATTTAAGACTGAGTTTCTTTTTTGATAAATAACTGGAGAAATTGATTAGAGTACGAAGTTGGGTGTGTGCCAAAAGGGATTTCATGCGAAACACTAGAGAAGGTTGTCTGATATTGTAGTAAATATGAAAAAACATATCTTACGACCACATCTGGGTTATTTCAGAAAATTTGAGTTGAAAAATACTGTTTTAAATTAATATGTAGGAATATTATCATTTGCATTCACGAACCTTAAATATTGGCGCATTTAAATTCGAGGATTCAAACCAATATGCTGATTATCTGACGTGGTTAGATCAGCTGCGGGTATAAGCCGTGAAGTATCTTTGTACTATATCTGGTAGCAGTAATTTGTTTCTTCTAACGTGCCTACTAAGATCCGTACCAATGCTCTGTAAATAATACATTCTTTAAGTGCATTAGTAAGTGCAGCGTGTGCTTGAGTGTTTTAGTTCGTCGTATCGGATGGCGAACTGTCAAGCCTTTTATTATGTGGGCTATAACGAGTTTACACATCTCTTTCCCTCCTGCACTTTGTCGTAATCACCCACAATCGCATAACTTAACACCTAGCGGAAGATTCGTCCTAAATAGAAGTTTATATGTTTTCCAATCAGAAGGGTAGAAAAGTGCATTACATAGTATTTCATTCTGTTTGAGAAGCAAATGGACGCATTAGACCTTATGACGATAATTTTACTGTAGAATGAGGGCCCGTTAAGGGAGATGGATTTAAAAGTTCTATCTTAACGTGAACTTTCATACAAAACATAATAGATAAGGATATTTTTCTCCATCAGGTGGTATCCTATTGAATACAACGATGACCCAAATGATGCAAATTGATTGTCAACTCAAGTTTACCAGAATGTTCTTTTCCGCAATCGTCACGTCACTAGGCTAGGAAATAGCCTGCGCCGACATATTCTATTATGGGTTGATATTGCGTTTATTTTATAATATATTTAGACACTGTACAATGCGGATGTCTTAGAAAGAGTCTATACATTTCCTGGGTGAAGAAGCAAAATTGACTTGAATTGTATTTAAATATACAAGGGACGTATCTACGGTCGTGAATCAATGTAAACAAAAAAAATGCCGAGACCGTAAACTTAAAAGTTTACGGTGTCGGCATTGAATTGAATATAAACGTTTTTGACAAAAATGGGGGGCAGGTATTTTTGTCATGCCCTGGAGTTGGACATTTCTAATTAGATTTGCTACTGCATTTGTTTGGAGGTAGGATACTTCTTAATGAAAATCTTGTTAGATTAAGAGCGATTTTTAAAACGTCAGACAAGTTACACTTTTTGTAAGAGTAATATAATTTTTGAAAACAATCTATCTATGTAAATAGTGTGTACCACCCTAGCCCTCTCAATATTTTCTGCCTACAAATAAATTGAAAGTATTGCTATTTTTTTATTGCAATTATTGCTGGATTTAAAAGGAGGTTTGTAAGAATGGATTATCCTTCTGTAAAATGTAGATTTATTTTAGTTAATTTGAACTTTGCAGCTTCAGTTTGCCATTGCATTAGGTACTTATTAATGTACAAGTACCTTTTGAAGCATTGATCAGCTAATGGTGGAAGAGTGATGCTCTGTAATGGAGGTCACGTGTGGTGGGGGAGTGAAATAGATGAAGTTGATGTGAAGGGATGAATGTTAAATTTCAGAAATGGTGTTTCTCATGTAAAATTCAGGCTCATGCCTAAGTGCAATGAATTTTCACTGTACCTGCAAACCCATTGCCACTGAAAACATAATATAATCCGATTTAAATTGAAGCACCCCAAAAATAGACTCCAATGCCAATGGTAGTGGCACTTTGCTTTAGTAGGTACCACCCAATCACTTCATGATTATTCTATCCATATTTGCAAAGTTATGCACTAATTCACTCCTCTAATTTTCCAATTTTCACTCTGGTGGATGGATAAAAACAATCAATCTGAATGAATGTTATAACATGGGCATTTCCAAAATAGGCCCCTGAACAAGATGGTGACGAATACAGTAGTGTTTAGAGATGTGATGAAAAATTAATGAAGGCTAAAATGGTATCTCTTAAAATGTCCTCTGCTTTATTTTAAAAACAATTTTCTATATTTTTTTGTTGCATCTATCTATTTGCAACTATCTTTCAATCAGCAAAATCAACATTTGATTTTTAAAATTTTTAATTTCATACCCATTGATTACTAATATAGTGTTTCTCAAAAAATGAATATTTATCTATTACAGACAAATTCATTATACTCGTGTATCAAAATTTATATTTATTTCCCACTTATGGTAGTTTAATTAACTATGCATCAATAATCTTTTTATTTTGTTCAGAAAAAGCGTGTAAATAACAAAATATTGCCAATTGATGGTTGGACATGGAATAAAAAACCTAGGCATTATAAATATCAACAAGAATAATTATAATAAAAAATTAACGAATGTTTTAATAGAAGGTTATATTTACTTATAGGAGAGATGAGATGGGGCTTGGGTGGTAAATGTGTTGAACGATAAAAGAAATATGAATGATGTGAAGAAGTAAATTTAAAAGAGAAGAGAGGTGGAAGAAAAATTACTGCTTAAAGGAGTGAAAATTTATGAACAGACATATAGCTCAAGAAGTGGTTACAGATAGGTCAATATGGCATGTACTCTCAAATATATAAGAGGAAGCATCTTAGGACTGTCAGTATTGGAATTAAAAATATTAGTTTCCACTATTTTACCTGAAATCAATTACACTGTTATGAGTTTTGAGATTTGAAATGGAAGTGACATTGACCAATTGAGAGAGCCATGCAGAATAATTTGAAGAACAATATTTGTAAAGTACGATTTTAGTGAGTGGGGACCTTTTATTCCTGTGAAGTGGTATCGAAGGCTTATAAGAGACATGGCTTTATTTTTAACTGCCTGAATTTGGTCAGAGATATTTAGTTTACTATCCATTATAACACTAGTATCATTGACTCAGAACACATGGCTGAGTGGAATTTTCAGTTAAGCTTGATTCACAAAATGTTGGATATGAAAATGTTTGGCCAGAACCATTTTATTCCTAGAGGAAAGGTTTTTCATTTTTTAAATCAACATGGAAGCATGAACTTATGTAATATGAATATAGTAGGGACAGTAAAATATTTAGTATTTTTAAATATTTGCACCTAATCTCAAGAATATGTGATATAGAAAAATATATTTTGTAGAAGCCTCCATTTTATAGTATAAGTATATAATCTAACCAAACAAGTTGCAGGAATATCATTGTAATGCCCAACCTGCTAAGCTTCAGCAATATTTCAAAGATATTGTTTAGATTTTCTGAAGTAAATAACATAAATACAAATGCTATTAGTGTGATTTTTTTCATGTCATTTTCTTAGGAAAATGTAGACCTAATTTTAAGACTTTATGCCTCTCTTTGGTTCATTTTGAAATAAACTAAAACATAGCCATTTGTTTCAATGTCAAGATAACACAAAACAACAAATTACATGTACTTAAAAATTAATTTGTAATCAGTTAAAAAATAATCAATTAGCTGGAATACTTTAATTAGAGAAGACTGTGTTAATTTAGGGTCATGATACCACTGCACTTACTTCTTACATGGATCACTAGGGCTCACTATTAACTAATAATCTTCTAGTGAGTTAAGAGTAAGTACTAGTGGTAGCTGAAGGTGATATTCATATCAACCAATTACAGGTTTTATGTAGCCTTATTCTCTACATATTCTACACTTGTAGTGAAAATTCATTCAAAAGGATGTAAAATTGTTTACTGCTACTAGTTCAGGAAACATGAGTTTAGTAGTAAGTTTACAATAAAATCACTGTCTAATTTATTCATATTAGCAATGCAACAAACAATGATTGTATCTTCCATTAGGGTAAAGAATACAAATATATGGCCAGTTTTGAAATGAATTCATTTGGTTGCAATTCCAGAATAAATTTTGTATGAATAATATCAGTCCATAAATGAGGAAATGGATATTATTGGAAAGTAATCCAGTTATAGCTATGTATAACACATAGGTCTAGCAATTTGATGCAAGTGTAAATTATCAATAAATTCGCCTATGCATACTCAATAAATTTTTAACTTTGCATGGGTTAACAGTTATTTGTTGAAATCAATACGAAAATAAGAGTGCCTATAGATATTGACAACAATAAAAAAATTAAACATTCAAAGAATATATATTCATGCCAGAAATGTGCTTTTTCTGCTTTATCCAGTTTGCAATCATGGGATGAATAGTTATTTTAGGCTTAGAAATTATTCAACAATTGTGTCAGCAAACCAATAGCACTATTTTCTGAGAATTTTCTCAATAATGACCACTCTCACAATATTCTCAATCAGATAAAACATTTTTCTTCATTAATTTGTCACATGTCAACCGCACAGAGCAATTTAGTTGAAGTGCTTTTTTATAGAATGTATTAAAAATATGTTATCTAGATACCTTTAAAACAGTATCATTATTATGTCACACTGAGTTGACTATAACATATTAAGGGAGCTGTAAACAGCTCCTATCGATCCCTTGCATGTATTTTTTATGGGAAAAACACTAAACATAATCATCACTGTTAGCCATTTACAAATTGCAAAACTTGCATTTCATATGCTTGTTTACCGAATAGGATATCTACAATATATGTACAGCCAGATTAGTGATTGCTGGAAGTTAATCATGGCATTAAAAAAATCTTCTTCGGTTATACCATTATGTCCTCAGTGCCCTTCTCCTTCCTTCATGTCATCCCAATTCTCCTGAAGTGCTTTAAAGTCAATTTTCCCATATGGAAAGGGAAGATTTAAATCAAAAAGAGGCATTAACCTAAGTAGTTTTTCACTTTCAAAAATAGGCCTTACTGAAATAACATATCGTTGTTTGTACTGGAGAACTGGCATTATTTCCTAAATTATGACACCTAGCAATTTGGCTGAAAATTTCCAGGCTCTTTTAAATAATTTTCAGGTTCTTGAAATTCTTACTGAAAATGAAGACAAAATGAAAAGATGGAAAGAGTACTTGGAGATTCTTTATGACAGAAAGGAAAAGCATGCTAAAATGCTGGAAGAAGAGGACACCATTTACAATGATAATAAAGGAGACTACATCCTAAGGTTTTAATTTCATGCTGCAGAAAAGGACTCAGGGGCAAACTAGACACCCTTAGAACTAATAAAACTCAGGGAAAGAGATTCTCTCACTGCTATGCTAGGTAACCTAATATGTGGCAGGATAAACATATAGGGACATTGAAAAAATGTACTTATCCATATCTACCAAAAATGAAAAAGGCAGGGCAATGTGAAAACTTCAAAACAATCTACTGAATTGAGAAGTAAGGGATGAGTGAGTAAATGAGGACCAATTCAGATTTAGAAGAAGTAGAGGAACAAAAGTAGCTATTCTTGCTCTCAGGCCCATTGCAAAGAAGAGGTTATAGAAAAATCAACTGACCTATATTGCATTCATTGATTTGAATAAAGCCTTTAACAACATGAACTGAAGTATGATGCTATCTATGTATCCTAACGGAAATTGCAATTAGCTGCAATAACTGAAGATTGATACACCATCTATAAGTAGGGTAGGCAGCAGTAATTAGATGTAGTAAAAGCAGAGAATAAGGTGTAATGAAGAAAGTAGTAAGTTAGAGCTGCTTATTATCATAATTAATATTTAACGTGTATATTTAGAAGACAATTAACAAGACCAAAGAAAAGCAAAGATGTAGCATACAAAGTCAAGGGGAAATAATGAGTATGTTATGATTCGTAGACAATATAGATATGCTTAATTAGTAGAAATAAGACCTTACAAAGAAACTAAATGATGAGGAGAAGGAGATGAAAAACTACTATTTCCAGATAAATAACATTAAAACTAAGGTAATGTTCTACACTTAAAGTAAGAGGAATAATATCCAAGTTAGGCCAGGGAAAGAAGCTGGAACAAGTGGAAAAGTTATAACTATTTAGGAAGCAAGATTACTAGCAATGGAATAAGCAATAAGGATTTAGCAAGCAGAATAGGAATGGCAAAGAATGCTTTCTTTCAGAAGAAAAAACCAATAATGATATATAGTACTAGCCTAGACATAAGGAATCAATTAATCAAACCTTTAATGCAGAGTCTCCTATTTAATGGATGTGAGGCATGGACATTGGGGACAGCAGAAAAAAGAAAATTGGAGACAATGAAAATGTGTTGCTACTGAAGTGATGAATATAGAATGACCTAACAGGGCAGTGTATAAATAGGTGCTATAAAAGTGTGGGTGAAGTATGAAAGAAGCTAATGGGAGACAAAAGAAGAAGAGGGAAACTAATTGGATGCATCCTTAGGCAGGCTAGTATAGAGGCTAAGAATTACAGAGTAAGGCCAAGGTTGATCATGAGCAGCAAGTTATGGAAAATATTGATGCAAGGAGCTATGAGGAAATGAAGATATTGGCAGAAAATAGTTTGGAGGACTGCTACAAACCAATCCTAGGAGTCATAACCCATGATGATTAGCATGATGTCACTAAATCCTGTAAATCCACTGCTGGAGAAACTTATTCGGTACTGACACTTGAGGATGATATCATTGATATTTTTGCTGAAAGGGATGCACAAAGTGAGTTGCCTAGCATGATGGACAAACAGATGTATATAGTTATAACATTTAGTACTTATTTCAGCTAATTTGTTTTACTTTAAACATGTAGATATTATGAATGCTATTCAAAATTAACTCAATACAGAAGGCGACCAATTTTATCAAGTCTATGTAATAGGAGGATTCCTTTAGTTGAAAGGGAGAAATTGGTCAGGGGCTGAACCAAATGTCCCAATCTAATGGGTCTAATGCTGTGCCACTTTGATATTAAAATTTAAAGGTTTTCCTTTTTATCCAATGAATATTTAATGGTGAAATTTAATGTTTTCAATATAGACACACTCTATCTAGTCATTCAAAACCTTATGTCCCTACTACTCTGACCATCTGGTCCCAAAATTTTGCCAAGATAGCTAAACTGCAACACCTGGTCTTATTTTTTTCCTTCTATTTTAACATTGAACTTTGCCTTCCTCTTCCTCATAAGCCTCATAATCTCTGTATTGTTTGCTCTGTGTCCATCTTTCCTGCCTGCTTTGAATTCCTCTCAACAATCTCCTCTTTTCCCCCATCATGACCCGTACTTCCTCGATTGTTTTTCTCTCTGCCCATTTTACCTTTAACAACCTTCTCCACATCCACATTTCAAAAGCTTTCAAATCCACGCCTATCACCTTACTTCTTTGGCCATGCCTCTTCACCTTCCAAAACCGTGCTCTATATCAAAGTTTTGGCAAGCCAATTCTGAACATCCTTAATCAACCTGTCCTTGATTCCCTCCTTGTGAAAGTTCCTTTGGCAATTCTTCTTCTTTCATTCCGACTACTTGGACCATATTGGACCAAAGTCTTCTGAGAGAGGTACCCTGTTCCACCTACTCCAATTAATGAACTCCTGTTTGAATATTTATTTATTTTCTTTCTGAAAAACCACATAACCTTTGTTTTGTTTGCATTGATTCTCATCTAATAATGCAATTCCTAACACACTGATGTTCTATTGTGGTCAGCAATGCTTGTAACCCCTTGGTTGGTTTTTAAATGAAGCTTTATCATCGAAACACCTAATGGATTTTATTAATGCCCCACTGATTTGCATTCCCAAATCCAGTTCTTCCTATTCCCCTGAAAACATTTCCTTAGTCTATGTATTGAAAAAGCATAGGTGTTAATGGACACAGTGCCTTACCTCTCTACCTAACACTACCCATCCAAACTCACCATTTGCCACTCACTCTCACGTGAACCTGTTTAAGGGGGGGAAGGGATAGTGTAGTAGCTAATGTGCTGACTTCTCACCCAGAGGGCCCCAGATTCGAATCTCTGAGGTTTTTTTCAGTGGTATCTGAATCCCAACTTGAGGTGCTTTGTGGAGAGCACTTTAAGTGAACAAGCCATTCATCAGATGGGACATTAAAATTTGGACCCCTAGGTGCCTTTCATTAAGGGTAGGCTAATGCCAGTGCCAGGTTTTTCTCCACCGTTAATCCTTTCCTGTCCATCCCTAATGGAGTAAATGACCTTAGCTCTCGATCACCATCCCCTAAAACTAATGAACTCTATAAGACATGTATAGGGCATGATTATGTTGCATATACCTCCAACTTTCTTATTCAATGCATTAATTAATTCTGCCTAATTTACTTTATGAAATGACTTCTTGAAATACACAGAACAGATAATTACACCTTGGTTATATTAAATTATGCTCTCTATTAGTGACCTCATTACCACTATGGCATCGAATTATGTCTCCATTTTCAGTTAACATACTGTGACATTATTTATAATTAATTCAAGCAGTTTAAATTGAAATTGTATGCATAAAAAGGTTTTCATTGTATAATCCTGTGCTATTATGTCTTTTCCCTACATTACAGTGATATGATGAGTTTATTTAGTTGACAGAATGCCTCTATGATAGTTCTTGGGATTGGAAATTATTGGTCAAAGGATTCAATTATTCATTATCAGATGCAATTTTAAATAAATATATATTGGGATCCATGGGGTAAGATAATAGTTGAACCAGGAAAAATCCAAGAGAGATGGAAGGAATATATAGAAACACTGTATGGTAAAGAACTTAGGCCGACAAGGTTAGACATAGAAAAGGAACATGACGTAGAAGAAGATAGCTTAGGTCCAGGCATACTCGACGATGAAATAGAAAGGGCATTAAAGGAGATGAAAGCAAATAAGGCTGTGGGGCTGGACAATATTCCTGTAGAAATGTTGAAATGGTTAGGGAAAGGTGGGAAGAAGGCCATATATGGACTGATTCGTAGTATCTATGAGGAAGGAATCTGGCCGGAAGATTTTGTGAGATCGGTGTCAGTTCCTATTCCAAAAAAGGCAAAGGCCTCGTCATGTGAGGATTACAGAACAATAAGTTTGATATCCCACGCAGCTAAAGTTATTCTCAGGATCATCAACAAAAGGATAGAGAGTAAGGCAAATGATTACTTAGGGGATGATCAGTTTGGGTTCAGGAAAGGAAGAGGTACGCGTGATGCCATTGCAGTAATGAGATCACTAGTCGAGAGGAATATAGAATACAAGCAGGACGTTTTTGCCTGTTTTGTAGATTTCGAAAAAGCGTTTGATAGAGTGAATTGGGAAAAATTAATGCGTGTATTGCAGAATATAGGAATGGATTGGAGGGACAGGAGACTGATCCGCAACCTGTACATGTCTCAGACTGCTCAGGTGCGAGTGGGGAACGGAGAGTCCGGATGGGCAGTGTTAGGAAGAGGTGTAAGGCAGGGTTGCCCATTGTCACCGGTACTGTTCAACGTATATGTAGAGGAAATGATTAAAGAGGCATGGAAAGAACTGGAGGTAGGAATGAAAGTCGGAGGGGAATTCGTAAAATCGGTTAGGTTTGCTGATGACCAAGCATTAGTTGCTCAGTCAGCCAAGGGGTTACAAGCATTGTTGAGTGAATTGGAGGTTCAGTGCGATAAATATGGGATGAGAATCAATATTAATAAAACAAAGGTTATGCGATTTTCCAGAAAGAAAAAGGCTAAGCTAAATATTAAAATAGGCGGGGAAAAAATAGAGCAGGTAGAGCAGTTTACATATCTCGGAAGTGTTTTGGACCAATACGGTCAAAGTGGTAGGGACGTAAGGAGAAGAATTGCGCTAGGCAAGGAGGCTTTCTCAAGGAGGAGGGAGTTGATGACGGGGTCGTTGAGTAGGGATGTTAAGACAAGACTCGTAAAAACTCTGATATGGAGCGTAGCTATGTACGGCGCGGAAACGTGGTCGCTGAAGCAGGAGGATAGACGTAGATTGGAGGCTTTTGAAATGTGGGTGTGGAGAAGAATGGAGAAGGTGAAATGGACCGAAAGGAAAACAAATGAGGAAGTACTAGAAATGGTGGGGGAGGAGAGGGGTTTGTTGAGAGAAATCCTATGGAGGCAGGAAAAATGGATGAAAGGCGTATTGAGCGGTAGTGGAATGTTGAAGAGGGTAATAGAGGGGAGAATGTTGGGCAAGCGAGGTAAGGGTAGGAACAGGATAGGGATGTTGGACGGGATGAAGGGAGGAAAGAAGTACACCGAGATGAAGAGGGTCCTGATATAGATTAGTTTGCTAGGTGGGGAGTCACAAAATATTTATTTGATAGTTGTGTCCATCCAAAAACCTACCTTAACCGGTAGATTACCTTAAAAAAAAATATTGGGATCCATAGCCTTTCTATTTTTATTGGGAGTTTGTAAATTGTGAAGTTCTTTTCATCTTTTCTCCTCTTCTTTTAATCGCTTCTTTCTTCCTGAAACTTGATCAGCCACCAGAAATATTCCATCATAAAACTATTTTTAAATGTATTCGCTGATATATATGTATGTGGTGCAAATGTAGAATATAGTTGATAAATGTATTGTTGGCATGCTGCATTTTAGGGATCCTTTTGGTTCTGTTCAGACATAATGAAAATTTATTTATTATAAATTAATAATAATGAGAAAAATAGTCTTAGCCTTGGAACTAAATGTCCTTTGAAGAAGTGAGAAATTGGTACATTAATGAACCATTTAAACTATCGATATTTATGCTTGCAAATCATTTATTTGTAATCTACTGTTATTTTGTATCAAAGGGGATGATGAAATTTACTATATTAATCATTCATAAAAAATAAATTAGGCTTTATGGACCAGGCAGATTCTCATAGGCTATGTATATAAGTGGAGTAATGCATCAGTTGTGGGAGATTTGTGGACAAAGTTGTTCAAATTATATCTTGCATAATATTCTTATTCTATTATAAAAGACTGGGTTATTCATCCAAGAGATGTTATATGAAATGAATATAAACATGTATAATGCACAATGTAAGCAAGTTTGCATGAATAAAATCCATTAGGTATCACCCGAGAAAAAATTATTAATTAAAATGAAAGAGGTGATGCAAGGAATCCACAATTTGTACTTAAAAATAATGTGCATAATTAATTTGAGAATTAAAACTTTCCTGCATATTTTAATGGAGGGTAATAACAATAAACTTGAGAAGTCAATGACTGAATGAAATACATAAAATAAAGAGATAACTGAAAGATCCCGCTCAAGGCGAATGATTTTTACACTCTTAAATTTTAGCAATAACTGAAAGATATAGGTTGGCTATATGAAGTCTTTCGTTGTTTTTGTATCATCGGAAGTGTGTGTCGTTGTATACTCTCTCGAAGTCGTTTTGTGAAGTTTTCAAACTACGTATCTCGCGGATCTGTTGTCGTGACAGAATATTTTATATCAACCTACTGTAATTGCGATCATTGTCTTAATTCTTCCACAATCCTTATGATTCCACTTGTTTAGAAGACTATTGACCCCTCGGAGGAAACATACTAGAATTCCGAAGTCCACCGCCAGTGCTGTCTCAATTTGGAACGCAAAATGCTGCCACCGTAGCATTTCCGAAAGATCGGCGGTAGAATACTGTGTTACTAATTACCTTTCTGCGGGTAATCGTCAATGGTCTGTTTTAATGTGCGTGAAAAATGAGTTAAATTAATGAAAACGAGATAGCCGACACCGTAAACTTCACATATACTAGAATTAAAAATTAAGTTTACGGTCTCGGCTATCTCGTTTTCATTGCTTCATGACCGTAGGCGCGTTCATTTTGTATTTACAGAGTTAAATTAATTTTGACAGAAAAAAAGATAAAAATCAGATCCGTATATTTTCTACTTCCAT
Organism: Hetaerina titia; assembly: GCA_037158775.1. Lineage (NCBI taxonomy): Eukaryota > Metazoa > Arthropoda > Insecta > Odonata > Calopterygidae > Hetaerina > Hetaerina titia. The sequence goes on along the minus strand of CM073772.1, from coordinate 33,876,176 downwards.
TCATTCAGTTCAGCATAAAGTAACCTTTACCTATTCCTAATCCCCTTACCTCGGCTGCCTAATGTTCTACCCCTATCACAGTCTTCAGCATTCCATCCCTAGTTAAAATCATCTTCATATACCTTTCCTGCATTCTTTGGATTTCTCCGAACAATCACTCCTCTCTCCTCCCCCACCAGGCCTAGTACCTCGTTTGTTTTATTCTCCGTCCATTTTACCTTTTCCAACCTTCTCCATTCCCACATCTCGAAAGCCTCCAAATATACTCGTACACGTATCATCTTGCTTTGATGACCAGGTTTCCACGCCGTAGAAAACCACGCTCCATATCAAAAGTATCATTGTAATGAACCTTTTTTTGGATATCCTTACTGGCAAGGTAGGCAAACTGTTCCATCTCCTCTCTGTTTTGCCTTCCTATTTTAAGGTTTATCTTAGCCTTCCTCTTTTTCGAAAATTTCATATTATTTCATTCACGGGTATGTTTGTATTTCGTCTGTAGTTTTGTTGTAAACAATTTGATTTTACTCTTGACATTTCCGTGGGGATCCGATCACATGTTTTATAGCATGGGAAATTATTTTTATGTTTATGCAGTTTCCTCCGTTCAATGAGTGCGATAAATTTTGTCGTTATCCAGATGTTTCATAAGATTAACGTTATCGGGTTTTGCCGTAAACTACTCCGATGCGAAACAGGTCTGATGCCGATAAAATGTATTACTCCGTTCCAATTCTGAGTGATTCATCTCGATTTGGGGATGTTAAGACGCGAAAATATTTCGTGCACCGGCATGCAACAGGTTTCAGTACGAGTGAATTACGCTCACATTTCAGCCATGGATTTCTGTCGCACTCTTTTAAATTGTACTGGGTAAACCGGGACAGAATCTTGTTACGTTTTGAAGGAAAAAAATCATTAATCAAAATATTTCAACAGAAGTCGAAATATTTTTAGATTTGATATCCGGAAAATGATATATCACCCCTGGCTTGGTGGCGGCTGACAATGAGACCCACCTGCCGCGGATAGAACGCTAGGAGTGGGGAGAGCTGGGAGGGCCAATTCGGTCCCTCCATTGGCCGCTGGCGCTGGGGATAGTAAAATGGATCGGAATATCATTTTTATAGTCAATTGAGAGCCGAAACTTGCCGAGAGCCTCCTGTCGAGAGTAGGCAATATCAGAGTTTTTTCAGGAACGCATCAAATCTAATTATATATCTAATGTTTATACATTTTGAGCTGATATGTTTCAAGTGTTTACTCCTAAGTGATTGCGATGTTTTTGTGTTTCAATGTTTTTTACAGTTCATATTTTCCGTTTGATACTTATAAACGTTTATTAATTCATTATTTATGTTGATGATCTCATCAAGTTATTCAAATATCCATTGATCAGAAAGACATGGACTTAAAAAATTCAAATGACTGAAATGACGATGAATGACGATAATGGCGAACGATGGCACTACAAAATATGGAATGTATCCTGAAGTAATAAGACATGCCACGTTAACCCCTACCTTCCCTTAAACTCGTGTAGATGAAATGAGTTTTTTCAAAAGGAGTGTCAAAGCAAAATGTGTGTTGGACCAGAAATTCACCCTTCGAAATTTTTCCGATCCGACGTGCTAGTGCATTTACTAAGAATGGATGCCTCCAACGGCATATTTAAGGTTTCTTCTTCCCATTTTCGATGTAATCTATGTTTGAATGTTTCTTTTCTCTCCTTAGGGTGTTAGATGCTCGAGCGTCAGAGTGCTATTACCAAGTTTTCTCTTTGTTCCTTGGGGGCGAACTTTGGAAAGTTTCAGTTGGATTGTTTCAAAGGTGAAGAAACAGAAAAAGGAGAATATCCTCGAAAAGGGAAACTATCCTCGACAACGCACCTCGATACAATCGCGGATATTCATAGGTGAGTGGCTCTTTATTTTTATGATCAATATTTCTTTAATGCACGTCTCCACCATGGAATCAATATCATTATTTAAAATTTTGAGAGAAAAAAATTCGAAAATCTAATCCTAGGTTTTCGCAAATGTAATATTTTTTGTGCTTTATGCAATGCTTAAATTTGCTTGCAAGATTACGCACGCATATATTGCATTAATCGGAGAATAGGAATGAATTAAATATATCGATAATTAATGAAAGACACAATTAATGAAGAAGGGAGATACCGTTGGCAGAGCTGACAGGGAAGAGGAACTTGGAAACGAGGTAAGCCATTAGGTGAACAGGCTTAAGCCGGCGACACTAAATAAACGGCAAATGTGAGAGGTGAAATGAGGATTACATTTCTTTTGGCGAATAAAACCAGAGTATTCAACCGGAAGGTCGATTTGAAAGGTTATAGGATAGAGCTCACGAAGCCTTACATGGCGCGCGAAATTCACACATTAGGGTGGGGAGATCATCTTCATTCCCTGTGCGTCTGTAGTTTCCCAGAAAGATCTGATAGCCGAAAAATCCCACAAAGTGGGCAAAGCTGAGGGTGACAAAAGTCGAACCTGGGCCTTACGAGTGCTCTATCAAGTAGGTTACAGCGTCCTACCCTTGTTGACTAAGAGTGCTTACAGATTCAAGGATCCTGGATGATCATATCACTTCAAGTCTTCAAACATCCCTCAAGACGATATCTCCTTTAGGCTCCCATGGAATGGAAAAATGTTTGCCAAATCTTAGGTACTGTTCGCCGTTTTAAAAATATTTTCCGCTGTTCCCAGATCTCAGTTATGTGTTCAGGAAGCAAGTGCTGGCGCAAGGATGTGGAAGTTTTAATAATTGTCTTTTTCGAAATCTACCTTGTCGATGAGAAAGATTTACGATTCTACGAAATGCTCCTTTCTCTCTAAGCCGAGATCGACAACCCGATTTTGTCTGATATAATATATCATGGATAGATTTTGTTCATTCCAAAGGCTCGTTTTAAATCATTTCCATGCCACCGTCGCTAATTTCCTTCCCTTCGACGGAAATCCTTTGAAGTAATATTTCGAAAATTATTTAATTTTTTTGATTCTATGTCAAAGCGGCTCTAGAGCCGCGATTTTCAAATGTTGATTTCCGTTAGCTCTTACTATTTAAATATTTTGATTAAACGACAATTTCTCCAATTTTTTATGCTTAAATAATATCACCACTGTGAACAGATTTGACTGATCGTAAAGTAATATTATATCGTGGGCGCATAGGCAGAGGGGGTATTAGATCACGGTGGTACAACTAAGTTTGAACATATTTAACATTGCCAAAATAGTAAGTATTTGTGTTAATAAAGAATTTATTTCACTGGAAACAGAGTTTACAAATGTTGGTCTTTTGTTTTCAATAATTTTCATAAAATGGGTTTGATACTAATTTTATGTACATCATTGTAACTAATTAGAACGAACATTTGTGTTGTCCTGAGGATATCATGACCTTTTTATATAAATAGGACTTTTGCTCCTCCCAGAACCTTATTCTTGATTTATGATCATTCTGTTAGGGTAATAATGCTTTGCACTTGCTTATAAACATTGATGTGAAATCGTAATGTGCGGGGCGCAGTGGAACATACGTCCCAGAGTGCCTTAATGTCTCACGCGTCATCTACTCGTCATTTTGAAGGGTTAAAGTGGATTATAGTATGACGATATTCGGCCTAAAATAAATCACTGCGTGATTCTAGTCTTATTGTAAAACATGAATTACCTGCGGAGGACTAGTACAATCTTAATGAAAGTGGATTCACCACCGTTCAGCTCCCGGGGAAGATGACTGGTTGCAAGGGAGAAGAGCAAGTGGGTGAAGTCACATCTTCACGTCTCAATTGTGACTTTTTGCTGCACCATAAACGCGCTGAGCAATTCAATTCCTCCATTTTTGAACTACCTGGAGTTTTGCTTTCGGCCGATGAAATTCTGATGAAATGCTCAAAAGGATTAGTTAGCCTTGTAAATCTTCCCAATAGGATGACTGCAAATATATGTTTGCCTTTACAGATGTAAAACATTTTATTGAATATATTAAATGTTATGAATTTGGTTCATTTTAGTCACGAGTCTCACATTTCCTTGGGGGGGAAATGATTTTGCGAATACAAATTTAGCTACTGCTGTTAATAAAACTCTCCACTCAAGTCAAAAATCTTTTGAAATATTTGTATTTATTCCGATGAAAAATATTACAATGATGGTGTCGGGTGTCAAAACACTATGGAGAAAGAATTAACATTAATACGTTCGCTGAAATTGTATGAATTGTTTATCATCAGACTTTTACACCATTAAATATTATTTCTGGATTTAGATGAACAGGTATATGGCCATATAACCCAAACATTTTTAATCGTATCGACTTAGCACCAGCTACTATCACTAATCACTTCAGTACCTCTGATAGGACTTCTCCTTTAGAACCCGTAGTAACATCCAATACCCCACGACCCTTTAGAGCTGAAAACTTTGAAATAGAAGAAAGACTTGGCGCACCAGAAAATATATGTCCTCATCACGTATATGAGGTAATTGCCAGAAATAAGGAGGAAATCTTAACCGATACGCCAGTACAAAGGAGATTAGGAAATAAACACAGTACGTATAAAACATGAGAGAAACATTAATACCAAACAGATGACGATATCATAGCAATAGGAAAATAGGAAGTAAAGATAAATGGCAGAAAGAATAACATGCCTATCGAAGACATCGCTAAATATTAGCGAAAAATGCAAGGGACTAAAATTTCCCAGGCATAGGTTGAGCATGTAATTTTCATCCATTAAATTAATTTTGCATTGATGGCGAAACTTGGTACCTATACTTCCTTGCGTTGAAATTAATTTTATTGAATTCAATTACATTTTCATGAATTGCATTGGTAATGCTGATTATAAGTATAATGGTGTATTTTATCAAACGGATGACTTACAAAACGTTAGTTTATTTCATTCAAATAAATTTAGCACTAATACCGCCAAATTAATTTCTGACTCACGAAGACCAATGCAATGTTCCACTCAATCCCAGACGGGATTGGAGTGTAACACTGCCACGCGAAGTAAATCATTATGCTTCAAATGCCGAAAACTCTTTCTGAATATTAGCGAATTTTGGACGCGTTAAAGGACATACACTTTAGGTGTACAACTATAACAAAATCAAGCAATTGCAATGATTTGCAGTAAATATAAAATACAAATATTTTCACACTTTGCCCCAGTTTCCTCTTCATTAAATTTTCCGTTGGGTTTCTCCTTTAAAACTGCAAACACAAATAAACTAAAGGTGCCCCAAGAATCTATGATATGCTATGAAATTTTAAGATCTATCGAAAGTTAAAGGTTCCACTAAAGTCACATTAATAAATTTAAATTCATAGTGATTTCATTGAATTATTGTCGTTATTTGTATGAATGCATGGTTTTTTTATTGGCCTTTTTCTTAAGAAACTTTTGATGATATTGAAAAATTCACGTGAATCACTAGAGTATCTTTCTCTAGAGAAGCTCGAGGTTAAAGCTGCCGCATGCGGATACACCTCATGATTAGATAATTTGGCCACGGGGAATCTTCCTTGGAGATTATCTGACTCGCAGTAGGAAATCTTTGAGGGGATCTCCTTTCCCATACACCGTCCCGCCAATGAGCGCGCCATTGGGCGAATCCCGTCAGGGACGCGAGTGGCAAAGGGGAAGTCAGCCGTGGGAATAAAAATCGGGGTAGGATGAAGCTGTGAGGCTGCCGTCGACTATCTCAATATCCGCTCTCTCAACGGATGATACTTTTTCCACTTTGATCAAGTTTTAGCTTTGCCTCTCAAGTTCAACCTTCTCAAGCTGCATAGAGCGAGCATCGCCAGTCCCGACAACGACGGCAAATGACGGAGGGAAACGATGAGAAGAAAGTAAAGTTTAGTTTGTTTGAAATTAAGCTGAGTGGAACGGAGCTGGTGAATTATAAGTTTCAAAGAGGGGAAGTCATTTATCGTATCCCATCCCTAGGATAAGGTACCCTCCAGAAAGGAATTTTGAAAGTTTTTCTCTACCCTAATGGGCCAGATTACCATCCACTTTCTGCTGTACTTTTCTCCCAATTGACCTATCTGGCAGCTGGCGGAAGATAAATTCGAATGTGCGTAAAGCACGGAGACGTAAAAATTCTTGAATATCGCGATCAATCTACGGGTCTACCTATACTCTAGAGTTATTCTTATCCAGTATGGAGACACAAAATTTACATCCTACCTAAGAAATACGAATAATTAACGCGGACAGTCTGGCGCCGTTTTGCGAGACACATTGATTTAAAAAAATCTAAATTAGGGATCAGCGGAAGGGGGATAGAAGGCGATCGTGCCTAATTATGACGATCTGTAGTACTAATATCTCAATCGATACGTGTACGGCATGAAAATTTTGCAGGAAAAGCGTAGAACGAGAATAATATTTGGTTTTATATAAGCGCTTGGATGAAATAGAATTTAGAATTAAATGAAATTCAGCTTGTTCCAGAGTGCATTGTACTTATATTAAATATGCAGTGATAAGAGGACACTTTTCCTACGCAACTTGTGCAACATGTAACTAAAATTAGCTGCAAACCCCCGAAAAACACATCTATTGTGAAACTTGCATCGTTTTAGTAATTGATAACATGATATAGGTAACGGGTTTTTTCTGTATTAATTTGTATTATTCGTTTAACTTTGAGGAGAGAGCACCATTCTATTAAGTACTTAACTAAGTCACCGTTATACTTATTCCATATTTCTTCTTCCTAATATTGAAAATGTTGTCTGTGGCAGTTAATTTAGTGTCTTGCGGTAATAGTGAATGTGAATGTTGGGATTGGACTTAGGCGTATAGACTTCTTGATTCCAATTACTCTTTGTCCCCTAATGATTGTAAGAGGCGTTGTCTTATTAAAAATGGTCATCTGGTGTCCCAAAATACTCAATGCGCCAAATTCAATTACATGCTACTACTGTACTCCAGTAGCGGAAAATGATGCCAAAATGCAGTAATTTGGTCAAATAGTGTGGTCTGGTTAGAGAAAAAGTTATAAAATACCGGAAGAAATTCCATTAAAAATTTTAATTTGGTGACATATTGTCTCTCTCGTTGATTTTATTTATTGTGATGATCGTAGTAAGTATGTTCAAGCTGTGGCGGCTGTGATCATTTAAGCATATTTCCTAAATGAGTTTGTGTGTGTGTGTGGTTATTTAGCCGTATTCTAAATGATTTTTGTTTTCCTCAAAAAAATGGCGCGGTTCATAATTACCCGCCGCCCTTCTCAGCCTCGAAAAACTCCCCAACTTATCATAAAAAAATTCTAGCCTTCGGTGAGACAGAATGGAAATCCTCGATAATGGCGTTCGCACTTGAGTAGGGTTCCCATTCCTAATCTTTTTATTTTCGCATTTTCTTCACCTTCTGTAAATGAATCTTTGCGTTGTGTGTGTGTGTGTTCGTGCGAGAGTGAGAGAAAGAGCGTGCGCTGGAAATGGAAATTTCCGCGATCCGACGATCCCGAAGGAAGAAAATAATCAATTCGCTGAAGGACCGCTACGAGATAAGTAATCGGGTCTGCGTTGGAGGAACGCTGCAGAATTTAAAGGGCACCGTCGAAAGATATCTAGACGATCGTGGGGCGAGACAGACGGAGAGAGAGAGAAAGAAAGAAAGAGTGAGAGAGAAAGCATTGGGAACACGAGTAACTGGAGGAAGGGCGGGGTAGGGCATGTGGTGAAGGGGTACGAGGCATTGGGAGTTTAAGGGGTACATTTCTAGGACCCTGCGGCGGTGGCAGCTTAAGGGTAGAAAGATCTCTCCCCTCACCCTATGAGAGCCACCCCTCAGCGGCTCCCCATTCCCTCTCGCACTTAGATTGGTTTCGTTGGGGTCCACCACGACTGTCTAAGGCCGCTCACACCCCCTCTCTCTCCCTCTCTCTCTCTTGAGAGAGAGGGAGAGAGAACGTAGTGCGTGATTCATAGCCCTTACCCCACATGACGCGAGAGGTGAGTGTGTGGGTGGGTCGACTGGGAGAAAGACCCCGAAATTCTAGCCATAAATTCGACCCGGCGTATAAAAAGCATTCCGTTTAAAACTTCCGAGTCATTTCTCCTCCTTCTTTCATAAACGGTTATTTTTCCCGAAGCAACTCCCGTCGGAGGGGTGTGGGAGTAGGGCGGGGTGGGAAAGACCGAGTTATTATCATCGCCATCATCACCGTCGCGGCCTTCGTCGTCTTCGGTCCCCGCAGAACGTTCGGCCGACTCCCCACCCTTGATTTATTTAGTTTTAGAGATTTACGACACATTTTTAAGTGCGCCATAAAGTGTAAAGGTAGTGTGTGTGTGTATGAGAGAGAGGGAGAGAGAAAAGGAGGCTGTGGGAGATGGGGGATGGTTTCGCTCAGAGATGGAGATTGAAGATGGACGGGGGTGTAAGAGAGAGAGAGGGGGGAGGGAAGGGGACAACGCTGCAATCTTCAACATTTTTTTATGATTATTCCAAAAATGAGCCGAATTTTTATGAGTGTCGCGAAGGGACCTAAGAAGGGACGAGTTGGTTCTTCGAAGAGAAATAATCGGCGTTCTTAATTGATAGGTTTTATCCGACTCCGTAGATGTTATCCCGAAATAAGGCGTCCGCGGTTTTTATGACGCTCGCGAACTGAGGTCTCGCCACTCCACTCCGTCCACCTTTCCTTCCTCCCCCCCCCCCCAGGAACGGATTAATCGATGCTCCCAACGTGCCTTTGGCACTTGATTTCAAGCGCCCTCTCCTTCCTCGCTGCACCGCCAAATAAATCTACATCAACAGTTTTAGGAGCCCGCTTCTCTGGAGAAGAAATTATAAATGTGTAAATGACGCCGCTCCGGTTGAATATGAATGTGTTCTTCATGAAAGTGAAGCAGATTTTTTAAGAAAGCGAGGGAAATCTCGGATTGTATTCTTCGAAATATGGCGCAATTATCTCCTATCGCGCACTCCAACCTTGAATTGCTTATGGCGAAATGAGGGATAGCGTGGAGGAACAGCTTAAAAGAGTTGATAAATATTTAACGCAGGATTGAAATTAAAATTTAATCGGTTTAATAAATAATAAAATCACAGCTGTATTTAACATTAAAAGAGTTTTACATTCAAACATACACCACACACACACACATGTGTATGTGTAGATGTATATATATAAATATTTATTCACATGGAAATAGATATAAGGAAAAGGGATAGGAACACATAAAAGACGAACACAAGGTGGGGAAGGCGGAATCGAGCATATCACAAGCGCAAAAATATTGCCTTGACCGGGGCTCGAACACTGGATCTTTCGACTTGCCGGGCCGATGCTCTAACGACGATATACATATTATTATTATTATTAGGTAATCTACCGATTAAGGTAGTTTTTTGGATTGACACAACTATCAAATAAATATCAATATCTTGTGACTCCAAACAAAACACAATCGAGCAACACACTCCACATCAGGTCCCTCTTCATCTCTGTGTACTTCCTTCCTCATGTATATATATATATATATATATATATATATATTTGTATGTATGCTGTAGGGAAGTTATGGCTTTGTAGTGCATGGTATTACATATTTGTTGATTTTGAATATTTAGACGACGGAATTTCATATGATTTCGTACAGTTTATGGAAACGTCGTGCGTAAAATGTAGCGCAACGGTATCTCTGATATTCACCCTAAAGTGTGAACTTCGAACTCGAAATCCAAGGGATATAAATTGAGTGCACTGGTCACTTGACGGCCTGAGCAGGTCTACTGAAATCGAAGCAATACATAAAATACGCCAACGAGTGCAAACTTGGTCACTCTTCTTGGTCATTCTCGGGTAAAGCTTCTTCTCCTCATTCTCCTATATTTTTCCTACGATCAGGAAGGCTATTGGAAGAAAGGAATTCAAAAGATTTATCGTTGTCATGAGAGCACAAAGTATTCAACGCACCTACTGTAGGTGCTTAACGATTTTGCTGCCCGGCTATCCAAAAAGGTTGGAAAACGTGTCAAACCTTCTACAGAGAGTGGACAAAATGTGTTAAAAAATGAATGCTTTATGATCATTAGGGTTAATTAGCGCTATGACCTCAATTCGTAAGTTCTGCTATCCACGTTTCATGCTCGGGTGCCAAATGAATTCATAAGCCATTTTCGAACTAGTTTCCTCCCATAATTATATCTCCGTGCTTTATTGTTGCGAAAGTTATGGGCGATTCAATTTTAAATTACCCATTTAATTTTACACCCCAGTTACCACCCTACTGAGAGTGAATATATGCACTAAATTTCCCATCTATTTCGTACGCACATTACCTTCTCTCATAAAATTCTCTGCAACAACATTTGTACGATTAATTCAGAATGCATAATTTTGCTATCATAAGAAAAATGTTTTTAAATTTGATTATTTCCATAATTTTAACTCGTTAAATATGCATTGGAGCCTGATCGGGAAGCGTAAATCTAGTGCAAAAAAAGTTGTTTCGGGAAAATTTTTAGTTCCATATTTTCACTCTCTATGACCAAAAGTCGGAATGAGACTTGCAAATGAGAGAATTGGACAGTTGTTAATATCAATTTGAATGTGATAAATTGCATTTTCATGTGGAGAAAATTATTATTTTTTTTTACGAAATTTCATGTCTCTTTGGCAATTTCTACCAACATCCGATGCAAACTTCAAAACCGATGACCGATAGCTCATCTGAAAATCTCTTTTTTCTCCTTTCTACACTCAGAACATCCATCCACAATATTGAATCCTCTACCATATACGACAACTAACGCTAAGTTTTGGGAAAATCCGAATAAGTGTATTAATGTAGCTCTAAAGTAGAAACCTTCGGATTAGCATAGAATCTTTACAGCTGGTTATGTACATATGTACGTATTTTTATGCAAGTGTCATTAGTATTCGCTCAGAATAATGCTTTTATTAAAAGTGAGAGAAGTCAAGTGTCACGTCGTAACCTTATTCGTCTTTTGGGACTCAATCTTCTTTCCTCCTCTCGTCACATGCGATATTATTTTCCTTCTTGTTATAGCTGTTTCAATCATTTATCCCCCTCTCATCTACATCCAAAATTCCGGGACGAGGTATTTCGTCCCGGATCCTCCTGCACGGCCTGTCCGTGGAATGAAAACACGGCCGCTTGCAGTTTTAAATGAGAAATTATATTGGGATCTTCCCAGAGGCACTCTGACGTTCACTTCTTTCCTTCCAGTAAGTCCTTTCTACTCTTCCCCACATCCCCACCCCTTTGCGGTTGCCATATTACGCAGCCCAGCTAAATTACTGCATTTGGATCCCAGAGTTCGGGAAACTTCTTCACTCAATATATCAGCCGAGACCAAGCCTGCAATATTGGATAAAATTGGGTTCCTCTCTCACAGCAGCCGTTTTAAAGGATGTACTTGTGTGGATCTAATGAGACAGAAAGAGGCAAATAAAAATCTGTTGAACTCTATACATTTATATATAATTTTGTAGTATTCACACGGATATAAGCGTAGGGAAAAGAGATGGAAACACACGTGAAGGACAAACATTTGTCTACGCATGCCTTTCAACGCACTGTACCTACTCTTGATGACTTGATGATTTCCTTATCATTCTTTCCACTCGTTTGTTCGTCCATTCCTCTGGCAATGGGAGAAATACTTCCCGAGTGGCATCTCTTTGCCAAAGAATCGGGGTGCTTGGTTACATATGGTAAATTCCCGCTGATTTCAGTGGTAATTTTGTCTTCCTTGATAGAATAGTTGGTTGAGGATCGGTCGGGAAAGTCTAAGATTCGTTTTTCAAATCCCGTTCAAGGAAACCTTTTTTTGCTTGGAGCCCGCATCTTCTAATTCCCTCACCATGGGTTCGTCCTATACATTTGTTTTTATCCCTTTCCCCTGTATCTATAAAAAAACCATAAACACAGTAATCAACCCGAAGGTCAGTTTAGTATTTATATCCGAATCAATAAGTGTTCGCCTTTTGACGGGTTTTCGGGTTTGAATATGTTTATAATTATATGTATGCACATATATTTAATTATAAACACACAAATACATGTATATAAAACCATAAACACAGTAATCAACCCTAAGGTCGGTTTAGTAGGTGATGGTAGAGCTCACCCATGTACCAAGCCCGACGGCGTGTGAATAATCACACATCAGGGTAGGGGGGCCAGTTCCTTTCCCTATGCCGGTTATGGTTTCCCAAGAAGATCTGGTACCCGGAAAATCAACTAGCTTGGGTGGAGCTGCAGGTGCCCAAAGTGCCTTGCACGGAAATCGAACCCGGGACCCTCTGGTCAGTAGTCCAACGCTCTACCCACTAGACCACCGCTACCCGCATACATGTATATATATATATATAAATATTTACATTAGTGGTCTGCTTGATTCCGCCTTCCCCCCCTCTTCTGTGTTCGTCCTTTATGTGTGTTCCTATCCCCTTTCCTTATATAGTATGTATTTCTATGTGAATGAATATTTGTTCGCCGTATGGCGGGATTTCGTGTTTGAATGTGTATGTGTGTGTGTGTATATATATATATATATATATATATATGTACATATCCACATTCAAACACGAAATCCCGCCATACGGCGAACAAACATTCTTTCCCATTGAAATAGATATAAGGAAATGGGATAGGAAAACACATCAAAGACTAACACAGGAGAGGTGGGGAAGACGGATTTGAGCAGATCACGAGCGTAAAAATATATATAAACACATACACACATATATGTATATTTGTATGTGTGCGTGTGTATATATATATATATATATATACATACCTGTATATTATATAGATAGAAACTAGTGTCCTGAAGCAAAAGTTCAGTCACAGATACCTTCTTGAGAGGCATTTCACAAACTCGGGAATCTCGCTTCAATACTGTCGGTTTCGGAGGAATCTCGCACCCTTTCCATAGCGAAGCAGTCGAGCGAGATTTACGATTTTTTCCGCATATGAAACTTTCCAGGGTGTACATTCTTCCCTCACACGTAGAAAGCACTCGTACATTATGGTGATCGCCAAAAGTTGTATAGAACGTAGGTAGCACTTCGCCACTTCTTTCAACGAGGATCTTAGTTCACTAGGATTTAGGCTTGGAGTTAACAGGGAGGACGACTCTTTTCGACTCTTGTCGAAGCATCGTGTTTTGCATACTTTTTTCTGTTAACAGGTCTAGTAGAGATTCCGTGGAGAAAAAGTGGTTTAAAATATGTTTTTGAAGTCGAAGACGAGGTTAAGTTTCTTGCCAGGTTGATTCAATTAGGCAAATCAGGGAAACGAAACTAGCATTGCTTTCCGAATTATTTTTTGCTCTCCGGGCGTCTCTGGCGTTTCATGTGCCCCTTGGGCTCAGTTGTTCAGTTGTTATCAGGTTTTACAGGAGTCGAGTCGCCAGAATTGGCACAAAACCCATGCCAAAGGCAAGATTCGAGGCCATGGCCATTGGGTAAGCGGTACTTGACTAAAACAGTGATATTAAACTCTACGAATTGGAACTAGCTTTGAAAATAGACGCGAAATCATAAAATTCCGAACAAATTTTTGCACTTAGACATTTTAGATCCAGAAAACCTAGTATCTATTAGAGGAGAACCGAGTACCACTAATTTTTGGGCCTACTTTATTTTATGAAGCAGCTGACACGAACAAATTATTTTTTTTTCAGGAATCCATGATATTTTTCTTTCGGCTTTAATATGTATACATTAGGTAATTTAAATAGGTAAATGTTTACCCTTAAGTTCCGGAGCTTACTCTTCATAATCTAGAGGCTTCGTAAACAAATCAGGTCTGGGTAAAATGTTTGTGAGGATGTAAAACACAGGAGACAATTTTCGACGGGAAATAAAATTTTTGACGAGATTTAATTGCTCAGCTAATCGAAATTCCGCCCCTGAATCTACACAGACGTTGCAAAACCAAATCCAGCGACAAAAATGTATGTATGTCCAATTATAAACCTTCCATTAAATTGGGCTGAAAGAGCAATAGAATTCATACTAGTAAGTTGTTCCTGCTACTCCCTGACATTTCTCCAAGCAGAGTGAAATATGCTGATTTTTGCTGGGTCATTAAAAATCTAGTTCACATATCAAACAATTTCTTAGTAGAAGAGCCGACTTTTACATTAAAATGAAGCGAATGGATAGTCACAAGTGACATGAAAGCTAAAAGAATCATAGGCCTCCTCCTATTTTGCGATTCATTGTGCTCAACTCAAATACGATTAGGGTTGAGCCATTCAGTCTTGAGGCATATCATTGAGCTAAGTTGGATTGAGCTACATCATTCGGGTAAATTTCGAGAGGTCATCCTTCACGTTCTGATTCAATGAAAACGATCGTCAACATCCGGTAAGGAGAGATTTCTAAGGAATAGATGGAAATACCCGGACAAAGGGTCCGCGAGACATATCTGAGATCTCTTTAGACGGATGGGTGTACATCAAAAAATCAATCTGATTTCGGAAATGTATGCACAATACGCCACAAGTCATATAAGGGGCATGGGAATATAAATCCCCTTAGCATGATCCAAACTTTAAAATTGATGTTGGTCGCTGAATAGACTGTCTACTATGATCATATTGGAAATCATTCACAATCCTAGTTATGAAGTTGCAAACTAAGGAACTAGTAAATGAAACTCAACTAATTCATTATTTTCATAAATTACCAATTTTTTAAATTTCCACAATAATTGCTAAGACCGGATGAGCTAACCACATCCTTTTAAAATTAACCCTAAACTTGGTCAAATTGACTCTGAACAAATCAATAAGAACAGTTAATTCAAGATTAATTTATGTGATATGTTGGATGTAAATTCCTCAGTTTTATATATAAAATGTCCCTCAAATTGTTGGTTCTTCTCAATTTGTGCTAATTATAACATTGATGAAGACTACTACAATTTTCCACCAAATAAAAATTTATTCACGACCAGTTTCGATGCACTACATCATTTTCAATTGAAACTCACAATGTACAGGTCCAATCTATATATATATATATATATATATATATATATATATATATATATATATATATATATATATATATATATATATATTATAAAATAGAAAAATACATACATATATATATGTTTTTCTTTACATATAAATATATATTAAATCCAAAATTAAAATTCAATATTTTTTATTTTTAGATATAAAAATATATTTATATATAAAATATAGGAGGTGGGGAAACCAAGGTATCTCCACGTGCTGGGAGGGATTAGGCGATTGGGAAAAACCGAAGCTGTGGGGATGGCAGAAAAAAAGGGGTAAAATTGGGGGTCGGAAGTTGAGGGTTTGCAGAGGAAGAGGGAGGGAAAGACAAAGGAGACTCTAGTTGGTTGCGTTAAGATGGTCTTTTCTTCTTATCTGTATTCCTTATGGCGTCCATCGTCCCGTCTCACCACGGTGTGCGGGGAAGTAGCGGTGGCGGTGCCCTGTGGTGGGGTCCATTGGTCGATCGATCTCTTTCGTTGGGAATCATCCGGATGCCGAGAGTCGATTCACTCCGCGGTTGCAGTTAATAGGAGGTCGGTGTCTTCCTGCGTCGGGTTGGGACTAATCCCTTGTGTGAACGGCTGGTCTCAAGGAAGGGGCTGTCCGTGGGAGGGAGAGGGGGAAGAAAAGTCCGTCCTTTGCCGGGGTAAACCCTGGTTGTTCAGTTGTTAGTTTTGTATGATATGCTTTGGTTTGGGATGGGGTGAGGCAAGAAGATGGAGACGGGGGGTATAGGTTTATGACGACAGGTGAGAGATGGCTTAATTGAATGTCATTGCAAGTAAAGGGGAGTGAGGCTGACATAAATTTTCATTTAACAACAGGTCGTTTTGGATCTTGTGTTGAATTATTTCTAATTGTTCTAGTGCATCTAGTTTCTTCCCTTTCCCTTCGATTTGTTCGAATTTTGGGATTGAAGTTGTATTTGTGATCTGTTTCAATTATGTGTTTCGCGACCATTGAAGATTCATCTCCTTTCTATATACATTTTCGGTGCTCGTTTTCTTTATTTTGAAGTCTCCACCTATTTGGCTTATGTATTTAGCGGGGCAGGATTGACACGTCACTTCATATACTCAACATTTCCAAATTATATCCACTTTGTCTTTTGGATTTCTCAATAGTTTGCATGTGTTTAAAGGGATGTAAAAGGAAACTCTCCATTTACCCTTGGAGAATCTATGTATAACATTTCTGGTTAAGTTTTTGGCTAAGTGGAATGCAGATAAGAAGAAACTACCACTCATCGCAACTAACTAGTCTTGTGGAGGTGTCTTCGTATTCCTTTGTCTTTCCCTCTTCCTCTGCAAACCCTCAACATCCACCCCCACTTTTTTCTCTCATCCCAAGAGCTTCGGTTTGTCTCACTCGCCTAGCCGCTCCTAGCACGTGGAGTCACCTAAGTTTCCCCACCTCCTATATTATATATATATATTTTTTTTAGGTAATCTACCGGTTAAGGTAGGTTTTTGGATGGACCCAACTATCAAATAAACATTTTGTGACTCCCCACCTAGCAAACTAATCTATATCAGGTCCCTCTTCATCTCGGTGTACTTCTTTCCTACTTTCATCTCGTCCAACATCCCTATCCTGTTCCTACCCTTACCTCGCTTGCCCAACATTCTTCCCTCTATTACCCTCTTCAACATTCCACTACCGTTCAATACGCCCTTCATCCATTTTTCCTGCCTCCATAGGATTTCTCTCAACAAACCCCTCTCCTCCCCCACCATTTCTAGTACTTCCTCATTTGTTTTCCTTTCGGTCCATTTCACCTTCTCCATTCTTCTCCACACCCACATTTCAAAAGCCTCCAATCTACGTCTATCCTCCTGCTTCAGCGACCACGTTTCCGCGCCGTACATAGCTACGCTCCATATCAGAGTTTTTATGAGTCTTGTCTTAACATCCCTACTCAACGTCCCCGTCATCAACTCCCTCCTCCTTGAGAAAGCCTCCTTGCCTAGCACAATTCTTCTCCTTACGTCCCTACCACTTTGACCGTGTTGGTCCAAAACACTTCCGAGATATGTAAACTGCTCTACCTGCTCTATTTTTTCCCCGCCTATTTTAATATTTAGCTTAGCGTTTTTCTTTCAGGAAAATCGCATAACCTTTGTTTTATTAATATTTATTCTCATCCCATATTTATCGCACTGAACCTCCAATTCACTCAACAATGCTTGCAACCCCTTGGCTGACTGAGCAACTAATGCTTGGTCATCAGCAAACCTAACCGATTTTACGAATTCCCCTCCGACTTTCATTCCTACCTCCAGTTCTTCCCATGCCTCTTTAATCATTTCCTCTACATATACGTTGAACAGTACCGGTGACAATGGGCAACCCTGCCTTACACCTCTTCCTAACACTGCCCATCCGGACTCTCCGTTCCCCACTCTCACCTGAGCAGTCTGAGACATGTACAGGTTGCGGATCAGTCTCCTGTCCCTCCAATCCATTCCTATTTTCTGCAATACACGCATTAATTTTTCCCAATTCACTCCATCAAAAGCTTTTTCGAAATCCACAAAACAGGCAAAAACGTCCTGATTGTATTCTATATTCCTCTCGACTAGTGATCTCATTACTGCAATGGCATCACGCGTACCTCTTCCTTTCCTGAACCCAAACTGATCATCCCCTAAGTAATCTTTTGCCTTACTCTCTATCCTTTTGTTGATGATCCTGAGAATAACTTTAGCTGCGTGGGATATCAAACTTATTATTCTGTAATCCTCACATGACGAAGCCTTTGCCTTTTTTGGAATAGGAACTAACACCGATCTCACAAAATCTTCCGGCCAGATTCCTTCCTCATAGATACTACGAATCAGTCCATATATGGCCTTCTTCCCACCTTTCCCTAACCATTTCAACATTTCTACAGGAATATTGTCCAGCCCCACAGCCTTATTTGCTTTCATCTCCTTTAATGCCCTTTCTATTTCATCGTCGAGTATGCCTGGACCTAAGCTATCTTCTTCTACGTCATGTTCCTTTTCTATGTCTAACCTTGTCGGCCTAAGTTCTTTACCATACAGTGTTTCTATATATTCCTTCCATCTCTCTTGGATTTTTCCTGGTTCAACTATTATCTTACCCCATTTATCTTTAACTGTTAGCACAGATCTTGCCTTCTTACTTCCCGATAATAACTTAACCTTGCTGTATAGAGCACCAATTTCACCCTTCTTCTGTAAACTTTCCATATCCTCGCATTGCGTTCCCCACCATTCTTCTTTTGCTTTATTTGTGGCCCTTCTCAATTTATTGTTTAACTCTTTGTACTTCATTTTGCCTAACTCTGTGTTTACATTTTTCCATCTTCTTCTCTCATCCATCTTTGCAATCATCTCATCCGTTACCCATGGTTTCCTTATCCTTTTCCCGTTAACGGTTCCTATAGTGTCTTTAGCGGCTTCCAATATCCCTTTCTTGATACATTCCCATTTTTCTTCGATAGTACTCAGTTCTTTACCGTCATCCATCATTTTCTCTACAGCCTCCTGATACTCCTTCCTCGTTAATTCATTTACTGCTTCTAAATTCCATTTTTTAACCCGCCGCCCTTGCCTTATCTTCTTGAAACGAACATTACATTTCATAACAACTAAATTGTGGTCAGAGTCCGCATCCGCTCCTGGGAAACTGTGCGAATTTATCACACTGTTCCTAAACCTGTGCCTAACCATAATATAATCTAACTGATACCTTTCTGAGTCACCTGGCATTTTCCATGTATACCTACGCCTTTTGTGGTGTCTAAACCATGTGTTAGTGATGACTAACCCCTGTCTCCTGCAGAATTCAATTGCTTTCTCCCCGCGTTCATTCCTCGTGCCTAACCCATAGTCCCCCACCTCACCACCATCTCTTCCTTCGCCTACCGTCGCATTCCAATCCCCCATCACTATCAAATGTTTCCCTGCAGGAACACTCGCGATGATATCCTCTAACTCATCATACATCCTATCGACTTCTTCCTCCTTGTGGTTGCTCGGTGGCATGTATACCTGAATAATGACCAAGTTCGTCGGCTCTGCTTTAATCTCTACGAGTATAATTCTATCTTTCGCTTGCTCTATGTTGACTACGCTTCTTCCTACCCCTTTATTTAAAATTACGGCAACCCCTCGTTGGCTCTCGTCCCCGCCGCTGTATATTACTCTATAATTGTCACTCCAGTAATCCCCGCTATCCTTCCATCTCACCTCGCAGAGGCCTAAAACATCTATGTTACCTCTTTCCATCTCTCGCTTAATATTTTCTAATTTGCCTCTCCTCAACATTTTCCTGACGTTCCAGGTTCCTATTCTAACTACTTTCGTCTTCTTCTGCATCTTCTGTCCTGCTGCTGTTATTTCTCGCCCGCAAGGATTTCGTGGGATGACGACCGCGGGAGCCTTGCCTCCCCCGCTGCCGGGCACGACACACGGCCCCTTGGGCCGAGTCCCGCAGTTGCCAGGACTCAATTTCTGTTTTGCGTCCATCATATTTTCTTGGGATTGATAATTGAGGTGGTTTCCCGTTGCCTTCCTCAATAGTGTTTTTAACGTGACACCATCACTTAATGGCAGCCCCACTGGGGTCAGACGCCATTGCAGCCGCCTCACTGAGGAACAGACGCTGCGTGGACTACCTTTCGTCTGGCTCCTAACCTTCGACCTATCTGGCATGGGTGACCCTTCCAGGAGTAATTATTATTACTCCCGCCAGCACAGCTCTAGGGGTCATCGGAACACACAAGCCCTTCCACCACGACAAGGTTGTAGTCCATGGGAGGGATATATATATATATATATATATAACTAACTTTTGGACGGCACAATATAACACAGAATAAAACAGATAACACGTAAAAGGACCCTCACACTGTAGATGATTTGAGCTTTCGGCCTACTCCGAGGCCTTCTTCAGGTCAGACTCTTGTCTCGTGAGTGTCCTTTTACGTGTTATCTGTTTTATTCTGTGTTATATTGTGCCGCCCAAAAGTTATATTGCTCTCGTGAGTACTTCCGAATCATCTATATATATATACATATGTATATATATATTTTATATTACCGAAAGGAAAACAAATGAGGAAGTTCTGGTAATGGTGGGTGAGGAGAGGGGTTTGTTGAGAGAAATCCTATGGAGACAGGAAAAATGGATGAAAGGCGTATTGAGCAGCAAAGGGATGTTGAAGGCGGTAATTGAGAGGAGAATGTTAGGAAAACGAGGAAAGGACAGGAGCAGGATAGGGATATTGGATGGGATGAAGGGAGGAAAGAAGTACACAGAGATGAAGAGGGACCTGATGTAGAGTAGGTTGCTGGATTGTGTTTTGTTTGGAGTTACAAAATATTTATTAAATAGTTTTGTTCATCCCAAAACCTACCTTAACCGGTAGATTACCTTATAATGATAATTGGACCTGTACAGTGGGAGCTTCACTTGAAAATGATGTAGTGCATCGAAACTAGTCGTGAATAATTTTTTATTTGGTGAAAAATTGTAGTAGTCTTCATATCTGTTATTATGGAACAGTTCCATCACACAACACCTGAATCTGTAATTTATATTGCGATAATTACATACGAAACCATGCCACAAAATCCTTTTGGGTATTCTCTGGAGCCCACTTGAAATTAATCTATTGACCAATAAATGAATCCCTGTCTGGTAAATTAGTTAATTCCACGAGTGGACATATGTGCATATAGTTTCAGAGCACGTGTTTTCTAAGGCATTCTGATAGTACAATTTTTCCATGTACCATAAATTGCTAAAATGAAGATGCAGGATACTGGATGTGAATTAATAACAGATATTTATTTATAGCATCATTAGTCATCCATTTTGCACCAAACCCTCCCTGGATTACATACGAGTGTAATTACAAGTCTTAGAAAATGCTTATAGACGAGAAAATAATCTCTTGGTCAATTTAGTTACCTGTAATAATCTAATTTCATTTCGGCAGTTTCTATTGGTGACTGAAAATTCCGATTGAGAAATGAAATAGGAGTAAATTGGTGATCTGAGGTTCATTATTTTAAGCATATCAGTGGGCTTGTTAATAGTTTTCGTTTCTGCCATGATATATCATTTATTTTTCGGTTATGATAACTTTCGTGTGTAGTCGATCTTAGCAATGAGAAGAGTTAAAAAATTCCTACTCACGAACCACTTTCCACTCGTTTTTAAATGCAAAAATCATGACAGCTTTAAAAATTCTGTCCCAGTAAAATTTTAAAGGGTTTTATTGCTCATTGTACATCTCTCAATTATTTATGGTAATTTTTCATCCCACGAGACTTCCTTTTGAGCTTCTTTAAGGCGTACGAAGGATTGCAAAATCACGGAGTTATGTATTTTAGTGTGGCCATTACGAAATGGATTGTCAAGAGAGTAAAAATAAAACATGGCGAACACCCTGCAAGTAGGAAATTTTAAGATTACCACAATTCCGTCTCCATCCCTCATTAGTCTGTTCGTCGCCGCTTCCCAAGTTTAATAAGGCCGTCATTTTTTTCTCCTTGCCACTAGTCATTACTCGAGCGTTGAAAGAAGTTGGAAAAGAAGGAATGAATGAGTCCTTTTATCGCTCCCGTCGTTCACCAAAAAACTCCTCTCGGGGAAATCGAACTTAAGCGACTCCGCAGAAATCATGAAGTGAATTAATTTTTCCCTCTCCCGCTCCCGTGAGCTTTTCGCAGTCGGATTAACTTCATTAACTGATTACATCTAGTTATAGGATGGAATACGTTATCTCGTAACGCTTTCGACGCCATAAGAATTCTTCCTTCCGATTCCTGATATCTTGATCCCTTTTCTAGTTTTCGCGTCCCGTTCAATGGGGATTTCAGAATTGGAAAAAAAGATTATTTTTCCTAGTAAAATGAGATAATAATGACCGCATCAATTTTTTTGTGATTAGAAAATGCATGGATTGACACAGAGTTTCAACAAATATTAAATTGATTGCCACGTATAGTTTAGGAAAATTGAAAAAAAAATTGTGAAATAACATTGAAAATATGACATTAGAAGGGTTTTTTTCTCTGATTTCTATTTGAAGTTTTAAGTAAGTCCTACCGCAGAAATCATCCTCTTTCAAAAATAAGCATGGATAAGTATTGGAAACAATTTGTAGTAAAATGTTTAATTGGGTTTATTAAAGTATTTTTATCGTAACTACTTCATAATTTTTATTTTAAAAATTAAGTTGCTCTGTGTAAAAACTTTACAGAAATGAAATCATATAAGTTAGTAAATTGTACCATGTATATTTACATGCATGTAAAATTTCAAAATAAGTAATAAGAAGAAAACAGCTTTTTCGTAGCAGGGGCGCTAAGTCTGACAGCATTCAAAAATCTCCATGAGATTCCTTCGTCATAATTAAATCTAATATCAAGTTATAAATAGCCTCAAGAGATTAACCTTAATTAATAACTCCAACTTCAGTAATTACGCACCGTGTGTATGTTTACTTTGTCTAGTTAGGCTTAGAATATTCACAAGAAAAATTCCACCTTCTTCGTACATTTTCTTTCAAAAATGTATTCTCATATGTTTTACATAGTCTAAATCTCATCAAGTGAGAAATTCTTTCTTTGCTCTATTACCCCTTAACCCAGGCAATTTAGTTTTGAATGATACCTTACTTAATAATAAGTGATATCAATTTTAAAATATTTTTTACTGATTCCGCTGAAGAAGACCTTACTGAACTTACTTAACCTTTTACTGAACTTGCATAGATTTTTAGTTTAGGTCCCAAAACGCAAAAACAGTTTCGATCACGTGGTTTGTACAAATTAGATACTTCACCGTAAAAGAGAACGCAAATAATCAGTATTCACTAGACTCCAAATGGAATTATTGATTAAATTTTTTTAAATTTGCTTCAAGTGTTCATTTTGGAAATGTGTGTGGTGATGTTATATTTAAAATGTTCTAATTTAGAGATATTTAATTATGCCTGGATTGATATGAACTCAAAGCCAGATCGTATCAAGTGTTAAATGGGGCAATTACGTCGGACAATTACGTATCGATATACTCTCAAAATTAAATAAAAAATATTTAGGCAAAAGGCAGTGTATTATACCAACATGTTATGAACGAATTACATTATTACTCCTTCTTTATTTCTTATTCTTCACTGACGAAATAACAAGACCATTAGTTTGTCGTGCAAGATTCTTGGTTTTACTTTTACTATTAATATTTTTAATTTTGTGAATAGAAATAGTTAGGCGCCCGGGATTATCAAATCATCCTTTACTAAACATAACGCATTATTATTATATCCCGTTATAGATACATGAAAGGTCGTGTTATCAGAATTTTTTCACGCGTAGTGCCTTCTACATTCGCATTCCGTGTATTTTAACTTTATAGATCGCAACACGTCGGCATAGAAAGGTGTGAGGCATAAAGAGTCAGTGCAGAGACTGGTAAGGCAGAAAGAAGGAGCGGTTGATTATCCTAGCTCTTTATTCCAAATTATTAGCCTAAATTGAATGATTATCATCAATGTCTACGCCTATGGGACCAACTGGCAGAACATAATTAAATATCCCTGGGAGACATGTGATGATTTCACGTTACCTTCAGTCTTTGAAAAAAGCGCAAAAGTTACAATTATTAAACGTCTTTGGAAAAAATAAATTAGAAAAAAATCATGGATTTCTTTGTTCCCTGCCTACTTCACGAATAGTGTCAAATGTGGGAAGCGATCCTTTAGAGAATGAACTCAACCGAAGAAATCCGTCCTTGGATGGGGATTTATCTGTGGAAAGTGAAGACCGGCATGAATTCGTCCCCTTATCCGAGAAACTGGATCTCTTCCGTAACGAATAAATGATTACGAGGAGACTGGCGCTCTCAATCTTAAACCACAGAGAAACTGTAATCAGGGATGGGTGTGTTACTATGAATCAAGTCCCCTCTTCACAGGATTTTGGATGATCGATATACATTTAAATTTTACCAAGTTATCTTAACTTAAAACGCCCCTTCAGGGGTGTCATTAATATCAAAATCATTTTTACGTCTCCTTACTTAAGTCTGACCGATATTAAAAATTATTGAGGACATAGAGTTAAATTTAAATGATATTTTTATATTTCTATTATTTATTATTATTATTAGGTAATCTACCGGTTAAGGTAGGTTTTTGGATGGACACAACTATCAAATAAACATTTTGTAACTCCAAACAAAACCTAATCCAGCAACCTAATCAACATCAGGTCCCTCTTCATCTGTGTGTAGTTCTTTACTCCCTTCAGCCCGTCCAACATCCCTATCCTGTTCCTGCCCTTTCCTCGCTTGCCCAACATTCTCCCCTCTATTACCTTCTTCAACATTCCACTACCGCTCAATACGCCTTTCATACATTTTTCCTGCCTTCATAGGATTTATATATATATATATATATATATATATATATATATATATATATATATATATATATATATATATATATATATATATTCAAACAGAAATAGGTATAAGGAAAGGGGATAGGAAAACACATAATAGGAGAAGACAGGACATGTGGGGAAGGCGGTTTTTGAGCAGATCACGAAAGTAAAAATATTTCCCTATCCGGGATTTTACTTTCGTGATCTGCTCAAAAACCGCCTTCCCCACATGTCCTGTCTTCTCCTATTATGTGTTTTCCTATCCCCTTTCCTTATACCTATTTCTGTTTGAATGAATGAATATATATATATATATATATATATATATATATATATATATATATATATATATATCAAGAGAGAAAACAGCAAGCTACATCAGATTTAGATGAGGTCAAATTGACAAAAATACAAGGGTGGTCTGAGATATTTCCGACCTAACAAAGATACAATACATTTCTTCTGAAATTTTCTGAGTCGGAAACTTTTCAGATCACCCTTGTACCAGACCACGTACATAGGTAAACGTAGGGGAGATAAAATATTTAAAATAGGTTAATCATTACATAGCGATAATTATGGCGGCGAAATATTTTTTCTCTAGAAGAGGTATTCTGCGTTGTACACGCATCATAACTTTCAGACGCGCACTTTGGCAATAAGTAATTCAGTCGAGCGAATAAATTACAAGCGTCATAAAAACTCTTGGACGAGCTCTACCAAGCATAAGTACGGTAAAAATAATAAAATTTTTCTCATTTTTGATTATAACTAAGGTCGATGGAGATAATGGGTGAGCCCATTCCACTTTCCCTATGCCAATTAAATAGAATTTGCGTTGTATAACATCCTCTAGTCTCTCTTTCTTAGCCCTCAGGAAAACCTTTCATCTTGTGTATTTGGCCTATGTCATGCTCCTACTCCATAATACTCCTAGGCGACTTTGTGTCATTGAAAATCCAATTAACAAAGGGTATTACTTTCATTCGAGCATTTAAGGTATTCGTAACACCTACTAAAATAAACGTTTTTCTTTTCATTCCCAAAGACAATTTTTTTTTATAATTTTTATAGATTTTTTCCCACCCCAGTGTTATTTCATTCAAACGTTGCCTGTCATATATTTTTTATTAATTTTAAAAGCTTACGAGACAAACTCTGGAGAAAAGGAGGACTATCACCAGCACATTGAGATAGACTAAAGTTCTAGTTAATATGAGAATGAATAAACTTTTACTTATAGAGTTACTGTGAGTATTTTAAAGTATCTAATACAATGCCCTCCCTTAGGTAGGTCTATAAAAAAGTATATAATAATATAAAGGTACATGATTTTCTCGAAAACTTTACTAAAACTAATCATATGAAAAATAAGATCATATACCATCCAACCATTAATTAATAATTAATGTTGTACAGACATTTACGACCCTATGGAAATTGCCTTCTTAGCACAAAAGACATACTTCAAGCTAAATATTCCAGCTGTCAAATTCGTAGAAACTGCGTGAGATGGCGGATGGCGGTAATATTTAACGGAGTTATCCGCTAAGTGTGCGTTACAATTTCGAATTATTAGAGCACGCCTCGGTAGCTTAACTGGCTGATGTACTTGGCCGGACTTCAAAAGATTCGAGTTCGAATCCCGCTCAAGGAGAATAATTTTTGCACTCAGAAATTGTTGCATTATAATGAAAGCTGTCATTTTTATGATGAGGATGAGATTATAGGAAGTCCCCATCCCAATTCTATTAATTTTTTTCCAACGAATTTGGTATATTTTATTGACAGGGAACTCTTAGGCCAAAGTCTCTTCAAGTAATCTGAGTCATCTCTTTCATCATGTAGTCCATATTTTTCTTGTAGACAAATAAAATATCAAATTGAATAATCAAAATGGGTTTATTTGACGTATATTCTATGATAACAGAGCTAAAGTGAAAGTTTAAATCAACAGGTTTTTTTCATAAGGTATTTAAATAACACCAGTTTAAAGTGCTTGTTTTTATAATGACGTATCCTGTTTAATTTTGTAAATTTTTTAACGAATGTTTGGGTTTATTATTGTAACAGAATAATAGCAAACGATCCAACTTCCAGCGACATCTCTCTTGGTGCACTAGGGTACGGAAAAATTCGCAACTATGTCTTTGAAAAACAAAATTTACACATGGGCGCAGGCAGTATTTATTTCTTTCACTTTCTCACTTTGGTCAGAGAAAATGATTGTCAATAGCCGTTGATGTCCCGTCCGGCAGATCTTAAGCTACCTTCCTTTTAGTCACTTCGTTCATCTTCTTTCCATATAGGCACGCGAGCTTTGTTGCGAAATGTGCGAATCGTATATAATGATATTTTTTCCTCTTCGTTTTTATACAACAACACTACGAGAACTTTCTCAAGGCAGGGCTGCTTTAGCCCAGAGCTAATATTTCTAATCTAAGAATCATAATGGATATAAGTCAAAGTTCAGAAGACTGATTCTAAATATATTTGGTTGACTCAGGTGAGAATTTTTTCCCTAACTGGTGAATTTGTCCCGATTCCTACTTGAGGTGCTTTGTGAAGGGCGTTTTAATTAAGCACGCCGTCCGTTGGATGGGAAGTTAAACTGCGGACCCCTTGGCGCCTTTCGTTAAGAGTAGGCAAATGCCGACGCCGGGTTTCCCTCAACCCTTCATCCTTTCCTGTCCATCCCTTATGTCGCAAAAGACCTTAGTTGTCGGTCGCTTTCTTTAAATACTGCTGTTACTTTTTCTTCTTTTCAACAAAAATGTTATTTTTTTCAATCGCCAAGCTTAGGCCAGCTAATGGGATTACAGTTATTACTTAGATAATTACATAATGGTTGTGAATTGTTTTGGACGAAGGCAAATCATGAGAAGACGTAAGATATGAGAAATGCGCAAAGATATGAGAAAGACTACGTTGACCAGTTGACGCATTTTGGACGAAAATGCGCATAATATTTAATGTTAATATTAGTGTCAAACGACATTTGTGTACACTAAGAAAGCACTTCAAAATAGGAAAGAATTTATGCCTGAGACTCGAAGGGATATAAATATGGAAAGATGTTTTCATGGGGAATTGCGCCGTATTATTCAAAAGGTTGGTCCTCTTGGAAAGAGGATGACATTAAACTGAAAACAATTAAGAGGTGGATATAGAGGAAGAATAAAATAAGTATGTTTAGGATCTTGTGGGAGAAATAAGGAATCTGCTACGGTAAATTTTGGCGAATCGGGAACGGTAGAAAACGTGGATGGACTGTTGCGAGAGGTAGTGGAGGCCTAAATAAGCGGGGAAAAAGGAAATAAACTGGATATATATATATATATAATATAACTTTACGATGGTATTAAGAGGATGGTATATTCGACTAGAAGGAGCTGAATAAGGAAACCGTTCTGCGTTTGTTACTGCAATACTGGAATAATAAGTTGCTCACTTGACTGATGCAATTTGGGACAATGAGGGAAAGACTCATTAATGAGTGGCATTCAGCGACATGGAGTATCCTTTAGTTGAGGACGCGCTGCGCGAGTGACCTATTTGCTAGTTCTCTGCCCACATTTACGCGGTGGTATCGTTTTTAAATAATTATTACTTATAAATAACCGAGATATATGGATAATATTTATTCTGCATATTAATTGATCCTTATGTGCATAATAATGTGAATTTTAGTGATAAATGTTCACTTGTTTTGCTTGAGAAAGCCGTAGATTGAAGTGACTGGCAGTATGGAGAAGATACAGGCTAGCATTTTGATTAAGTTCCATAATTGGAAAGACTAAAGTGCCCGGCGATTCCACAATGAAATAATGGCTGTTTATGGAAATGATAGCCTGTTATCCGAGGTTATACGCCCGCTCGTATAAAACAATTGTGAGGTGTGAAAGGAATTTTAAAACTGACCACACGTCCCTCACCGACGATCCAAGAAGTTGAAGATCATCAATCACAGCCGGTGCTGCCACAGTGAAGGAAGAGGAGGATTTTATCCTATTGGAGCGAATAGCAACCATCCAAATGATCATAAATGAGACTGATCTTAGTTACTTTATTCACGAAGAGCAGTGCATGTCATAGGCATTAACACGCTGGAACCCATATATGTATGTTTGTTTGCTTTTGAAAAGGAATCAGTAATCATGAAGACTATTGACTCCTTTTCAGAAGCAAATAGAAGAGCAAGGAGTGGAAGAACAGCGACTCACATCCCCCCCAAGAAGGCTATGGGGCAGAAGTCTGCAGAAAATGTCATGCTGTCTGTTTTTTGAGACTGTCGTGGAGTCATCTTAACGTACTTCCTAGAGAAGGGTCAGACCATCACTGTTGCCTATCACTGCACACTGCTGAACATACTGCGTGATTTTCTGAAAAAGAAACAGCGCGGTATGATCTCCAAAGTATATTAATTCTTGCCGGTAATGCACCTGCTTACTCATCCCAAGGTACAGTTGAGGAATATAAGCAATGTGGCTATGAAATTTTTCCACATCCGCCCTATTCTCCCGATCTCACCCCAAGTAACTTTTTCTTATTTCCAAGACCTCAAAAAACAATTCTAGGGTTGAAGATTTAACAACACAAATGATGTCACTTGAGAGGTGGAAAAATGGTTTTCGACGCAATTTGCTGAGATTTACAATGATGGCCATCGGAAGGCCAAGAAACCCTGGGCGAAGAGAATAACTCTGGTTGGTGACTATGTAGAGAAGTTTCAAGGAAAATAAATAAAAGTTATGTTTCTATATCGATTAGTTTTTAGAAACTATTTTAAAATGACACCACCATTTATGAGCAAAGAAAGTTGTGTTTTTGGGCACCCCTCACATCACGTTGAATCCCGTCTTAGGGCAGTGCCTCAAGAGTTCAGTCACTTCAAAGCGTTGAAAAGTCGGTTATTGAAGAGCTTAATGCTAGAAATGCCTTCTGGCTGAAATGTCGCAAGGGTGTACATACCTGTAAAATACCTGTTCTTTGGAGCTGGAATGACCGCGGCGACGCGGAGGTGAGAGTCTTGAAAGCGACTCATGCAACGAGAGGACTAGAATACGAGTGCTCGAAAATTCTCTCCCCTTTTGCCTACAGCTCGTTGTCCTTTCAGATAGCCATTATATTTCTTCATAAATCCCTTCACAAATTTGCAGCTTCACCGAGCACGCTTTTTATGTTTTCTGTCTGTTTAAAACTACCTTTCAAATCTTGACATGATTATCCACTTTTTATTTTTTATATATTATATATATACATTCAAACACGAAATACCGCCATACGGCGAATAAATATATATATGTATATATATATATATACATTTGTATGTATATATATGTGCGTATATTTTATTTCCTATTAAGATTATTGAAGCTAGCGAGATGCAGCAGATGATTGTTTTGTGATTAAGACAATTATACAGTATTTGTAACTTACCTTGCAGCGCATTGATCTACTTAAGTAATTTTTAAGTAAATAATTATTTGTACTCTATATAATTGATTTTTTTTGCTATTCCATGACGCCATTTTACCCAAAGCTCGAATGTGTAGGTGATTGGCGTCATATTTTTTCAGTGGTCATTATTTAGATCTCTTTGAAATCTCGAATCCTATATTATTTTAGCGAAATTTCTTCATTTTGGCATGAAAATTTATGCCTTATTATTTTTACCATTCAAAGTGCTGAAAATGCATTTGTTTACTGATTTAGAGATAGGAGTATTTCGTGTGCTGTTGAAATTTGTATTTTTAAGACTAATACTCAATTTCTGTTTGCCTAAATCCTTATTGACAACATCATTTCACGTTGTCTAGCTTCGGCGGTCTAGAGGAGTCGTACTAGTGGTAATATTGTTTTTACTATTAGTACGCACGTTATCATTATGAAATAATGCGTTGTACATACAGTGTCTCGTATGTTTCATATTTGTAGAAAAATATTTGGCGAATAATAACTCGAATGAATTAATTTAAGTAATTAAGGTAATTAATTAATTAATTAAGGATAATCTTGGATAAGACGAGGACTGGTGCAGTCGTTATTTCATGTCAAACAAAGTGGTTCACCTGAGAAAAAAAAGGTTGTCGAAGGATTCCAATGGATTATAGTAGAGTGAAAATGGCAACAACTTTTAAAATTTATTACTCCAAAAGTATACAGTGAACGTGAAGATTGCCGGACTCCATCTTTTCATTAAGGTCCTTGCACGATGAAACAATTCAAATTCCTTCATTTGATGTCCCAGTAATTTCCGCACCAGTTTTATAAAATAATCGGTCTCTAGTTTTTTTCCTCAATCACTTCCTCCCTGCTTTCGCAGACAATCATTCCGTGAATTTCAAGGGAAATAAAACTTAAAAACTCGTAGGGACGACTGAGTCTTGCTAAATGGATAAGAGTAACCAGAGAAGAAGCTTAATTCGACCAAGCGTCCATTGAATCACACGTTTTTGGACTAGTAAGGTCACACTGTCTATTATTTGGAGTAAACAATGAAGAAGAGAGAAAAAGAAAGATTAGATTCACTGAAAATGTCACTCACTAAAATTTTAATTTGGGTTGGGGGGGGGTATCGTTTTCTCAAACACTCAGTCAAAAAATAGAAGGGATCTCCTCCCGGGGATTGAGTTGTCATTTTGCTGTCAGTCCTCGGCATTGTATCCTGTCTTCTGCATCCATCGCAGTTGTTCTCAGGCTGTCACTTGAAAGTTCCCTGGGCGATATGATTCAATGGCGCAGTGTCTTCTTCGCGTGCCACCAAATTGGCGGAATGCTTGTCCCTGCCAACCTCGGCCGGCGAAATCACCGGCGGCGGTGGAGAGGTGGTTGAGGCAGGTTGAGGAGGGTGATGGCCAGCATGAGAGCCAGTGCGGGAATCCCCAAGGAGGCCGCCGAAGACGAGGCGTGAACTGTAGGGAAGTAGATGCAAAATTTTGTTTTAAAGTCGGTAGTGGCTAGTGCTGAACATGATAGATCTTTCATAATGCCTATGTTCTTGTTGACTGACATTGCCTGACATTACATTACCGTGCCCGAAATTACATTTTTGTGGCGTTTTCTGCTGTCCCTGGTCAGATTATTTTTGGTGCAAGCAATTACTCAGGCAAGCTGGTAAGAGGGAAGGTTTCAGGCGTCCGTAAATACCGCGGAAGCAGAAAAGGCAATGCGCAGATAGCCGCAAACCCTCACTCACCCAGGAAGGTAGACTCCCTCCTATCGATGACGGGCGAGAGGGCGGGCGAAGCGTCAGGTCCGTCCCCGGCCCTCGGCACCTTCGCCACCCCCGGCGGCGGCGGCTTCCCCCCCACCGGACTCCCCGCAGGGCCTCCGTCTCCACCGCCCTCCCAAAAGAGCGCCGAGATGGTAGCCACGCACCGGAGGCGGAGGGTCCGGGCGTCCCCCGTCTCACCCCTCGGCGTCCCTCCGCGCTCCTCGGGAGGCCCCGCCCGTCCACCACCCCCGGGTCCCGGCTCCAGGAACTGCTCCGGGCGGGCCCTGAACCGGAGTCCTTGGACGGCACTGATGAGGCCGTGAGGGCCGTGCACGAGGGGCTCACGGGGCACCAGCCACCCGCTTTCCACCTTAATTTCCGTAAAAAATATGAGAGCCTTCCGTGAGATACTTGTACCTTCGAGCCGAGGTCTTAGCTCATCAACGAATAATATCTACGTATCATATATAAGTAGAGATGATATTGGAATAGGAGTATAGTTGTTATTCAGTGAATGTTAACAGGATCGGAATTTTGTGATTTGGTAACATTACAGTGACAAGCAAAATGAAAACTTCAGACGAACAACTTGTTACCAGGGACCGTTTCAACGACCAACTTAGAGTCTGGAACCAAATGAAAATGAAGAGCTACGGCGAACTCTATATTTTATAAATGGTAGAAATATCTATAAGAAGCCCAAAAAATGCTTATTTTGGGGTCGACACATGGATACATACAGTTATACAGCATGTGTTTTATTCCACACGTGAGCTTTTTTCATTTTGTGATTTTGGTTGACTCATTCAGCCAGTGAAGAAAAAGAGCACAGCATTCAAAGCGATGTAAATCACTATATTTAATTCTTAAAAAGGCGTGCAATCTCCTATATTCCTGTAAAATGTACGGGAATAAATTAATGTTGAATATTTGGGTAGGTTTTAAAAATTTATTTTATAAAATGTGGGAATAAAAAAATATTTGTCTGCCGTTATTTGTAGAAAGAGCTAATTATTTTCACCAGAATGATAATCTAACTGCAATGGCAACTTCCTGCTGATGAATGCTTCTACCCTCTAGCTGCAGGGAGCTATCACACTATGTGTGTTTCTGGCCAATCATTTAGAAGGTAGTATTATGTCACTGGGATACCGTATCATCCAGTTTACTTCGCTCACCATTCATCATGTACTCTTATTGTTTATTTTGCGCGTGCCATTCTATATGGAAAATGTGAATTTCAAGTTAGTTAGATCAGATTTTGAGCGGTTATAAATAATAATCCACTTCAGCATCAATTCGTACTTTGATCTCGTATGCATTTTGCAAAAATTAAGAAGTAAATAATTGAAGCCCGGTGGTCGGCCTTTGGAAGCTACGATACTTAACTTGAGGCAGAAGCTTCACTGTTACACAATATCCGGTCAATTAATTTTTCAGGGATATTATTTGAAATTCAAGAGGAATAAAACCAAAATCTTAGGAACCTCAGGTATATGCTGCGAAACGAGAAGGGAATTTCAAACAAGGAAACTCTTTCACCTACCTCGGAAGTGGCATGTCAAGAGCCTGTCGAGCGCAGAATAACACGAACTAAGAATGGATATACAATGAAGAGACAGCCTCTCTGTTCGTATAAGATAAGTTCACAAACTAGGAAGCAATACATAAAAGTATTCGGGTAAAGTGTGGAACTCCATGGATCAGCACACCAGAGAGAACGACAGGTCACGTACGCCATTTCCACCAACAGCACTCAATAATTTTTCTCCCTTCTTCCTCGAGGGCATGTGTCAATTACATTGGAGATTCTTTCATTCAAAATTTCAATATCATACAAAAAAATCCTGGAAATCAACTTCAAGCTGGGCGAGATTTTCGGCATGTTAAATAATATCAAGATTTCAATAAGCCGGATTTAATGGAAAAGACAGACCAACAAGAATATATTCTACTGTTTCAGGCTTCACTTCGTGGAAGTAATTATTATTCATACTTTTAAGACAATGTACTTTTCCACAGATCTGTGTCTGAAATCCTTGAAATCTGTGGAAAAGTATAAAGTCTTTTTAGTATGGACACCAAGAATGTATTTTGTCATAACGGATGGCCACTGACTTCTGTATTTGTAAATATGTAGAGAATAGAAGTAAACTTCATCTTTAGCGAACACGTGCACCAACTGAATAGCGTAATTTTGTAATATTAAAGTGAAAAGTTAATGAAAAACTTAACATGAACAAATGGATACCAGGAACAGTTTTAATTACCAGTTTAGATTACAATGAGCCGGAAGAGCTGAGTTAACTATATTTTATAAATGTTACAAATATTTACGATAAACCTTTAGAAATGCTTAATTTGGATTTATAAACGTGCTATTTTAAATTCACCATTCAAATTTCCTTCCAATTTGCACCGAGTTGTCGTTCATTCATTTTTTTTTGTCATCAATCCTCTGTTCCTAATGTGATAGATATGGGATGAGAGTCAAGGAAAATAAAACGAAGATAGTAAGTTTCCCAAGAAATAGAAGGACTAACTGATCGTAAAAATGAAAGTTAGGGAGTCATCAACCAAATTAAGTAGTATAATCTATCTATATTGTAGATGAATGTGGGCAGAGTAGAAAGGACACTGAAAGAAAAATGGCTTAGCAGGATGAAACTATTTATCATAAAAGAGATTTGATTACAGGAATCTTAAGTAGAAGTATGGAAAAGACTATTGAAAACTTTATTATTACGTGTAATATTGTGCGGCTTGGAAACCTGGTTGTTGAAGCAAGGGCATTGGAGCCTATTGGGATTTGGGTGGAGAGAAGGATGGAAAAAGTAAAATAGACGGAAAGGAAAGTAAACGGAGTTCTCGGCACTTTATGGGTCTGCTTCGTCCAAATATTTATCAAAAACCTACCTTGACTAGTAGACTTATCTTAAAAATAAAGACAATAATGATAGTCATTACTTGATCTTACACGTAAAACTTAGAAAACGCCATTTTTATATGACTATTGGAGTGATCTTATGGAAATTTGTGTCGCACAGAGACTCTGAGCGCGAAGGTTTACTCACCGGGCGGTCGCTGACGAACCACCGGACCGTCGCCGGCGGGTACGATTTCCCGGCGCTGCAGTTAAGGTCCACCCATTCGTTCCACTCGTAGCCAAATTTCCCTCCCGTGATCCGTGGGGGTTCTTTGGGTGGGACTTCTGGGGGCCAACGGAGTGCAGCACACACATGTAATTAGAGGTAGCAGAACCCAATAAGACATTACTCCGGAAGAATCAATAGTAAGCCAAGGAAATGATTGATATGTTCTGCACAATCCAAATCCCATTCATGCCGTCGACTCAAAAAACTCGTGGAATACAGATGATTTTCTTTCTATTAAAGCTGAAAATGTGCTAAAAACATGGGCAAATTCTAAGCACATGTATTACAAGTATGTTTTGCAAGTATTTAAAAACCCTTGTTATCGAATAAAGATTAAATTTTCCAATACGAAAATCTGAGTGAATTTAAAGATCAAACATTAAGGTACTTCTACTTCTACATAAATACCCTGCGAGCCACCAAAAAGGTGTGTGGCAGGGGGTGTAGCACCATGAGGGAAGGGTAAGGGTTGAGGGG
Source organism: Hetaerina titia (assembly GCA_037158775.1). Classification (NCBI taxonomy): domain Eukaryota; kingdom Metazoa; phylum Arthropoda; class Insecta; order Odonata; family Calopterygidae; genus Hetaerina; species Hetaerina titia. The sequence goes on along the minus strand of CM073772.1, from coordinate 33,840,836 downwards.
GTTGGGGGTTAGGTGAGGAAAGGTGGGGGGAACCTGTAAGAAAAAAAATAAAAAAATACATATATATTTACACACACACACATATATATATATATATATAAATTTATTCATACACACATACATACACACATGTATACATATCCTCGCGCAGTCCCTAACCTGTACGTTAATACTTATTGTAATGAACTAAGCCCTGGGGAATTTCGCCTACAAGCACTTCCAACTTGATCCTATTTCCAACAAAGATCTTATGATAGAAATTCATTGCACTGCATGTGGTTTTCCTCCTTTCATGAAAATCTTTAATATTTTATTTTCAAAATTTTCACCGTCTTCTTGGCTCTCAATTTTTGTAATCCATAATATTTTAGGGAGAGAAGATGTTTGTGGCTTTAAAGGATGGAATATCACAACGTACCACCGTATGAACTGGTCTGCTTTATGTTTTTCGTGAATACTGTGCACTGAGTAAAAGCTCCAAAACTACAGGACAGGGGGAGAATGGAATGAGAATTTGAATGTCAATTGTTGTCCACTATGAATTGCAGATTTAGGTGTAGTGTGGTGAAACTGTTCCATAATGACAGAGACGAAAGACTATCACAATTTTCCACTAAATTAAGATTTATTTACGACTAGTTTCGATGCACCACATAATTTTCAAATTTTGTACTTTCAAGCATTTGAATATGATTTAGCGCATCGAAACTAGTTGTGAATAAATGTTGATGTAGTGGAAAACTGTAGCAGTCTTCGTCCCTGTTTTCATATTGTCTATTAGTTGAGATTCGTATAATGATGCTAAAAGGAAATACTGCCATTCAAGTATGTTTACACACTTTTATTTACAATAATTTTCTCAATTTACAAATTTGAACGAGGCATTTCAAAACTAACAGTAAAGATGCAATGAGGTGAATCCACTATTTAATAAGTTAATAAAAATATTTAGAACTTTTTCCATATGTTATGAATAGTTTAAATTTAAGCCACTAAATCTTAACCCTCAACCTAGTAAAGCTAATAATAAAATCAAATGATGGTTAAAGCGTTTATTACATATTATTGTCTATAATATGCGGAAAGAGAAATACACCGGTATATTTAATAGTTCTTTGAGAAAGGTTACAGCTGATTTTGAAACAACGTTTTTAGCCGAACTAGAATTCAATGTATGCAACAGTTCCTGTTATTTTCCACTTATAATATCGTATTCTTCATCACGGCAATCACGTAATATCACATGACTCAACATGAACATGATTCGAATCAAGTTTAGACTTGTTGGAAAGTAGCTCATTCCAGTATGATAAACCGGCTGGAAGTAGCTTTGAGGGTGACGAGAAAGGAAATTATTCAGATTATGGAGATGTCACAAGGTTGACTTCAAGCATGGCTGCGTATGGAGCTAGATTGTGCAAACTCCACTCATAGCCGCAGTCGAAAACCAGTCGCTGTAAAAGCCTGTGCCTGTCAACGTAAAAGAGGGGTTCCTCGCCAGTGTACTCACATACAACTTCCATTCTGCCCTCGCCGCTCACCGATGAGAAGGACGGCGCCTCGGCGGACACTTCGCACCGGTAGACGCCGCTTGACTTGAGGGTCACGCTGCGCAGGAATATCTGGACGCTGTCCGACAAGTGGTGCTGCTTGGACGAGCGGTGGGTTTTTCCAATACGACGTGAATTGGTGCGAATCGGGAGAAATTCAGGGGAAGAAAATCAATTGATACAACCAAAAGGTGTATCTCATGAATTCTTATCCTCAAGCTATATTTTATGAAACGTTGTTGGAAAGCAGTAAAGACTGCTGCAGTACATGCCTGTCATGAATGAAATCCCACTTTTCCTTCGAGTATTTAATATATTTTAATATAAAATGTATATTTATCAGATTACCTCTGGATTCTCGGAAATTTATATTCATAAATGATCTCTGGGAACGGAATAAATGAAAATTCCATTGAAAAATTATCTTCTCTTGGAATTTCCCATTATAAATATAAGGGCATATTTTCAGTTCCTCATTTTCAAATACTGAATAAATCGGATACAATTAGACCAAAGTCAAAAGCGATCGCGTTTCCATGAGTTAAAATTTCCAAGTTTTTGAAAGCAGTGTACTGCATTGTCATGAAGGAGTCTGCTATTTGCATTGACGCTTAGTACAATAGAAGAAAGTATTTAGAAGATAGTTAATCAAAAACCACCAACGAGACTCAGTTGTGGATGGAGTTTATCACCATGTGGATCAATATGCTCTTACTTCCTGTCTTAATTTTTATTTTTTACCATGGGATGGATATCGCAAAATTCTACCGACACTCCCAGCAATGGATATATGGTGAAAAAATAAAAGTGCGGAGTTATTCAATCCACCTAAACTTAAGTGATTGCAGAAATTACGCCCTTTGCCCTCGCAGTTTATTGTTGAAAACGTAATTCTTACAGATGGACACATAATTCATCAATTTTTACAATAAAAAGTTAGCAATCAGCCGCATTTCCGTTATTGTTTTAAGGGTAGCAATTTTTCGGCATCATATCATCCAAAGATTCTTATGTTTAAATCTCTGAACTCTCTATAAAATTACCTATGAATTCAATTCTGAAATACAACAGAATACGTATTTTAAATACGTAAATACTGAATGGCCTTCGTTTCTTCATTCAGATTGAGTTGAATATGGCAAAAATATATATGTATTCCCTTCGTACACCAAACAAAATCCCTCCGAGAGTCTACTCACGTCAACCCTGATTCCTTCCACCTTGTACGAGTGTTGAGGAGGAGTCGCCTTTGGCACGTATCTGTAGAACTCCTCATTATCCTTGTACCACTTGACGCTATAGAGGCGGTCACCTTCCAGTTCGTAGACACACTCCAGCAATGCCATTTCGCCGCGCAAACGGTACGTTGGAATCGTCACTTTGGTCATCCGCAGTCCCCAAGATACTGAAACGGAGAGTGGAGTAAAATAAATCTATTGAGAAAAACTCATGTGGGAGGATCTATGGAAATGATGTCAATTGCAACAGCACTAGAACTAAGCAATGTACGTGAGAAGGACAACGACTCACTTAGCAAGAAGCTCGTGGTTGTCGCTTTGAATTTGGCGTTAGGGTTTCCACGGAAATTGTTTTCTTGCATTGCCATAGATGTGAGTTTAGTGAGAAAAATTGCTTCTTACTTTTTAGGAGTACGTTTTCAAGAAGGGGAGATGTTATGTTTGATTAATATGTAGGAGAGGCCTTGGAGAGACCACTATGAGAAACTCCAAACACTTCTCGATTCCCTCAGTTCTTAAGTTGAATGATATCCAGCGGACTTCAAGTTCGGCGACCGGAATGTTGCAGTATCGGGAGTAGTTTGCTTTCAAACTTTGGAGTCAATAAATGCAACGATGTTCACTGATGGACTCAAGGGGAGAACTTAAATACTGCATTAGTAGTTAAACATTTTGAAAATGCATATCCATGCTCCGACAGGTACAGAAATTTATCGATGAATTTTGTTCAACTTACATTTTATAAAGAAGTTTTATAAAAATCTGGAAAAATGTAATTGAAGCCTTTTAAGGAATAATAATTAATACAAAAATAATCGTGCAATTTTCTATGAATCTAGACACTTATTAAGTGGGTGACACCGAATGTTTAATTTAAAGTTCATCTATAATCGTGACGTTTTGTATTTTTGTTCACATAACTTCCCAGAATTCTCTCCGGAGTTATTACCAAACTATCATACAAGCATATGCTAATCCCTTTGCAGCGTAAGACAAAGTTTGCAAAACTGCTGTTTGTTTCTTTAAAACGAATAATATTATTCCAAGTGCGAGCAATTTTTCTTTCGCAATTGCCTTCCACGCGCTTTTATCCCCAGATAAAAATTGAAGCGGTTATCAAATCTAAATGGTTTCCTTCAGAATTTTAAAACTTAAATCACTCGTCGAACCTTTTCCGAGGGAGACGTGTGCTTAAGGGAGTTCTAACTTCGGAAGCGTACACTCCGCCCCAAGAATTGCTTTAAAAAAATCGCTCTGAGAAAACGACCGGGTGTATTTTTTTTGCTCTTGTTTCTTCTTCGCGGAGCTTTGGTGGTCCTAAACCAGTTCCGTACGCGGCGAACTCAAAATTGTGGAAGAGTGAATCCGTGCACAGGTAGCGAGAGGGTGGGGGGAGAAAGAGAGAGAGAAAGGCTGGGAGGAGGAAAAAAAATGTTATAATATCCTCGCACGAGGGCCGGAAACTGGGTGAAAGGCTCAAGGAAGAGGAGACGAGGAGGGGAGTGGGAGGGGGGAACAAGCGGTTGAATCTTCGAGGGCAGTGACTGAGAGGGCGGAGGGGCGGGGGAGGGAAAAAAGGGGTAGGAGGCAAGATGGAGAAGGGAGTGAGGGGCGCCCGATTCTCTCCGCGAGGACGAGTCGGAATGAAATCGTCTCCTCTCTTCAACCCTCACCCCCATCCCCTACACCCTTCGTCCCCTCCGGAAAAATGTCTTTCGCGTCGCAGGCGTCCCGAAATGGCGCCGAGAGAGTGTAAGAGGGCGGGGAGGAGGAAGGGGGTTGGTGGGGTGAGACCGTAGATATTGCTCCGGGGGATGATAGTGCCGACAAAGGTAGGGGGATAGGGGGGAGGAGCCATCGACAAGGCATCGAGTCGAACGACGGTTTGAGAAAAAAGGGAAGCGGGAAAGGGGTAGATGAGGCCTTGGATGACAAAGGCCGAGTCATTGAAGGGAAGTGGCAAACGGGTCTCCGATGATATCGTCGATATAAAATCGATATCATCGATATCCCTTTTGATAAAAATGTATCCATGTATATACAAGTGTATCGATTTAATTTTGTGTGCGTTCTCAACGCTTTCATCATCAGGATTTTTTTCCTTAGCTTCCGGATTTGGGATTTTGCTTCACCACCCACCTACAACACCAGCGATTCAGCCACCATAAGGGTGTAAACCGTGAAAACTATATAAGATGTGTCAAATTAACTTGAAAAATTGAGGACAGTGGACGCGAAGCTTTTTTTATGCTTTTCTTTGAGTTTGTCTGTCATTTTTTGCACCGTCTCCTTTATGAAATTGTTTGACAAGCAAAGCTATATTTTATGAAGATATATTACACAATTATAGAATTTTTTAGAGCATTTTAAGATGCATTTGAAGGTTATGGGATGAGAATAAATGTAAACGACACAGATGTCGTGGGTTTTCGAGAAAGAGGAGAGCAAATTTTAACGTTAAAATATGAGGGAAACAACTAGAGATAGTGGAAAGGTTTACCTGTTATTAGTGTTTAGAATTAAAAAGTTCATTTTTTCTCTCATACTTATTTTTCAAACAGTGAACTATATCTTATGGTCATCATTCAGAATTAATCCATGTCCAGAGGGTGAAAGTTTGAAAAAATAGTGTGACGAATGATAATATAGTCGAGTGTTAAGCAATCGTGGTTAAAAATATTATCCTAATTATATTAACGTTTATTATATTTCCATGCATTATACCTTTCAAGAAAACCCACTAGGCTAAACTTGGATTATGATTCTTCAAAAGAGCAACAACACAGAGGAACTTCACCTTGATGTGAATGATTCATCAGTATCCTGATCATAAATTTAAAAAATACGGAAATAATATCTAGCCCCTCCCGTTTCCGACATGTTTCAGAATACTTGGAGGTTTTGTCCATCCCAAATATGGGGAAAGTTTATGAGGATATATCCTATGGAGGCAAGAAAAATGAATGAAAGGCGTATTGAGCGGCAGTGGGATGTTGAAGACGGTAATAGAGGGGAGAATGTCAGGCAAACGAGGAAAGGGCAGGAATAGGATAGGGATGTTGGACGGGATGAAGGGAGGAAAGAAGTACACAGAGATGAAGAGGGACCTGATGTAGAGTAGGTTACTGGATTGGGTTTTGTTGGGAGCCACAAAATATTTATTTGGTAGTTGTGTTCATCCAAAAAAAAACCTACCTTAACCGGTAGATTACCTAATGATAATCAAGCCAAACAGGCTGAAATGAAAAACTGTGAGGAATACCCTCCATGCTATAACTGCTTTTTCACATAGATGTTTCAAGCGGTAAATATTACATGTCGTCATTGATTCATAAAACCCATTTACTCCTTAGAAAAAAATAAAATAAGTTTCGAAGAGGTAACCAAAATCAATGACTTTATTTGAGGAACACGAAGTCCATTGCAACATTGTTGCATCCCAACATTGAAGTCCACACGAAGTGAAGCTTTTCGACGATTATAGGTATGAAATTGTTTAGGATGAAAGAGAGAATTTGTTTAATGCGTATGTAATGAGAATCAATGTAATAAAAGCTATAAGCTTTTCGATAATAGGGATAAGGAAACGTTGAAGGAACGGAAAAAATAAGTTAAACTTTGAAATATGCGGAAAAAACTGGAACTGGTGGAACAGTTTACCTATCTCGGCAGCGTTTCGACGACGATGATTAAACTAGTAGGGAAATACGAATAAGTTTATGTCTAGACAAATGAGTTTTGACGAGGAGGAGGAAATTGATGACTGGGGCGTTAAGTAAGGGTCTTAAGAAAAGACTCGTTAAAACTTTAATATGAAGCATGGTTTCATGCAGCCGGGAAATTGAAGTGTGGAAGCAAAATTATAGGAGTAGATTGTAATCTTTTGATATGTAAGTGTGGAGAAGAGCGAAAAAAAATAAAATGGACGGAAAGGAAAACAGACGAAATATTATGTTTACTGAGGGAGAAGGGAGAGGAGCCATTGTTGGGAGAAGTCCAGAGGAAGCAGGAAAGGTGGATGCATTTTAATTAGGGATTGAACCATGAAGACTGTGAGAGAGGGGACAACGCCAGGCTGGTGAGGAAGTGTGAGGAAAACGGTAGGCATGTTAGACGGAATGTGGGGAAGTAGAAAGTATGCGAATTTGAAGAACAGTTCAATGTAGTTTGGGGTGTCGTTTAATGTAGTGTGCGGAGCGTGTCACGCTATGAATCAGAGGCATAAACCACTAGAATAGTGCACAACAGAAAAATGAAAGCCTTGGAAACCAGGTGTTTGAGGTCAGCGTTGAAGCTTAAACAAACATGTAAAGTTAGGAATAATAATGTTAATGAAACGTCTTAATTGGGGCGGGATTGAGACTAGGTAGTGCCATCTTCCGCCTGATCCCTAGGGGGGATAAGAAGGTGTAAGATATTAATTAATATGAATGCGAGATAAAAAGGTAATTTTGGAGTGCTGGAAGGAAAAGGGAAAAATACTGAAAACATCTGAGATTTGATAATATTTTCAGAAATATAATAGAAGGGAAGTCCCGCGAGGGAGACCAATGACCTATAATAAAGGTAACCAGGAGAAAGAGCGATCAGAGTGCCTGAGAGGGCGTTGGCATTAAAAAGGGAAGATTGGAAAACTGCAAGCAGCTATTATTCGGATTGAAATACTCGTAGTGACGATGACAAAGACACAAAATACTGTTCTTTTACTATGGTAGACCATTGAAAGAGGGGCAGTAAACATTGAGTTTTTGACTTATAAACGCAGGAAGAGTTTTACGACAAAATATATAGTCTCACTTTATCATTGCAGGATTAATCACACACATTAATACATAAGTAGTATTTACATGTGTAGCCATGTGCTGTGTTTGTGCATGCATGAATGTAAATGTACATAAGTGTGTGTGTGTACGCACACAGTGTTAACTGATAGCATTATATTTTATTGGAAATACGGATAATTAATATAATTTTAATATGCACTATAATCTAATTCTAATGTTTTCTACACCATTAAAAAAGATTCGTAAACACAAGTGAGAATCCCTAATTAAGATTTTTTATAGTAATCTACCAAGCATTATCATTTTCTTCACTTCCTCATAATTTCTGAGTGTAAACTCAAATACCTCTCCGTTTTCTCGCCTACTCAAGGGGCAACCGTGAGAATGAAGTCAAGGTCATTTTAACCATCAGGATCAGTGTGTAACTTGACGATAAGGGGATATAGGAGACGGATAAATGAAGGGAAGGAACCAGTACTTGCTATTTGGCTAATTTTAAATAAAGATGTCAAGGGGTCGACAGCTAACCACTAATCAACTGTCAGTTGGGTAGTCTACGGATAACCATCCGACTCGCGGGATTATACGCTTGAAGTGCTTTCCGCACAACCGAACCAAGCCCAGACCGAATGCCAGAGAAAAGGACGTTCGCATCAATACTGGAGCCCAGGCGCGGGTAGGAAGTGAACTAGCCTAAACAGAAAAATATGTGTAGACCTACGGCCAAATAACATTTGTCTCGTTTTTTTCGAAAAAGTTGATCTTGTATATAGTAATTCTAATTCGTCCTTTGTAAATAAACTATCATTATCACTACATGAATGGTTTTTACTCTCTGAAATGGTTGCATTATAATGCACACATAGCGGGTGACTCCGTTAAAGTTACTATTACAGTTTCTTGAAATTTTTCTAAGGTATGAACAGCCTAAGTGTTTGAAATTGGCTTTATTAACATCGTGGACTGTGGCGCGTCGCGCACGACTACGAATGCCTGTGACATTGTATGTACGGTATTTCGTCATAACATCTTGTTCCTTTAAAGCCCCCAAAATTTCAGAGCGTAAGAGGACGTCTCGGTAGCTTAAGTGGTTAAAGCACTCGGCCGGATATCGAGGGATCCGGGTTCGAATCCCGGTCAAGGCGAATGATTTTTACTCTCTGAAATGGTTGCACGAATATCGGTGTTCTCGGTATTAAATTAAGATCTTCTTCTTATTAACGTTTCCAGTTATACATATATATATTATATATATATAATATTGTTATATACATATATGTAATATTGTTCAGGGTCTCTGTCTATAGTTTTCCTAATCACCTTTTTCAGGAAATTCTCATGACCTTTCATCTGGTTATCATATTTCTGAAAGAGTTCGACGATGTTAACTCTTCCATTGTTCAGTTTCAATGACACACTTTTCTCCCCTCAGTACTCTCCTTTTATCTCATCGCATGTTGTTAGGACTCATTCAATTAGTTTTTCTTCCTCCACAGTTGCTGTTTCTACTTCCTAAATAATAGAATTCCTTCATTCTTTCTCTATGTTCCTTCTGCAGTTCAATATCTGAGACAATGTATAACCTTTGATTTGATATTGTATAGCTTCGCGTAGAACCTCTTCATTTTCTATAAATTTTGAACGAGGCCTCTTCAGATCCTCGTCTTCCTCTGCCACAGCAGCGCAAGGTTGCGCAGTGATTTGTTTACTCTGCGGCTACGCACTTTTTCAGAACATGTATGCAACAAAAGTTAATGTTGAAATTGTAAAAATAAAAAATTTGGCTTTCCCACATAGAAAAACTTTTCTTTAAGACCTAGGTTTCGTTACGGTATAACAACTTCAGGTAAAAATTCAAGTCAGACACGGTGCATATATCTCTGAGGGGAGGGGAAGAGGTGGTAGGAGAGAAAGGATTGGTTGAGGTGTGAAGAGGGTGGCTAAAAGTTTATGGTTGGAGGTGGAGAAGGAGGATTGGTAATATTAATAAATTAGCAGGCTGGGAGGAGGGATTAATACAATGTTGTAAAAGGTTTGCTTGGCGTCGGATTAGTTGTTTAGCCAAGCTGTTTATTTTTCAATTTCAATGTGTAGATTTTCCACCAAACCACGCCAGAAACTGTTTTATTTAAAAAGTTAATATCATAATATCGATGTAGAAAACAAAACTATTCTTTTTACCGATTAAGTTTGATTGGGGAGAGCATATTTTCAAACAATCCAAAACAAGGACTCCAGTCAGTCGTTGTTACTCGTTTTCGTTATATTTAACGATAGAGTTCTAATTCACACACCCATTGCACAACTTATAGCTGGGATGAATGTCTGTTCGGACGGTCCAATGTGAGATATTACTGACGTCAATAATGTTCTTCCTACAAGATCTGTTGATGATATGATGACATTAATTTCAATCGCTATCGACCGGTTAGCAAATGTTTCTCGGGTATCAGTGTCATCCCTTTTATAAATCTTGTGGTAGTACAAGGACTCAACTATCCAATGAATGAATCGTCCAGTCACATCCGACCCACCAGTAGGATCCACTGGATATGTAACTTGACGTATTGAAATGGAGAAATCAACATACGGTATTTGAATTCATATGAATGAGGCATATTTATGTCTCGTTTACAAAAAAACGACAAAAAAGAGGGTTTAATATTTGATCCACGATTAAAGTAGATTTTAGAAAAATTATCGATTGTATATTTTTGCGTGAAGTACTCCTTTTAGTCATTTCAGCGAGCTGTGGAACTATCTTTTGTACATTTTTCTATGGAATCATGCAATACAGCTCGCAATTGTATTCTTATCTGCCTCGGAAAAATGGGAGTCAACGCAAGCCTGGAAGTCATTGTTTGTTTTCACTCGTCAAGGCATTAGCGTGGTTGTTTCGTGGATTTTTGATGCGCGGTTGGGCTTAGTCGTACAGCTCCATCCAGGTTATTTTACTTCTCCCGGCTGGTGGCGTTGTAAGCCGAGGCATCACAAACCAAACTGGAAAAAGCACAGCTGAGACATCGTGACGCAGCGGAACTCCATTCCTGATCTCTCTCATGATTTCATTTCAATACAATGTATGCTCTGCGTTCAATTAGCACATTAGTTGTCCTCGAGGGGATATCCGCGGCGCATGACATTCAGCAAATTTAATTCACAAAAGCGAACATGTCGCAAAACGAACTGCAAATTAGTTGGGGGCCCCCTGCAGTCCAGCAACAGGACAGGAAATTTGAATGGAAATGAGACTGACAGCTATCTGATCTGCTAATTGACGTTGATCTGTTAGAATCAAAGTCCTCATTGTTTACCTTAACTAATTATCAAATATTTCTCTGTTCAGGTGGCCACACAAGGGTAATAATGACATATAAGAGGAATACTTTCTCAGCATAGTTTTCCATCATTCCTAGTTTAGCAACATTTTGGCAACATTTCTGGTTTTATTTTCGGAGAATAGTCAAATTGAGTTTTCCGGTACAAGGAAACTCTAAGATTAAGCAAGTACAACTTTTCAAACCGTGTATAGCTGCGTATTTGTATCAGTTGTTTTCCGAATGTTTATAATTAATGTTTTTCGGGGCCCGGAACTCCATTTTGTCCTCAATTGGAGGTAAAAATAAAACAAAAACCCTTGGTCTTTAAAAAATACATGTACGGAAATATATTAATATAGTTTGACATTTGATCTTGATATTATACACAAGTGCATTAGAAATTTTGGGTACAGCATCCGTGGCATTATTGTTGGAGAGTCGGGTTTTATGCCATAGACTCATAACCCTGAATACTAAAATGAAAGGGCAAGATACATCGTTGGAACGAAAGCAATATGATTTTAATACACGTTGAAATGTTAAGGTATTCATCTTCGTGTTATTAAAGTCCTTTATGGGTCCTGTACATCCAATTTTACAAATCCTATAAGATATTTCATTTTATGTTATATGAAGATAAATGTATTAGGCACAGTATTGAGCCATATTTTGTTAATAGGATGATTCCAATTTCATGAATACCGTTTTTTCACGTCGTATGCCATTTCACTATCACCTCCCAGCAGCTTAAAATAGTAAATGGCATTTGAACCCGAGGGTCTCTTAAGATATAGGCAACCCTACCTACTTGACCCTGGCAGTCCCTGAAAATTTGTAAGCTATCTTACACACCCAAATTTACTTTATATAATTGTTTTACATATATATGTGTGTGTATATATATATATGTATATATATACATATTTGTATATACATATATATATGTATATACATATATATATATATATATATATATACATGTATATGTACATTAGAGCTAGCTTTCATCTGGCTCTTGGATTCCTGAAATCGCCCAGGTATTAATATCAGACATTAATTGCCCCCTTTATGCATATAATTTCATCCCCCTCCGCCCCCAACAACTTCCATATCATCCCCACTTTTTTTAAAATTCCCGCGCCATACACTACCCCTCCAAACCCCTCACCCCGAATGCCTTTCCCCCCCTTTTTCCCCCTTTTCCCCTCTTTTTTCCCCCATTTTTCCCCCTTCTCCTTCCTACCACTGCTTTCGGGCTCTCCTCTGCCTCAGTTCTGTTCCTAATTCCTCTTGAGAAAGGTGGTTGCACCACCGAAAATTCGAGAACTAGTGAGTCCCTCTTTTATATGTTTTAGTTTCTGTGTTTGCTATGACTATTTAGTGAATTATATATATACATATATATATATATATGTATAAAACTTAGACAGCAACACACAACATAACAGCACATAAAAGGAACACTCACACGTAATATCTTGATATTTTCGACGAACTCGAACTCCGTCTTCTTTGGAAGATAAGTTAACTAGGTTTATCTTCCGAAGAAGACGGAGTTCGAGTCCATCGAAATTATCAAGATATTACGTGTGAGTGTTCCTTTTATGTGTTCTTTTGCTGTGTGTTGCTGTCTAAGTTTTTTATTCAACACTTCCGTGTTACTTCGAAGAAATAATATATATATATATATATATGAGGAAGGAATCTGGCCGGAAGATTTTGTGAGATCGGTGTTAGTTCCTATTCCAAAAAAGGCAAAGGCTACGTCATGTGAGGATTACAGAACAATAAGTTTGATATCCCACGCAGCTAAAGTTATTCTCAGGATCATCAACAAAAGGATAGAGAGTAAGGCAAATGATTACTTAGGGGATGATCAGTTTGGGTTTAGGAAGGGAAGAGGTACGCGTGATGCCATTGCAGTAATGAGATCACTAATCGAGAGGAATATAGAATACAATCAGTACGTATTTGCCTGTTTTGTAGATTTCGAAAAAGCATTTGATAGAGTGAATTGGGAAAAATTAATGCGTCTATTGCAGAAAATAGGAATGGATTGGAGGGACAGGAGACTGATCCGCGACCTGTACATGTCTCAGACTGCTCAGGTGCGAGTGGGGAACGGAGAGTCCGGATGGGCAGTATTAGGAAGAGGGGTCAGGCAGGGTTGCCCATTGTCACCGGTGCTGTTCAACGTATATGTGGAGGAAATGATTAAAGAGGCATGGGAAGAACTGGAGGTAGGAATGAAAGTCGGAGGGGAACTCGTAAAATCGGTTAGGTTTGCTGATGACCAAGCATTAGTTGCTCAGTCAGCCAGGGGGTTTTAAGCATTGTTGAGTGAATTGGAGGTTCAGTGCGATAAATATGGAATGAGAATCAATATTAATAAAACAAAGGTTATGCGATTTTCCAGAAAGAAAAAGGCTAAGGTAAATATTAAAATGGCGGGGAAAAAATAGAGCAGGTAGAGCAGTCTCGGAAGTGTTTTGGACCAATACGATCAAAGTGGTAGGGACGTAAGGAGAAAAATTGCGCTAGGCAAGGAGGCTTTCTCAAGGAGGAGGGAGTTGATGACGGGGACGTTGAGTAAGGAGGTTAAGAAAAGACTCGTAAAAACTCTGATATGGAGCGTAGCTATGTACGGCGCGGAAACGTGGTCACTGAAGCAGGAGGATAGACGTAGATTGGAGGCTTTTGAAATTTGGGTGTGGAGAGGAATGGAGAAGGTGAAATGGACCGAAAGGAAAACAAATGAGGAAGTACTAGAGATGGTGGGTGAGGAAAGGGGCTTGTTGAGAGAAGTCCCATGGAGGCAGGAAAAATGGATGAAAGGCGTATTGAGCGGTAGTGGAATGTTGAAGAAGGTAATAGAGGGGAGAATGTTGGGCAAGCGAGGAAAGGGCAGGAACAGGATAGGGATGTTGGACGGGATGAAGGGAGGAAAGAAGTACACAGAGATGGAGAGGGACCTGATGTAGATTAGGTTGCTGGATTGGGTTTTGTTTGGAGTTACAAAATGTTTATTTGATAGTTGTGTTCATCCAAAAAACCTACCTTTAGCTATTATTAGACGATATAAACTATTTCAGCACCTACCATGTGAATATATCATAGCTTGTTTTTCAATAGTTAATAATAAATCTTTGGAAAATCTATAGAACTTTTAAATTCACTAAAATAAAGTATTTCAGACCTCTTGTACTTTATATTTTTATATACCCTGCAAGCTACAGCCGCGGTCGAACAGTTTTATTATGATCCCCTATAGTTCGTGGAAAAAATGACATCCTAATCTCTCTAATGTTATTAACATGATCTCTCCTACCGTAATAACATGACGTAATAATGAACTTTCAACATCGCTGCTAAAGAGACCTCCTTCCAATTTATGCAAGGGCGTCAATCTGTAATTTAAACTTCGCTCCGTGAGTGATTCCCAACCTAGCTGCTCTAGTATTTTGGATACGCTACTAAGTTTACCATAACAACATTTAACAAATCTAGCTCCTCTACGCTGCACGTGATCCAATTCGGCAATTAATCCAACTTCATGAGGATCCCATATACTTGAAGCATATTCTAAATGAGGCCTACAAATAACATTTCTCTTTGACCTTTTCATTTCATTTACCAAGTACTCTTCTAAGAAATCCAAATTTTTTGTTACCTTGTCCATTTAGTCCCCGCTTGTACTTCACGAAAGATCGTGAGTGAGGGTAACGCCTAGGCATTTAATTGAGTCTACACATTCCATTTCGGTGCTCCCAATGCAGCAGGCGTTCGAGGGAGGGGGAATTGCTCTTTTTCCAAAAATGTATGACTACGCACGTTTTTCCGTTTAATTCTAATTGCCGAGTGTCGCACCAGCGTTGGATAGTATTAAGCCATCTGAGAAAGCTGCTGTGTCCTCAGAATCACGGTCAACCACTACATCGTCGGCAAATAAACGTATCTTACTAGTGACTACAGAGTCAATGTCGTCAACGTAAAGCAGGAATAAAAGAGGTCCGATGAATGTTCTCTGGGGAACACCTGAAGTAACTTCTACTGCCTTTAAGCTTACTCCATGTATCACTGCTCTTTGAACCCGACTATTCAAAATGTCTTTAATCCAACCCCGGATATTTTTATCTAAGCCGTATGATTCTAGTTTTGCGAGTACCTTTTTATGAGGTACTTTGTCGAAGGTTTTCTTAAAATCTAGAAAAATCGCGTCCACTGGAACATTGCTCTCTCCCGAAATAGGAATATCATGAACAAAAAGCGCAAGTTGTGTCTAGCAGGATCTACCGTTTCGGAAACCGTGCTGCTTTTTCATTAATAGCTTCTGATTATCGAGGTGCCTCAACTAGCAACTAAATTTCAAGAAACTGCGGGAGATGCCGCAACAGTAACTTTAACGGAGTCATCCGCTACGTGTGCATTACAATGCAACAATTTCAGAGAGACGAATGATTTTTACTCTCTGAAATTGTTGCATTGTAGCAACTAAATGTTCAATAACCTTGCACGGAATGGATCTGAGGAGAATAGGCTGTAATCGCTTGATTCCTCCTTGTCTCCGTTGTTAAATATTGGTGTTACGTTAGCCGTTTTCCAATCTCTGGAAACCTTCTGATCAACCAGTGACTTCTTAAATATTATTTCTAGATAGGGCACAATTTTCGAAGATAGATCTGTAAATGTACGAGCAGGTATTTAATCGAGCCCGGAGGATTTAATAGGTAATATTTTTCAGCAAACGTTCTATTCTATTATGTGAGATATCAATTTTGGGTATCGGTTGACCGGCACTTATCAGGGGTATTCTTTGAGATATTAGTGAAGACGCTTTGAGAGAAGGAATTTAATAAGTTAGTCCTTTCCAAACTGTTGGTCACTCTTTCGTCTTTATCATTTTAGAGTGAATTAACAGTTGAATTAATTCCCTGAACTTCTTGGACATATGACCAAAATGCTTTTGGATTCTCTTTCAAATTTTCCACTAAACTTTTCCTTTTGAATTCACTCAACGCTTTCCGATATTCCTTCTTGGCATTCCCCCCTGGATATCTTATGATCATAAGTGATCTCATTCTTCTTGTCCCTAGAGATATCATCCCTAATATTTTTCATCTTGGCGTGACATAGCCTTTGACGTCGATCGATAAGAGAGATGGGACACAAAGTACCCTATGGTGTTGACGGAATAATTGGGAAAACTTATCTATTTATTTTAAGTATTCTGGCCCAGTTATAAGGTACCATTAATCCCATATGGAAATTGGGAAATACCTAATTTTTTCAACAGATACCCATTGCATGTTAAAGAAAAACAAACAGCTGACTTCATCTACAAACCCATTCCACCGCTTTATCAATAGATATGTTTCATGTTCAATAGCATGTTATTGAAAATGTAATTTTTAGTTGGAAAAAGCAGACTAATTACCCAATTTGACCAATGCAGAATATAAATCACCATTTTATGATTCGCCTAAACTAAAATCATTTTTGGTGTTTTCAATGAAATTAAATTGTTGAAGTGTTCATGGTCGGAATTGAAGGTTGAAATTTCGGTTTTAAAAAACTGTCGTAGATTCTGTTGTTTGATGAGCAATTATAGCTTAGCACTAATTAATTAGCATTGCAAATGGGTTTTCATAAAAATCTTTCACATTCTATAAAATTTGGCTTGATGGATATTTTTAGGGTCATAAAATTAACATTTTCACTGCCTACCTTAATAAAAAACAGTAGCTTTGTTGAACTCCACGGGTATTTTATTCAAACGATCCGAGGTTCGATGTTTAAAAGCATCATCAGGCATGTATACTACATCGAGTAGTCTGGCTTATGCATGAACTTGAGGGGGAGGGAGATAGTTGGGCGGTGATGGATTGTTGTAAGGGGTGGAGAGGGGGAAAGGGAGGGGAGAAATAAGTGAGCGAGAGTGGGAGGGAAGGCGTGCCGCAGGGTTCTGCATCCGCTCCCTCATTGTTCAAATGCTTTGCGTTGCTTGAGAGGGGGAGTTTGAGGCATACGATTTGTCAATGTCATGTCATTTACATGCAACTGATGATGCTGCTAAGCAGCGAGATCGTTTCAATGAAATATCTAGTGGAGCACAACAAAGCTACTGTTTTAATTTAAGCATTTATAAATACCTCATGCAGTTACGTGCCATACCATAGGTTCTCTTCACTACTGATAACTAGTAAACGTTGAATTATTGAAAAAACTCCAAGAGCCGTAAACAGTTAACATTTCAAAACGGGGTACAATTGAGATTAAATGGCAAACGTCACAAGTCAAAGGATAGGGTCAAGGGTAAATAAAGACAGGGAAAAAAATGCGAATACGTGTTTTACGGAGTTTTTTCGATTATTCAATACTATTAGCCGTGAGAGCTCAATTCATTCATTACTAGTACAGATTGTTGGCGAAAAGCAAAATTGATTATTATCAGGAATTGATCGGAGGAAACGAGTTGGGCTAAATAGGTGTGGGAGATAATAAGAATTGTTTTATTATACGTTTTACCATGCTTCTAAAACGTGAACCCCAAGTAATTTATCACATAACAATTCATAACTATTGTAACTTTCTTTCTTCTTTTAAGTCTCGATTTTACTGAACCTTTTTTTTCTGAACTCACGAGACTCTTATTAACTTTATGTACTCCTTCAAATGATATGACGCGGTTCATTATAACAAGAATGGTTTTAGTTTCTTTACCAGGTCAGTGACGGTATCTCATTTGCAAGTAGTTCTCTTCCCCTTAAAATAACATTTTTTAATCCAATCAAGCTTTTAAAATTAAATCTAATTAATATTAAAAGCTAATTGAATCAATCTCTTACATAAATTGGGAGGATGTCTCTTTGGCGATTATGTTGTAAATGTGTTATAAGCCCCGTCGTACTACGGTAGGAGAGATTATGCAAATAAAATTAGAGATATTAAGAGTAGGACAGATTATTTAAGATGTCATTTTACACACAAACGATAAGGGTTCAGAATAACGTCCGTCCGACTGCGCTAAAGGTGAAAAGTATACTGGGTCAGGGGTGATCTGATGTGCGATCACCCCCGGCAACTCACCATAGCGGTGGCTTGCTGGGTACTACGTAATGTACGATGTTCGCCCATGACTGTCTTTGCGCTATTTTTGTTCACCCGAAGCTATTTTTCTCCGACGTTCCGCTCTGACAGGCCAGAGGGAACCCTCCCGCTGACGCGAAGACAACTTTGGTCCTTTCTCCCCTCAGAGAGATGCTATACACTCAAAATGCTCGCGGCATTCACGATGCTACCTAGACATTAGCGAGGTGAAAGCTCCCAAGAAGAAAAATTTAGCACATCTGGAGAATTCCCAAATAACAAACTTTGCTGAACTGAATGAGGAATAACTTCTTGAGACATGGGAATTATTCCAGTTTTCTTTCTCTCAGCTCCATTCTTCGAGTGTACGTGATCCCACTTTTGTCCTCATTTCACCACAATGACGAGGCTGAAAATTCTTCTGTCATTAGAAATGTTTCCTCTCGGAAAATAGCAGGTTCCCGTATCTCACGATTCCTCTGACCTATGATTCATCACCTGATTCTCAATATATCGTAACCATCATCGTCATATATTTGGTCTCCGTTCTGCCCTTTTTTTGAAGACAACTTGCAGCGCACGATTTGCAAGCATTACAAAACCGAACTGAAGAACCCGAAAATTTAAATTAGCTTGAATACTAGAATTTGATGAATCAGGCGAAACAATTTTTGCATGAGGTGTGAGACATTAATGCGCACGAAAGTTGTATAATTAATTCTATTTCTGCGCGGGAGAGCTAACATGTATTCTAGTGTACGCACGAACTGATATTTCTTAATGTGCGGCTGGTTCCCTAGTAACCCCCACCACTTGTCCTTCCGGCGGCTTACAGGGTATTGTATAGATGTGAACATACATTTTGTCTCCCACAAGGACTTTATTCGCCAAGTATTTCAGAATATCGTTTCAACTAATTAAAGCGGGAGTTATTAGAATAGTTAATCCGGAATAGATTTTTATATAATAGCATCATGAATATTAAATAAATATGAGTGGTAACTCACAGTCTAACCATTCATTCGTATTTGAGAGGCCATGGCAAAAATTGTGCGTTGGATAGGTAAAATATCGTATTTGATCTGTCAAGGTCGTTGAGGTATTGGTCCTTATGGCTATTTCAAAAAAGCAGGACCAACGTAGATGACACTGTAAGATTACTAGATTGGTCCCTGGCTCCGTTTCTACGCGAATGAGTTTTTAATGAGCACCGCATTAAATGATACTACTGCACTTCCTTTGTGTTCTTCATGCCATAAATAAATACTTCACGGGGATAAGGTTGTTGACCTAACATCCTCTGCCACACACCTACTGGGCGACTTGCAGCATAAGACATAGATGTAGACATGAGGGAATAGGGATGATGCCATCCATGGCTGATGTACTGCCCTCCCGGTTTAGGAATGCTGGTGGTGGCAGAACTAGTCCTAAGTATCCCGATCTATAATTGAGGTGATATGTAGAGGGCATTTCAAGTGGAGTACGCCGTTCATCTGATGGGACGTCAAACCCCTTGGCGCAAAAAGAGCAGGCTAATTTGACGCCGGGTTTCTATCCACCCTTCAACAAATTCCCTGAATATGCCACCCCTTCGAAATTACTCTCCCCTTTCCCTAATGGTGCAAATGATCTTAGCCGTCGGTAACGTCCCCTAACCACTACCACAACCGGAACATGTTAAATATTCTTTCTTACTCCTTCTTAATCATTGAAGTAAAATGTGTTCAACAGTTTAAACAGTCGTAATGCCTACAAAAATGTGCATGTTTCGTAAGAGTTTGCGTAAGGTTCACTCTTAAAAATTAAAGTAATATTTCATAAGGAAAGTAACAAAATGAAAAAAAAAACTTAGCAATGTTTCCAAAATATTCTGACTTATTTGCCTTCCAAATCATCATCGTCAAAATGGAAAAATGTGCAAAAGCGAATCTACTTTTAGATATTTATGCGAGAACGACTGTTAAGGTGAAATCGTTCATGCATAATGAAACGTAAAACGGGGGTTATCGCTCAAAATTATGTCATAATATAATTAGAGAGTAAGCGGAAAATATTACTCTAGCACTAAAATCGCTATAGCATTTCCTTCACAATTGTGGTCACGCCGGGGCTGACTTGAAGTGTTTTCAAAAATATCAGAAGGAAGATCGCAGGTGGTAGAGGTACGTAAAGGTATTTCAAAATCAATATCGTGTCTGGCAATAAATAATATTGTGAGGTAAAAATTGATTTCGATGATATCACCGGTGTAAAAGTGCCGGCCAAAACCCTGTGATTTATATCCATTCTGCGTTCCACGATTCCACAGTAGGCTGTGTACGAATTTAAGTCCTGCTTTTCTTTTTAAAACAACAAGAGTATTAAATGATTTTCCAATAACCATCAGTCGCCCTTTTTCTATACCTAGCTCCTGAATTTTTTGCCACCCATAGTGCAATCTACAATGTCTCTTTCCCGCCTCCTTCTTCCTCATTTTCTTTACTCACGACTGCTATAATTCCCTCCTTCGACGGTTCTCCACCTTGCATATATTTTCCAAGCCACAGTCTATACCTCATGTTACCTGCAGCCTTCCTTCCTTACTTCCCCCTCCTCGAATGCAAAACATTTATCCCTTTGTCTCTCATCCACTCAGTTTATTCTCTCCTGCGTACCACATCTTAAAAGCATCCGCTCGTTTATGTTTAAAAGCCGTACAAAGTTTTGTCTCACAATAACGTTTTAGCTATTGTTTTCTTTCTCTGGCCTCGGGTTCCCCGTCTTGGATACTTTTTATTTTTCGAAAACGCTTTCATCTTTTGTAGTCGAAATTCTCTCCAGGAACCCATAAAATACTCTTGCTCTCTCTCTCTTTCGATCTCTATTCAAGACGCTTTCAACATAATAAAACTATTTCATTTGATCAGATATTTTATTTCTTCATCGGCTCTAATGTTTGATTCCATTTTGCTTTCCTGCTTTATATTTACTTTTTCTAGTATCCTTTCTTCGTTTATGACAGAACGATATTACGATTAGTATCTTCGACGGAATTACTGTTTGTGGCCACATCAATATATTTTTTTCCCTCTCCCACATCGGTCTTAGCTCGGGATAGAATTGGTTACGGTCTCGGACAAAGATTCAGGTTAGCTGTTGATTTTTGCGCAATATGTTTGTGATGTAGTCATAGGAGCCGTTTCCTACGTCTCATTTTGTAATATCAAAGAACATTGTGGATATGACCGAACGAATGGTTAATAATATAAATAGTTAATTATAGTTGAAAAGTCCAACTGGAGTGTTGTATAGATATTATAGTTTGTAATAAGACCATTTGGAAATATTGTCCTCGATTCTCCATTTATTCAAGTAGGAAATAGGGAGTTTATTTGTGATCGGGCAAGTATTGGTCGGGTGGTTAGAGTTCTCGTCTGTCAACCAGAGGTCAAAGGTTTGAGTCTCGCTTCGGGTCTAGGTATTGCGAACTCTAGTCGCCCGACCACTGAGAAATATGATAAGCTAGGGATGTCTCATAATGATCCCAAAAGACAGACGACGCGCTGCATTCGGCCGGTGAGCAAAAAAGGAAAAACTCTTAACCTTAAACTATGGCAAGAATAATTTTACTGGCAAACACTTTCGGATAATAAAAAAAATAATGAAAATAAATTTAGGATGAACGATAAATTATTTCACTTTCCAACCAGGACTAGCAATATGAAATCGTTATTAGGCAATTTGGCTTTGATCTTTATTGAGATCGTTTACCCTAATGATTTTCCCCGCAGGAATACGGATACTTACTTTTTGATGCAGGCTCACACTCACGGTTGGTTGGGCAAAATATTGACCGAGGACGCGGTGGAGCCAGCGGACCCGTGAACAACAAGCCCTCCTCTGGCCAGGTGTACACAATTCCGAATGGCCGTACGGAAGGGGGGGGGAGGGCTCTCGATTACGCTTGAATGAAGTCGTTTGTTCTTCCGAAGACGCAACTCTTCTACCCCCCCCCACTCTTATCTTATTCCTTCTCCTCCATTCCCGTCCCGTGCCTTTTCGTCTCCGTCGAAATCACCCATTCAAAGAATCCATCCCCATGCATTTTTGCTGACCGCATGCGTTCCTCCGACCGACCCCCCCTTCCCCTAAAACCCAATCCTCCCGCGGGTAGAGGAGGGGTGGTGGGAGAAATCAATTTCGGGAGTCGGAAGGGAGGGCTAAGGGGGAACCCACCCACCTCAACTCCCCATTAGCGAACCGCAATGGGGAAGTTGGAGAGGAGGTTATGGGGGAGAGAGACTCTTGTCGGGGAGGGCGATGGGTTTAAGATAATGGGCGTCTCAGGAGGAGAAAAATGCGGACGAAGACGTTCTCGTTCTTTCGTTATTGAGGGGTCCGCCTACCTTAAATATGGTCGTCGACCCTCGCGGGATTGCGCGAGTCTGTGTATTCGGAGCAGTGATCAAACAGCCTTTCCCGGGAGGAGAGCTTCTGTTGAAGAGAGCCCTTAAACGAACGGGTCGTCGGGTCGGATGTCATTCGCATGACATGCGACCTTCCATCACTTGTGAACTCCGACGGAACTAATTCCTCTTCTGGTGACGTACTCGAGCGTGTTCCCAAGCGCGGATAAACATAATTTTCGGTTCGCGGCGAGACAATCGCGTACAAATCCGATTGGCCGGACCCTCAATTAGAAGAATGCTCCCTTTTATGATAGAACCCTTGGCTTTGTTGAATGTCCCTCTGGTAAATTGCATGGCCAAGCTATATTTAACGCCTTATGAATAAATTAAGAAGGTGTGGATGGGGGTTAATTATGGGGTTCAAAGCTTGAAGTCAGAGCACCATTTGAAATTGTTCAGTCAGAAATAAGCAGGGAGATCAGTTGTCGGGTGCGTTTTCCTGCCAGTTGAATGTTTAACGTTTCAATTCAGAAACTAGATTAATATTTCAGTTCATTACAAATGCAGTAGAACTGTTTTTAAAGTATTTATATACTGGCTGTTGTCGTCACTGCAGGGGGGAAAGCCTATCAAAAAAATATACAAAAGATTAAAACGACGCCTATAACAGTATTCGAGCTCCCGCGTTTTCTATACTTGGTTCTAATAAGAACAGCGCCATTAAATATTAATCGAAAGAGTATTTCATTAAGACTCATTTAAATCATCCATACGAGTGGTAATAATATTATTTGGTCTCGTTTATTAATTATAAATGAATAATAATTAGTTATTTGGCATTATTCCATGTAATTTTAATTAATTATTTTTCCAACTCATGGGTTGATTGAATGAAAGATTTACTCGTCCCCGGCCTCGGAGACGAATGACAGTATAGTATAATTTGTGAGAAGTTTAGGGAGATCTAAAATCATGATACTGATCTGAAGTCTTCCATATAATATTCATTTCCATTAAGCAGCTGCGGTTTTAAATATGCATTAATTTCCCAGTTGATTTGTGGCTCAAATAACCAGTAAAGTGGATAATCGTGGATCGGTTACTTTCTTTGCCGTAAACAATGTAGCTTTATTTTGAATTTAAAATAAAACTTATTTGAAAAATGGACTACTTGTTCGGTTATCGGTAGTGAATAAGCACACGCTCGATTTATAGCCGATCGTCGCCTGTTTTGGGACCAGTCACAAGTATAAATATGTAAACAAATTCGCGAATTTATTTGTATTCAAGATTAAAGTATTTGAGGAAAAGTTTGGAAACGAAGCCATATACACGTACCACCTATTCAATCACCTTCTCTCTAAGGTTTGAATAAATACTATATTTTGCCAAAATCTGTGACTCCACTCATGCTTTCCTTACGTCCTTAAGAAATTTAGATGTACATGATTTCAGATGGGTTTTTCGCACGAAAGCGACGAAGCAACCGAGTGGATAGATCTTTGGGCACCATTTGGCTCCTTCCTGAAAGAGTTCCTTGCTAAACTTCAGGTGATGTCTCTAGATAGATGTACACGCCAGCTGGACCCAAGCCGAGTTATTTCCTGGATATCAGAAGTTTCCGGGAAGTCTAGCACATGGAAAGGAACAGACACCCTTATCCAAATTTTATAAATTTCACGCGCCGAGTAAGTTAGTTTGGGGTTACACTCGAAATCCCGTTTATTCACTCGCTCTCGTGAGTTCACGACCGACTCTCTTGTGTTTTCTTACGGAACTTGACTCGTACAATCATTACCATAATTGTTACGTACTCAGTAAATTACAAATATCAATCAACTGGTTTTATTTTGGGCACAAATGGCTCCTTCCCTTTCTACGACATCTAAATTATGTAATATTACCCCCATCCGAAAATCTTAAAGAAGACGCGATGTGGTCGTGGTCAAAATATTCAAACTTAAGTTTCGAGATAAAAAAGAGAGATATTGTAATAATTTGGATGTGACCCAATTCTTGCTCCACTCACAAAAGGGTCTCTTGAATAACCACATTAAGAAATTTTGTTTTCTCCTTCCTTCATTACGTTTAAAACCAAGTTGCCGTCGATCTTAATTGGTGTATTTTCCACGCTACGGACAGAGTTGCCAGAATAATTCTAGAAAAGCCCCCTTTACCAGGAAAGCCAAGCGTCATAATCAAGGTCCATGACGGTCCGCAATAGCTATTACATATCGTAGTCAGCATATCTCAAACTAGTTTACTTATCTCGAAAGTGTTTTGGACCAATACGATCAAAGTGGTAGGGACGTCAGGAGAAGAATTGCGCTAGGCAAGGAGGCTTTCTCAAGGAGGAGGGAGTTGATGACGGGGACGTTGAGTAAGGAGGTTAAGAAAAGACTCGTAAAAACTCTGATATGGAGCGTAGCTATGTACGGCGCGGAAACGTGGTCACTGAAGCAGGAGGATAGACGTAGATTGGAGGGCTTTTGAAATGTGGGTGTGGAGAAGAATGGAGAAGGTGAAATGGACCGAAAGGAAAACAAGTGAGGAAGTACTGGAGATGGTGGGTGAGGAGAGGGGTTTGTTGAGAGAAATCCTATGGAGGCAAGAAAAATGGAAGAAAGGCATATTGAGCGGTAGTGGAACGTTGGAGAAGGTAATAGAGGGGAGAATGTTGGGCAAGCGAGGAAAGGGCAGGAACAGGATAGGGATGTTGGATGGGATGAAGGGAGAAAGGAAGTACACAGAGATGCAGAGGGACCTGATGTAGATTAGATTGCTGGATTGGGTTTTGTTTGGAGTTACAAAATGTTTATTTGATAGTTGTGTCCAAAAACCTACCTTAACCGGTAGATTACCTAATAATAATATCTCAAACTGAATTATTGTTTGCCCTATATCATCTATTTCGTCAGTTCATGCATTCTATCATTTCTTTTTAGGTCGTCCAAAAAGACTATTCTATTCCTTTATTCAGCCACTTGCCTCTTCTATCATGACCTTAAGCATTCGTCTCTCAATATTTTCTGAATAATTTAAATATAAATTTTGATGTCTGAGATACTAGCTATTTTTTGTGTGCCTGCGGCAGGACACTGCTGTCATTTATTGAGGTCGTTCAATTTTGGGGCGCTTGCAGTGAAATCGTTATGTCACATGAACCAAAGTCCTCGTATAAAAGCAACATAACGTGCGGATCACTCTGAAAATTCATCTAGTTTATTGAAAATTTCAAAGAAATGTGACATTATGCTTCGCAATAATCCCACATAGAAGACGAAAACTATGTATCATCAATCGTTACCTAGATAATTTCATCTCAGTTACCATTTACCACAGTTCTTGACGATACCTTTTTTGTCATGGTAATAAGAAAGAGATTATCGACGAGGCAAAGTCATCGCTTTAATGATGAGTTGTTCCCGGCTGTGTTACATGCTTCCCGGAAATTGAGCTCTAGTTGCTATACAATCGGGGATTTTAAAAGTTGCCATCCTTTCACGTACCGGAAATGAGTTGAAGAAGGTATCAGTTTACGAAATGAAAGCCTTTCTATTAAGTAATTGACGTCAAAACCAGCAATTTGTGCGTGCATTGAATGGAAATTTCCTCTCAAGTTGTGTGCTATCACATTAAATGCATATCGCTTTTATCTTAGATTCATTTACTCCGATAAGAATGCAATGTTTGAACTTGTAAAAGATAAACATCCTGATTAATATGCCTAAGGTTATTCTCCGACTTTATCAAGTATCTAATGAGGCGAGAATGCACCGTCAATTATGGTATGCGTAGAATAGCTGTTATGTTCATAGCATCCGAAGTATTGAAGGCTGTTGTTTTCGTAAAGTTCTTCAGAAAATAACAGGAAAGTACGTCAGTGAATTGGAAAACCTATATGGTTGGTTGTAGCGCAATACTAATATTTTTCTATGGCTTTCAGTTACTTTAAATCCATTTAGTTTTTTTTTGCGAAATATATTATCATAGATACATTTGATGTTAATGTGTGCGTGTAAAAATTGCAGTTTGGAATATTATAACTATGATTTTACCGTAGAAGAACCTATATAATATACTGAATAAAAAATATCCCAAACGAAACCATTAAAACTGCAAAAGTGAACTGTAGCATATTCATCTTCGTTTTATACTGTCATAAGCTTGACAGCATAGGTTTGCACGTAAAAAAACAGGCAGTCAGAATATATGGGGATCAAAATCAGTCTGTTTTATTTTATTTTTTAATTTGTACAAAAAATAGCCATTCCATATTTTATGCACAAAATGTTATAAACTACTATTTATCCTGTGGAAACAACTCGCAAAGGCACCGTTTTGAATGCTAAAGCAGTATAAATACTATAATTTATAGAATAAGAATATATATATACTTTCACTTTATTTTTTGTGCGGGTAACTTTTTGATGTTATAAATTCCAATCGCATATAAACACGCCATTGCAAATTCTCGTTTAGAAATGATATTACCTTATTTACATGGAATTAAATTGATTTTTTACCTAAGATCTTCCTGGATTTCATAAACTGACTATAACACTCTATCAATGTACTCATAACTGTTCTCTTCTTCGCCATCGTATTCCTAAATACATATTCAATTAGGCGTTCCAAAATTGGAATTTTATTCGCAGATCGCGAAAATTCAAAGGTATATTCTTTATTGGATTTTAATTTGCCATTATACTCTCAATGTAATTAAATTCTCCCTTTCCCTTGACTTAGTTTGAAGTTTCAGTTACCTTGGATGTCCTTGAGTGTTTATGAATTTAACATCGCATAAATTACGAAATTGTTTTGGGTTCAAATCGTAAATACCTGAAATACCGCTTCATGACGACGCAATATTAAATTTTTATTAATTTCGCCTTCCCTCGGGCTGCAACTGATTCCATATACATAAGCATCGAACGGAAATGGGGCGGATGGGGCCATTCAACAATTCCGAGAATCTCGTTTAGCGGAGGCTAATCAAGTGAAACCTTTATGAAGGAAAACGCCCATAATGGCCACTTACCCGGCTGAACCATATGTGCCTTTGAATAACTGATACACTCCGATCCTGGAGCCTTCGCTCCGGATTCCTGGGAATGAAACCTAAAAATGAAAAAATATAAAAGAAAATAGGAACCGGGATCGATTTTTAATGTGTTTTATAGCCGTGAAAAAAAGTTGACCTCCCTCTTCACCCCGCAGGCCCTTCTACAGTACGTACCTCTCTTATGCCACCCACCACCCCCAACCCCAGATCCGCTATCGAGGTCGGATCAACACCCAGGACGTCCTCTCATGCGCGCCTCAGCACACCCTCTTCCCCCTCTCCCGTCCCATCCTCGACCTCCCCTCCTCACACCCCATTCATATCTCTTGTCTGAGGGTCCCCTAAATCCTCGTGACCCCTCCCTCTCTCTCTCTCTCTCCCTTACCGCCCTTCTCTTCTTCCAGAGGAAGGACTGAAAAAAATAAATAAATGCCTTCAGTTCAGGATGGTGGGACTCGGTCTTCCTTTTTTTTTCGTGAAAACTTATGCGGTGTGTATATCGGCGGTAACAAATTCTCATTTTTCCGTCGACGGAATATATATATATATTTTTTTTTCCTGCCTCCCTTCGTAATCCTTCTGACGTCTCCCGGCACGCTGCCGGTGTCGTAAAAAAAAACGAAAGAAAGAAGTGGTCATTTGCGACCGAAAGCAAAAATGAGAGCGGTTTTTTATCAACTGCTCGTCTCGTAACGTTTCGAACTGGACGTTCGTCGAGTTGAAAGTTGGCAGCCGACGGATTCTAGCCGAGCTCAAATTTCCCTTCCACACACCCTCCCCCCCCCTCCCCCTCCACCCCGCCACTCCCCTCTGCGGATAAAAATTCGAAAAAGAAACAAATATTAACGTGAAAATTCTTCTGGACGGAAAACAGATAAAAAGTTCAACACATTTCTATGGGCTTGCCGTAAAACCGAATATTGTATTTCCCCGCGTGCCCATTAGCCACGTTTCGATGGAAATACGTATAATTCGTTACCGAAGTATTGTTGGATTTTTCCGACGAAGTTGACAGAAAAAGTGCATGTAGCCGAAATACGTCGCTGTCAATTTCCGACTCGACGAGTATAATTAGGAAAAAGCACATAATGACTCGATTGAAAAAGAAAAAGTCAAACTAATGCGGTGCAATATGTAATGTAATTTGTTTTTACCCGGCTATTTCAAAATTAACGAAGTGACGACCCACATCTGGTTAACATACAGTATCAGTTTTCGGGTCGGAGGTGACCTATTTGGTGGGCGGGGGAGGGGGGAGAGATTTTTCACTGTGTTCGACCAAATGAACTCATCACCAGAAGCAAATCGAAGATCCTCAATTATGGAAATCGTTAATGTCCGATGAGTCCTTAATTTTATTCTCCAAAAGGACGATATTTTTCCGTTCAATGCCGTATCCCTTTCCATACCCAAAATTTATGGGCAGAAGTCACGATGTTAAATCAGAATAACGAACGCCCTCGCTGTTTTTCAAAGGGCGTACATCGAATATAACGGCCGAGTCGTTCATCTTTACTCGGTCAGAATACGTATTAGCAATATGTCATCGCTGGATGCTCTAAAAGAAAACTTGAAACGGATAGCAGTATTTATTGGATAGTTACGACAGGAATGATCAAAAGTAGTTGGTGCCGAAGCTATAGGGGGACAACGAAAATTCATATGCAAATTTTTTTGCAGTAAATGCTCAAATGTTGACCATTGGAAGTATTTCTTATTATAAAATTGGTTACCTTTTACTGATGGGGTATGTTCGAGCTCGCGCAGCCGAATGAGCAGAATTTGGTTGGTGAACCACTAGTTAATTTTACGTATTTGAGCAACCATATGCATAGATTACGAGAGTATTGAAAATGTAATCAATTTCTTGTCTCTTCCAATACTTTTTTTGATCAGAAACCTTTTTTTTTATAATCCAGTCTATCTCTAATTTGCCCATACATATTTCCATCGTGAGATCGAAACATTGGCGAATATAAGAAAAAAAGAAATTTATTTATAACAAAATAGCTAATTATGCAAATGAAAGAGGGTAGCATTGCAAAAAAATGGCATATTTGGCAACATGGATAAGAACTGTATTTAATAGAATTTAAAATTTGGAATTTCATCATTTACAAATTGAGACATACTAGTTTCATGTCGTACAGATAGTCAGTCAGATGTTATGTTCATCCTATGCTTGAACATCCGACGAGATCATCGATAAAAGTGCTAGTGGTTTTACCTTATTGATTATTTTAAGACGGTATTTAAATGCAATGAATAACTTAATCGATTCAAAAATTAAATTGAAAAATTAACTAGCCATATCAATCCTACAAATGAGGAATTTCGATATACATTTAATAATGTCAACCGCCTGGCTTAATTGACGTGGGATGCCACCATATTGGAAAATATCCTCCGAGTGGAGAAGTAACTCTTATGAATTTCTTATCCCCTAATATGCGGAAGGCACTTATCCCAAGTATTAGAGCTTTTATTTCGATAATGGATATATTTTTTTATGCTTTGTGCACTTATAAAGAAATTGAATGTACATCGGATCCACAGTTGGAACGTTTCACCGATATTTCATCTGGAAAACCTTTCGTGTACATGGCGAAGAGCTATGATTTTATTCGGAAATAACAGATTATTTTTATGATTTTTATTGTAAATAGTGCTATACAATCCAAATTTTATCCGTGGCGACTGCTTTTTTGAAAATGTTTTGTTGTTGTGATAAATAATGACGAAAATACTGTTTAAAAATGTCTGGTCAATTTCCCATACTTTTCAAACAACATGCTTTTTGAGGAAAAAGTTAGTTATCGCTAGTATTTTGCAATTAATCTATGTGCAACTTCTCAATAAATAACATAAATGTTATTTTCATCTTCACTCTATAGCCTTTTAAGAAACATAATATATATTTTAACTTCTATATTATCTTAATAATATGATATATTCAATTTCATTTAAGTTACGAGTATAATGCCTGTTATAATATTTTCAAATATTCATTCTTATTTTTTGTGGTTCAGATACACGAGTGAGTAACTTCGTCTGATCTTAAGTCCTAGGACCTTACGAGGCTAGTCTTATCTTTCCGAACTAAAAAATAAGGAGACATTTTTTCTTTAATATTTTTTATTTACAGCATAGTCTTCTTTTAAATCAATTAACTTTTTCCAGCAGTGCTCTAACATTTTAACCATTCCAAATAATATTTGACGGTTTCCTCCGAAATAGGGTTTTACGTATGCGTTATCGTCCGATAAGCAAAACTTTTCCTGTTAGGAAACAGGAAACGTTGCTGGCAGCCAAATTTGGCGAATACGTACTCTGTCTGTGTTATAGAAAATGTGATGATGACATTATTTCATTTTTTTCCTTCCCGTTGCTTAATAGAAAATCAATTTTTTCGCTTACTCGAGTATCACAAATAAAAGATCCAGTGCTAAAATGAGAAAGTGAGAGAAGTACATATTTTCATTTCTCCAAATAATTTATTTTGCCCTGTCTTCAAAGTCTCTTTAAGGTAGAGTTATTTCATTTATTCAATTGCCGACTCTCTGACCATTATACCCCTATTTTTTAGGTTTTTATATCTGTTGATATATTAGAATATATACAGGTATGCATATCAGTCTGTTCAACTCTTCAGTCAGTCTGACCTGAGATTGTTTAAGCTTTCGGCCTACTCTGAGGCCTTCTTCAGGTCAGATTCTTTAGTCAGTTCAGTCAGTTTGGCCTGAAGAAGGCCTCGGAGTAGGCCGAAAGCTTAAACAATCTACAATGCGAGCGTTCTTTTACGAGTAGTCTATTTTATTTTGTGTTCTATTGTATCGTACAAATGTTATATTGCTCTCTTGAGTGTATATTGAATGTCATATCAATAAAATCATTGAATGATATATTGAATTACAAGTTTGTTAGAAGCATTACCTCATGGATGTTAGTAGTAGATTTCACCTAATGGGTTTAAAATCTTTTGAGGTATTTATTCGTTCGAAAATAAGTATGAGTAGTATGACATTGGAAATATCGATTCATTTGATGCTGTCAAAATATATCCACCATAATTTTTCAAGCATAATTAAATTAACCCTTTTAATATCTTATTCCTCTTTGACGGAAAGTCCTTTACTCAATTCGTTTTTTTTTCCTTTTTTGTACCGTTATTCCTATCGGAAATATGTAGAGATCCTCAATAGATGCATTAGCTATGTGAAATATTTTTTTTGACTAAAATCAGGGCAGGAATTCCTTTTGTCATAATAGCTGCGTATAGAAATATATGCACTTGACCAGAAAACATTCAAATAATTTGTCCATTAACTACCGAAGCAATTTTGCAGCGCCATTGATTATAATATGCAGTCATCTCGGGGAAATTATTTTGCATTAGACGGAATTAAAACCCAAGAGCATAAAGACTCCCGAAAAGCCGACCTTATTTTTTTTAGGAATACTGATTCAGAAGATCTAGGGATATGATGTTTTTTATTCCTTGTCATTTCACCAGACTCCACAGAATGTCATGCCCAAACGGGAACTCTACATCATTCCAAACACGTTACCCTTTCAAACATTAAAAGCACCATTCGAATCGGAAACACCACTCCCATTTGTTTGGTATTTATTTTTAGCATTTGCATTCTGATTCGCGCTGTTTGAAGATTCCTCCGCGTACCCGTATCTAGAAAATGAAATCCATTTACCGTGAACTTTACATATGGATGTTCATGAAGTCACTTTCCAAAAATGCAGTCAAATGGAGATTAAAAAAAAAGGAATAGTCCCAAATCTAAAGGTGAGCTCATGTCATCCCGACTCGCACAATGCAAAAAAAAATTCTCCGCTGCAAAACATCGAAATGTCGAACTAGTGACGCACGTCGCTAAATGTTATTGCCTCCGAAAATGCTGCGTTTTGTACGATCAGCATTATAATGGAATACTTTTATTTATTCCTCGCATGCTTGAATTCGTCCACACCTGAAAGAATACGTTCATATTTAATTGATTGCACGCATTAAAAAAACCTCATAGAAGTATAAGCTGAAAATTGTTTTCCGGACACTACTTATGCTTGCAAACGACGATCCCTAGATAAACCCTCTACTAAAAGAAATGAATAATGTATGCGTTTCTTTCTTGAGGCTTCCAAAATTGGAAAAATCTTTTTTCCGCAGTCAATCAGCTAGTCATAATGTCTTTGACAAGACGCGGAAAGGGTTCAGGTGCAATATATCATAAAAATGCGCCCCAAAAAAACGTTTAAAAAAATTGTAAAACCATGTGACGGGCAAATTTTCATCAAAAATTTGTGGACAGAAAACCCCAGAAAACTTCGCGTGCGTGTGAAAATATATGCGTAAGTGTGGACGAAGCCTTAGATTATTGAAAGCGTCTTTTGGAACGAATGAAAGATCGTAATTTGTGCGCGGGGTAAACCGTCGCCCAGGAGAGATATAGGATTGCCAAATGGTGGGGGTATCATACCCTGGTGTCTCTCTCCTTTTTCTCATCGATTTGTTATTGTTATTTTTTCCTCCGCCATGAAGGGAGTACGGAGAGGTGCACGCTTCCGTGAGAGACCGCGGGAGAGGGTGGCGGGGTTGGGGGGTGGGAGGAAAAGTGACAGGGGATACCTCGTCAGGGTTTCCCTTATCCTATCACACTCCCAATCCCAAAATCCCTGCATTTTTTTTCTTATTTCCGTTTCGCTTTCCTCCTCCTTCCCCTACCACCCTAAAAAAATGACAAATTCTCCCCTTCACAAAATCCTCCTCGCTCCCCACCCCCCTACGTTCGTAATCCCTTTCCACCACTTCTCTTCTTTTTTCTTCTCTCTCTTTTCCTTCCCCCTTCTTTCCCACAGCGATGTCTCCCCATGCGTGCGAGGAACTTGTTTACCTGTTCCAACCATATTTTGTGCTGAGAATCCTTTCAGTTGTCCCAAGGATGCACTTTCCTATCATTCCAATGCTATCGAAATCATAATAAGGTGGGGTGAATGAAGAAAGTAACCGATTCTCTCGGAAGAGCGATTTCTCTAATTCTTAGGCTTTCGTAATTGTTTCTGACATCTGTAAATATGAAAAGCGTTGCATAAAATAAAGCGTAAAAATTATTTAGCAACGTGTTCAGGACTAAAAGCTTAACTTTTTAAAGAATTAATTTTGCTATAGCCGTATTTGATCTTTTTAATTAACTTTTAATTCCAAAATATACTAAGAATTTAAGCGTTACCTTTATTTCATTCATCTCTGGCCAGCTAATGTTTTGTTTAATTATTAATTTTATTTTTTTTATCGATTTTAATAAATTTAATTTTAATGAATAATTATTCATTTGAATTCAAATTAGTTTTGTAGCTTATAGCCTATCGTATCTGAAGATGTAAAAATTTAATAATGTAATCATATAATTTATTGAAGTTTTTCATATAGTACTAGATGACCAATTTTTGTTGCGAATTACATTTCTCCCACACTGAACAGTGTTATTCTTTTCGCCAATGATTTGATGATGATGATTTGAATGATGGTGTTAAAAAATAAAAATATGTGCGAAAATCCGTGAAAAATATGATACATTTTTTCAGCAGCCCTTAACAAATACCGTTAAAAATTGAGATTTAAAATGAAATTCTTTTCGTGGATCAATGAAGCTATCCCACGGGAAACATGACAACGGCGTAAAGAGAAATTTGTTTATGCGGTAAAAATTTTAAAAGCCGCTGACTTTATCTCCAAGTAAATTCAGCTTCCATTTCATTTGTCGGGCTTTTATTTTATGACATAATCTTGGGGGAATAGAAGAGATTATTATTAGTGGATCACGATAATGGGAGGGTGCTAGTCTAGTAAAATCCGAGCAAAGACAAATGTCCTGTTTACCTCATCAGCAAACCTAATTTTTAATAAACAGTGGCGATTAGATAAAATTCAAATTCCGTCTTATTATGCTGTAATAATCAACTTTTAATAAATACTCATGATGAAATTATACGGCAGTGAAACTATTTTCCTACTGATTAAGTACAAAGTAAGTTTAGCTTTCAACGAACGTGCTTGAAAGTTAGCTTTGATAGACATTTAGTTTTTTAAACGATTGCTCCTCATTGTATGAATAAAACTATTCAATTCAATATAGAAGTCACATTATTCATTAAAAATTAAATTATTTCTTACGCTAGTGAATGAGTTTGTGTTAGAAGTACAAGTATAGTAAAAAAAACTTAGAACCTGATATAATCTCAGGTTTGTGCTGAACACTCGTTTTTGAATACCACTAAAATTTAAACAACCAACACTGCATTTTAACTCTGAGTATTGGTGATAAATAGTACCACTGATTTATTGGGAAAGTAACATCTCAAATTCAATGTAATATTAAAGGTACAGTATTTCGTTAAGTTGGGTTCAACTACATAATATATTTTAAAACATAGTTTAAAGATAGGATCTACCTTATTGTGATAAAAAATGTTTTGACGAGAGATTTCTATGTTAAACGATCAAAGTAGAACTAAATAAAATATTGTACAATATTTCGCATTTTGGGTAGAATACACGGAATTTACATTTTCGATCTGGGAAAGGATACGTTTGAATTTTCAATCTCGCAGTCGGTTTTCAATAGTGTACTGGTTTCAATGACGATTTCTCGTAATTTAAAAACTCATTCCCTTCTTGCAACGCCCAAACAAATTTCATTTGCGTTGCAATTACGTTAATTAGAGAGGCCTGCAGTTTTTCATATTTTTCTTTGTTGTTAGACCAATGAAATTGGACCTTTTTAAGTATTGAGTTCAACTCAATGGCGTGAAATGATTATTTTTTATGCAATGACTAATACGCACATTGCATTACATTGTGATCAGCGTACGCTTCATTGGATAAAAAAAAGCGAACTTCACCGTAAGCATTCTCAAGGATAAGAATGTTATCGAGATAATGCCACTTAGAATAGAAGTCGAAATCTCTATTTCTCATTTTGGTTTGATGTCACGTAGAGCCCCATGCCCAGTCTTGCATAATAATCCAATGAAGATATATGGTTCATAAAGCATAGCTCTCCCGGGTAGGCGCCCTGAATTTCCACTCTATCGGTTTTCTTTCCTCCTTCAATATTGGATAAATGATAACATCTTATTGGTTTACGAAAACATGCCTGACATTGTCGTACGGTTTCTCTGCACACCACATTTATACTCGTGAATCAAATTATAATAAACTGATTTTCATGTCATGATTAAGAACCAAGCATTTCTTCGTAAAATGTGACATTTGTCCTACTTACAGCTTCACAGTAAAATGAAGACAGCGCAAAATTTGAATCATTTCGAATTTTGAAAACCACAAGCTATCAAAATATTATGAATCGGTCTCCTACACATAATTTTCAAAGTACTTTATATTGCGTCGTTTCCTTTGTGCTAAGTGTTCCGTAATTTAATACGTTCATGTTTAAATATATTCCAAGATGTTCAGTATATGTTTCGACTTTTAAGCCTTTGAGGTAACTAAAAAGAAACAAAAATCGTGAAATAGGGAAATTACAGCCTTAAGTGATCGAATTAGGTCTCCGAGGGCTCAATAGCATGAACAAGGATCAGCTTCAGGTCAACCGCAGGGTGTCAACCCTATCCTCGTCCGTTGTTGGCACCACAAATCGCCTTCACGAAGGGCTTCCATAGATCCTTCACCTGGATTATCATTTGGGCGAGTGGCGAATTCTCATGCCCCGTCCTTTGTCACCATTATCAGAGATACAATTGGCAGTGCGAAGTGTATGATAAATAGATATTTTCAATTTAGTGATACACGCCGATGAACTTCTCCCTGCTAAGTTTTCTTCGTGCTAGTTGAAAAATCGACTGATTCTTCCTGATAAATGTGGTGTCCGCTATACGTAAGATTCATTGGACTACGCTAATGTATATTTTAAGATGCTGATGTTTCTCTTATTAGTTTAAAATAGGTGATACAACTGAATAAAGGTCGATAGGTTTTTCACACCCTTTTCTACAAGGACGCTTTAAAAAATCAATAGTTTTTTATGTGGAAACATGCAAAAGAAGTACAGATTAAATATTCATATTTTCAATTTTATTATTATATAAGTTGAGAACAACGACTTGGTGGCGAAGCAGGTAAAGCGTTTGACTTTGGCCCGTAAAATTATTGGCCAATTTAAAATTATTGGTTAAAAATCCTGGCTGATACCTTTGAACAGTCACTACCAAAAGTTCGAGCGGTTGTGGGACACTGAATGGTGGCACGGGGAAAGTTAACCGACTCCCGGCAGGGAACGAGGGAATTTCCGTGTGAGTTCTTCTATACCTATTCAAATC
Organism: Hetaerina titia; assembly: GCA_037158775.1. Classification (NCBI taxonomy): domain Eukaryota; kingdom Metazoa; phylum Arthropoda; class Insecta; order Odonata; family Calopterygidae; genus Hetaerina; species Hetaerina titia. Next base: position 33,804,051 of record CM073772.1, on the reverse strand, counting down.
CTATTTCGGGTTGATTTATGCGATGATGATACCTATCGATACCACGATCATAATGGCTAACAGTTTAATTAGTAGTCGTTAATGCATTAAAAGCATTTATTTACCGATCCTGCCGAATACTTTACCCTTTATTTTAAAAATTTGATGGTGGTGAAAATGCTGCTTGCACAAGCGATACCGAATGAAAGTTTTTGATTTAATAAATAAAATAAATGTTGTTTACAATTTCAACTGTTTCAGTTCCATATTTTACTTCATAGCATTTATAAATCAGTTGGTTCCCATGTACTTTTTTGCGACAAGCCACTCACTCCAATTCGAGCTTATTTGTGTGATCATTCACCAAGGATATTTTTTAATCTCTATTAAAAGGTGCGAACTTTCTGGTTTTTTCTATGGCGTATTTTATAATATTCAAATTATTCAAATTTCGCCACGAATATTAACACTTAACTCAATTAATCCAGGCAGGTTAATGAAAAACTTTGGAAATTTTGTTAATTATAAATAAAAAATATTGCTATGACAGAAAACGTAATTTACGATACATGAAATGGCCATGCTAATTTCAATTAGTCCGATTCAATCAGGATAGTGATTGACCAAATAAAACAAAAATGCCAATGAACATTTTTTCAACCAAGCATTCGGATTACCCTGAGAGAGTACGAAGTGACCTCGCGAGAAAAAATCTAGTGCGGGTTTAAACTTTGGCTATACAACCGCCTCGACGAAGTGAAACACGGTTTTGGCCACAAAATTCGTATTGCTATAATAAAAAGAAATCCTGCAAGTTACCTTCTGGTGATCATGGTGATATCACCATTACGTTACCATAGGTGAGACTTATCAATGAAGAGAGGTTAGACAATTACTTCAAGTTATTCAAAGTCTTGGTAATCAAAGTGGTGAAGAACTTCTGTGTTAACTGATTTCACGAGGAATCATTTTGTGTTGGCACCTAAACCAACATGTAAATTATTATCTTACGCAGGTATTTATAAATAAAACCGATAAATTCCAGAAAATTAGATGACGCAAATGTTTTGGTTCTATTTGTTACGCCTGTACCTTACTGCTTCGAATTTGTCCTCCTATCTAATCGATATTTAGCCGAGGAAAATTGTCAATGAGAGACATTAACTCATTAATACAGCAATGGTGAACTTGTTAAACGTATTTTAATTATTATACGTGTTTGTTGCTCTGTATTAAATCTTCAGAATATTAATTTGGAGTGCGCCAAAACGTTTCTTAGAATTCGCATGCGACTTATGAATTCGGTAAATAAAAAATAATTAAACCAATACTTACAGTTCAATTGGTTGACGCCTGACAGGGCAATCAGCCAAGCCTTGAACCAGAGGCAGGTCCATGGCCCGCGACTTCTGGCTTGACCCGCTGACATTCCTTGAAATCTCCAGCACCACGCCGGTCAACTACTCCGCAATAGGCGCACTTCTCCGCCCACCCTCCGTACTCTCTTTTCTTACTTCCGAGAGAGACCCTCTTACATTAAAGAGGTCCTGGGACGAAGGAAAAGCCTTTACGCTAAAGTTTTCCCTTTTTTTCCTGAACGATTATGCCAAGATCTATTTCGTCACTCGTTTTCGTTCGCGATCGCCCCGCCCAAGTAAATTTTCCTGACTTTAAACTCGTAAAGTTGAACAAAAATGTATCTTCCTACAGAAAAGCGCTCCCTAACGAGATATATCACGTTTTTTTCCAGATTTTTACGTCTATTGCCCAGAGTACGTCAAAACTTTCGTACACCCTTAAGAAGAGTGTGCATCCAATACCACGCCTATCTAAAAGAGGATTGAAGTAACAGAATGCTCGCAAACTAAATGTCTAAAGCAATTGAAGGTGTTTTTTTTAACTTAAGAGATTATCAATTAAATAAAATAAACGTTAATACACAGGATCAAAGAATTTCTCGACAAACTTAGAAACGATGGAATACTATCTAACGTAAATCGCTAAAGCTTCCGTACGGAGTGTTCTGCGTTTAATCCGCCGAGTTGTTTGTGTTCCCTCCTACGCACGAGAAAGTTTAAATCCGTTCTCCCGCAGAGGCGAAGGCACATTTCTCTTCTGCTTCCGACGTGACGAACGAAGAAGGAAACGAGCGACGGCCGTCTCCCGGCGATCGTCTGGCCTCGGTCTCGCGCGCGACCGCTTGTTGCGGTTCGATCAGCCTGCGCCGGGGTACTGGCTGGTGGGGAGCGGCTTCGTCCACGTCGGGCGCGCTGGAGGATCACGGGAACAACGGGAAGGAGCGGAGGGGGCTTTCGAGAGGGGGAGGGAGGATGTGGGCAGGGACGAGAGAGGGGCGGGCCTCATCCTCTCCCACTCTCCCGCGAAGTAGACGTACTCCCGCTTCACTCAATACCCGAACCTTCGTCCCTTTCTCGTGTCTTCGGCATGGAAATTCAATGTACCACCAAGGAGGTTGGCAGCGTCGATTTAAACTCTAAATTCTGGAGTGCGACAAGGAAAAAGGTTTCACCTATCAAATTTTTCGTTAACTAGTTAGTGAAACTTTCAACGCTTATGCATACCCTTAGTTCTCCCTTATAATTGTAAAAAAAAGTGGAAAGAATTTGAAAACTGAAAATCACATTTGAACAGTCCCCGGAAAAGTAAATAAACGAGGTCAAACTTTTTCTTAAATGAAAATTCTGGTCAAATTACGTCCGTTAAAAAATGAAGGATGACTTGTTCCTAAATTGCCCCAAGGCCTTGTCAGTTACATTGCTCAATTTCTCAGAAGAAATTAACTAAGAGCCGCTTGGAGAAATCTTAATGCAAATTGGGCGTAGGTAACGATAACCTTAAAAAATAAGCCAACTGATTAAACTCGGGATAACTATAAGTTCTCGAAGTTCAGAATGATTTAAGATAATTTACAATTCTGTTGAGACAATGCAGCTTATTGTATAGGGAAAAAATTAGTGAGTTGCTATAAAAAGAGAACGGTATGAATGTTTTCACGTGTAGCAGAAATGGATTTGCAGAATTAGCGTAGAAATATTTACTCAATTTTTTTTAGGTAATCTACCGGTTAAGGTAGGTTTTTGGATGGACACAACTATCAAATAAATACGTTGTAACCTTAAACAAAACCCAATCCAGCAACCTACTCTACATCAGGTCCCTCTTCATCTCTGTATACTTCTTTCCTCCCTTCATCCCGTCCAACATCCCTATCCTGTTCCTGCCCTTTACTCGTTTGCCTAAAATTCTCCCCTCTATTACCGTCTTCAACATCCCACTGCCACTCAATACGCCTTTCATCCATCTTTCCTTCCTCCATAGGATTTCTCTCAACAAACCCCTCTCCTCACCCACCGTTTACTCAATATCAACGTCTAAATTTTAGTATCAATTTTGCTCGTGACTCGACATGTAGTTTCTGTGAAAGTCTTATTTAACCACACATGTTGCTGATTCAAATTTATATTCCTCGGGAAGAGTTTAGCGAGCACATTGTCAAAACTTTATTGACTTGCGTCAGTCACCTTCTCTCTCTCTCTCACTCTCGCCAGCTCATATGCTTGTACTTCAGACGCTAGAGATGACCTATTTGAATGAATTCTATGAAGTTCTCGCACGGAAGTGGATATCTGAAGTGAACCTTTTTCCGTGGTTTGTCATCCATTTCAAGCCCCATTTCCATTCAATCACTCACGATTTTCCGCTGGCTCCACAAGTATCCAGTAAATCTCGTAGAATTCTAAAAAAAATAATTACTTTTCCTGTCCTTACTTTTCCGAGAATTACTTCCGTTTCTCTAATTGCTATTTTTCTGTTTTACAAACGAACTTTCAAGGATAATTAATTAAGGCCATTAACGGGAGTAAGTAGTGAAACGACTCCCTTGATCACTGCTCATGCATCTTCTTGTCCACTCTGCGTCCTTAAAAAGGTTTGACAGAATATTTTCAACCATCTTACAAGAAACCTCAATTCGTGGCTTAATCTTAAATTATTACTTTATCGTCTTGACTAGAGCTCAGAGCATTTATCAAACGTTCAGATCTGCATCTTTATCATTAGGTCTATGTTTACCATAAACCCATGATATTTTTTTGATATTTTTATGTTCATTTTACTGTCTTCTATTAATTTGGTTTTCGCATATTCTCTTAAATTATTGTATCGTATTTGAGTGTTTGACTTGATCATGATTTTATTGAAGACAGGAATCATTTCTCCCCAGGAATTTCCTGTGGAGAAATTATTTGCCTACATTTTAATTGTTCCTACCATGGTACGATGAATCCTATTCAGAAATTGTGCATAGATTTAATATTTATGGAAAGTACTTCAAAAAGTTTGAGTTAAATGCTTTATATTATGAATATTGTGGGGAAACACCGGTAAAACTATTATGAAGGGATTTTCCTTACGTAAGGTCAATCAAATGGAGGCTAGGGACTTTGTGGTTTCTGAGAGTTTATAATTCAAAGTTTAGAATTTATGAATGTATTTACTTCCTCATAATTAAATCATACGTGTCGCCATTTTTCCTTTCCGCCAGGTTTATGGCTTGATACAATCAACAGTTATCAAATATGGATTTTGGTTTTATCTGACTCATAATACGTGCTTTATTTTCTATTTCGAGATTAGGTGGTAAACGATAGAAGATCTTTTAGCCTTAAATTTTCAGTTTCCAAAATAATGTGACGAGTCGGAAATCATTCCACAGGAGGAATGGGAAAAAAACGAGGATTATATGTTTGCCTGGGAAAATCAAAAAATCTTATGTATGTGCACCATATCATCAGATTTTTAAAATGATGTGATACTTGTATGTGTATTGGATGAATATTTGCTGACATGTAATGAGTAGTGAATCTTTTTTCCCAACCGAATTTTATCGGAACCTTGTAAATTAATATATTTGCATGACGACAGGAAATCGTGTTTCGAGGCGGAGAAGTTCGCCCTTTCCCCTCATCCACTCTCCCCTGCCCTTCTCCCCGCAAACATTGCCCCTGGAACTCCCTTACCGTCCTCGAGTCCTGATTTATGGGAAGTGGTTGCCTCCGGAATCCGTTAGAAGAGGGTGGGGAGAGAGATCAGCGCGCTCGCTCGCTTTGCGGAACTTTGCTCGCATGATCCTTGGAATGGTTGAGGGCGAGTAATGGGAATGGAAAAATATCATTGGGGCGTGAACCGGGTTCTACCGGGATCGGGTCAACTCGCTCCGTCCCGAGCTCTCCTCCGCTCTCATTCTGGTCATGTCTAACAGTTCTGGGCACCATAGACACTCATACATTCCCAGAACCACAAATCATAACTAGGTCACTCAATGATTAACCTCTTTGCACTCTCACAAAGAATACCCACGGTCGTTCTCTCAAGTACAACGTTCTTGAATTAATTATTTTTGAGTTTCCTGAAACGTCTTTTTGAAAAAAATAGAAGGGAATTTTATTAAATTATAAAACTATAATGGCGTTAACATTGGGTCATGCTCGTAGAACAATATTTTGGCTTGACCAAAAGGAAAAAAAATATTTAATTCAGCTAAATGTTCTGGTGCAACGAATCACCTCAACTTGTGAACCCTGACTGAATTGTTTCCTAAATTATCCGAAACGTAAAAATTGAGCAATTACGCTCATAATAAAATAAAAATTCAGCGTGAACAGGAATGATTTTTATGAGAAACACTAATGTGATGGCGTATAACTCATTTCGAAATCCTTAATAATGTGGGGATTTAGTTCGAAAAAGTCGGCATGTAAAAATGTCCCCTCTTCATAATTCCCATCATGCACTGTTTCTCATTATCACGACATCAGAACAATCTTGTTCATTCTCATTACTGAATTAATCTCGGATGCTGAGACGCAAAATGCCGACGGATAAATGACCCCCTATCGGGGGCTGGAGCCATAAATTTTCTTGCCTGTTGAAACGGCAACGCGATATTCCACCAGCCGTCAGCGTCAATAGCATGCAATATGAAACAGTTAATCAGAACACGTATTACAGCTTCAAGTTCCCGAGCTCTGATCCCGATATGCAGGCTGCCACCTATTCCCATTCCATTATTTCATTGAAATCCCGTTTCCCATGCAATGTGTTTACCTATTCCCTTTAGACATTGGCCAAAAAAGGAACAGCACACCCACGCACGTCACAACACTAACGTTCCAATGCTCTTTGTCATTTGTATTGCATCCCATGGCGCATTGTCTCTCGTTTATGCGTCACCGGTCCGATCCAGCCCACCTAAATCGTGAGCCTGCTTCAAATTTAATGAAATCCCAACCATCTAGGTCATTAAAAAAATAATATATCATATTATTCGCGTTATGCCTTCTTTAAACCATTCTTTACGTTAGGCTTAAGACTATGATAATATCGGTTTAATCGGCTCCATTTTCAACTGATCCTTATCGTCCTTAGGATGAATCACCGCAATGACTGCATTGATTCTGGATGATTTTCATTCCCAGCTAAATAATATGTAGAGTCATTACCGGGGATCGGATATCGCGTGCTAACACGCATATGATCGGCTACCAAAAGGGAATCCCCACGTATCGCAATTGCACGAATAGTACTGGTTGATAAAAGGAGCACTTCATATAATGCTCACGAACTTCAATAAAAGCATTCACCCGATGATTTATTCGAGTGAATTAAATTAACCGTAAATGAAAAGGCAAATAGAGAATCGGTTAAAGGATTTTAGGACGTCATGGAGGTATAAAACATGTTTATCCATAAAACAATTTGGATGTTTTCCGCACGATAATGGAATTGCTTGCGTATTTAAAAATTGACCGACAAAATCAGATTTGTATTTAACTCAATATAATCCCTATATAATTTTGCAACATATGAGTCCATCATTATGTTTTCTGAATAAATACTCTTCAAAATAATGACCTTAGCACTTGATTGTAGGACTATGATGATGGCTATGATAATTCCGCGCATTGAATTAACCATTGTTTGCATAACCAGAATCCATGACGACGAATAACAGAAAGAGGTTAACAAGCTATAAATAATATTACCTTAATATCTATTATTTTACGAGTGGGTGAGCGTGGAAGGCTAAATATTAATGCATGAACGTTATAGAGTGAATTTAAATATTGCATTTAGAAATCGTAAATATAAAACCCATATCAGCATAATACTTGCTACAATTACATTATAAGAAAAACATATCCTTCAAATCGAAAACTTTTATAATATATTTTTAAAAGTGTGTAATGCTTATATCAATTAACTATTATTTCATTATTTACATCGCCAATTTCGACCACAAAATATCGTAAAGTTTTTTTCGACACAACTGGACAATTTGCAAAACAGGGGGGGCTTAATAATTGATATTAACTTGCATTGTGAACAAAATGACGCTAAATTAAATTTGAAATTGGAAGAAGTTGATGGAAAATGTTGTGATAATACTCATTTCTAATTCAACTATTAGTTTAGTATTTGATGTAATATACTATATTGAATGTATATTTTGGAAATAAGCGACAAATATTTGTTATTAATCTGGATATTTTCCAGGAAATTCGGTGAATATTTTCCCTTAGAAATATTTTCCATTTGCATATCTGATTTTTCGAGGCATCGTTAAAACTTTTCAACTTCATTCGATTATTTTTTGTGGTGATTGTTTCTTTTCTTTCTCACCTGATTCGAGCTAACTCAACGGTTAAAGCACCAACAAGTTTTCCCGGTTCTCTTCGACCTAGTTTTGGTGATAAATTCTCGATTCGAAGACGCGGCTCCCTAGAATCCTAATATGGAAAGAACACGTGATGATCTCAGTACTCGGCCAATGAAAGGATTTATTTTTTTTATTGCGATTGAAAATTCCAAGCTTGAGTGAAATTTTCTTTATCTGTTAAGATAATAAAAGAAACAAGTTTTCGAATAGAGATTTGAGGGAAAGTCACGCTTGTGATCAGTCGTCTGCAATGTGCCAATTACTAAACGCATGAATCGGAATACATTTATTTTTATGTCAGATTTGCATGCAGATTTCACGAGATTAAATCTGTTTCAAATAAAATTTTCACTTTGCTTAAAGTTAAAAATTAATAAAAACTAAATTTTCCTCCGTGATATAAATTGCAGAATGGAATGTCTGTAGTTTTTTTTAAGTTGACATTAATCCTTACGATGATATTTACGAGCACGGAGGCACTAATTCCCTTCGACATTTGTGAAAGAAACATCAGACCATAGTGTAAGGACGCATTCGGGAGGCGAATGGTGGCAGCCGGTACAAATTTCATTCAATAGGATGAAATATTTTACTTCCTTCGTCGTTATAATCCCACGTGATGCTGAATTGTCTCTTAAACTAGCTCTTCCGCGCATCTTCAAATTTAACAATACATTTTTTGGACTATGGAACTCTAATGCAAAGTAATATTTCAATTCACCATTTTACCTGGAGAGGAGGTTAAATACAATGGCTGTACAGAAAGTAAATTCCGTAGAACTGCAAAAATTACGCTATAATCGCTACATAAAATTTATTATTTTCATCCCAAAACTAAATTATTATTATTATTAGGTAATCTACCGGTTAAGGTAGGTTTTTGGATGGACACAACTATCAAATAAATATTTTGTAACTCCAAACAAAACCCAATCCAGCAACCTACTCTACATCAGGTCCCTCTTTCTCTATGTACTTCTTTCCTCTCTTCATCCCGTCCAACATCCCTATCCTGTTCCTGCCCTTTCCTCGTTTGCCTAAAATTCTCCCCTCTATTACCTTCTTTAACATTCCACTGCCGCTCAATACGCCTTTCATCCATCTTTCCTTCCTCCATAGGATTTCTCTCAACAAACCCCTCTCCTCACCCACCATTTCCAGTACTTCCTCATTTGTTTTCCTTTCGGCCCATTTCACCTTCTCCATTCTTCTCCACACCCACATTTCAAAAGCCTCCAGTCCACGTCTATCCTCCTGCTTCAGCGACCACGTTTCCGCGCCTTACATAGTCGGAAACGTGGTCGCTGAAGCAGGAAGATAGACGTAGATTGAACTAAATATCTCTACTATTTCTATGCATATTCTCCAAACAGATTAAAACCTTTGTCATATCTCTGAACTAGCATTTAAATAATTTCAGCATAAAACTCTGCCTCGTAAGATCGCAGCCAATCGATGACGGCATCTTGAAGTTTCCCGTAGAGACGGGACCAAGATATGGAGTAGCCTAACTTTTCAGTCGTGTTTCCATGCAACAGAGTCGTAGAAATATGTGGAGAACTTTCTAAAGATTACAGATATCGTAAAAATCCGGTTTTTAGGAGCTTTTTCATCGGTTTTCATTGTTCTCCACAGACGGGCGGCCGTTTCTTTCATCATAATGGACATTTGTGTTCACTTTTAAACGAACAACAACACTGACGCACAATTCATGTCACTCCATTACATTTGGTCCGTACAGAGCAAAAACTTCCCGATGCATGTCAGTAGCTTTGTAGTTTCTTTTATCAGTGAAGATCTTATCAATGAACGGGCTTCAAATTTAGCTTTCAAATTTCAATTCTATTGTTCATTTAGACTCGCTATTGTAAACAAACGACCAGCCGCACGACCTTCCAACTACTGCAGTTCGAGGCGTACTGACTTACTCTATGCGTCAATATAGCGACCATTTGGCTCCCTTAACTACTTCCCTCGCTACACGGAAACAGGGGTTTATTTCTGTACTGTCTTCGAATAATTTAGTAAAACAGGAACATATCACTTATAACTTAAGTGCAGTAATCTGTGAAATTGAGGATCCTACTAATCTCGATTGTCAATTAGTTTTTTTTATTAATTTTTAAACTTGTATTTACCGCATTTTTATTAGTACTTAAACTTTAATTTGAATATTAAAAATAAATTTTTGGATCGTCCCCCATGACTCTAGGTATTGTAATACAACCCATCAAATTGTAATCTTAAATGTAAGGTCAAAGTGATATTGAGACTTATCGTTTGGAAAATGTTCAAAACATCATTTACGCTATATTTAAATGAATGTATTTGAAAGTTGCGGTATACAATGAGGATTACTCGTCAATACGTACATATGCGGGATGTTGACATGTTTATTGACACCGAGATGAGTAAACCAATCATCTATTTATCAGCGTTTAATTTATTGTACACAAAATAAATTTTGTTGCGGAGGATTCACAAATGAAAACAAATTGATTCCACGCCCATGGGAGAAAGAAGGAACGGATGGAACGTCAACGGCAAACAAATTAGCTACAAAAACTCAGAACACGAGAGAGTTATTAGTAGGTAAAAGGCACAAGAGCCTTGGGAATCAATGACGTATTGCGTACGAGAAAAATCCCAAAAGGAAGGCCCTCATTTTTGTTAGGAATAACATAACGTTTATTTGCAATAATAGATGCATTCTTTTAACTCTTACATTCCCCCATTTTTTACATAATCACTTTTTTAATAAATTTGTTTCTGTAGGCGCTGTGGTGGTTTTTGTAGACCCATGTCATACCAGATTACCACCATGTCTTTAAGAAAACGTTGGACCCTATCTTTCGTCTCTTAACTCGGCTTAACTCTTTAAGGAGTCTTTTAACTTTAATCTTAACTCGTCATAGTCGTTGAAGGGCTTTCCAGCCGTATGTTCTTTCATCTTAGATAGCAAGTGGCAGGCAATGGGTGCCAAGTCAGGACTTAAGAGTCTGTGGGTGATTGTGCACCATCCAAACTGTTGCAAGAGAGCAACGATTTGACGGGTGACGTTGGGTCAAGAGAAAGGCTTCCTCCCTTCCTTGGCATTCCCTCATCCCCGGTTCTGAATCACCCTATCTGAGTTATTTAAGTATCTCGTTGCACCTTTCAGTGCTTATTTTGGCCCAGAACTTATGAAATCGACCGATACCCGGTATCAAACCCAAAATACACTTGCCGTGACATTGCCGGCGGATTGTGTTTGATTGCATTTTCGCGTTATTGGCGAAGAGAAATGCCACCACTCACGTGATTTCTGTTTGGTCACATGTGTGAAGTTTTAGGTCTGTCCCAAAAATAAGTAGAATAATTTTTTTCCACCAATGAAGACGGCTGGAGTGGGGTGATTTGTGATGGGAAAGGGAATGTGAGACCCACGTCAGTTAACTGTGGGCATTAACAGTGTGCGGATTGCTACTAGACTGGACCCCTGTTCGACGGTCATTTCACGAACACACGATGTCATTTTCCACGAAGCAATGATATGCGATAAAATTGTGCATCAAGCTTGGAACATTGGGATCGGAGACCATAACCATGGTTAATGATGCTTACGGAGATGGAGGAATGTCCCAAGTGATGGTTTTCTGCTTTCCAAGGATGTTCTGGGAGAGTAACGAGGAGGTTGATGATGAGGGACGCCCTGAACAATCATCAACGACACAGTGTGATGAAAACATAGCAAAAAGTGAGGCACATGTTCAATTTTGATTGACCTTCAAGTGTTAGAATGTTAGCAGAAGAATGCAATATTCAGAAAACCACAATGAATTGCATTCTCACAGAAGATTTAGCCATGAGAAAGGTGTGCCAAGATGGTCCCCAAGGTGCTGTCAGAAGACTGCTGTTTGACATTCCTGTATTGGACCTCTTGGATCACCGTGAAAGTGTCACGAATTTTTTAGAATAGGTGGTTACTGGTGACGAGACATGGGCCTTTAAGTTTGACCCAAGTATAACCCCTTTGAGTTCTATTTTGGACCACTGAATTATGTCAAAGAGACCGTCACTAGGCGCCTGAACAAGGGTACTGTTTATGCCTTACAAGAGGCATACCACAACTGGCGGAGGCACTGGCATTGGTCTGTCGATACATAAGGGTGTTCTTATGAAGAATTTTAGCAATTTGTACTTTGATCTGCAGTCAGTTTTTTCCCCAGATTTATTCTACTCATTATTTGAGACAGACCCTGTAGAACACCTAGGTTTCGTTACCCTAAAAAGGCGGTGAAAAAATGAAGTCCGACGTAAAAACATGGCGTTGAACTGTTATGCACGGGCATGCAAAAGTTTCATCAGCGCCTACAGAAATTAATCAAACTAATTGATATTAATATAGAAAAATATAAAAATGTTTAAGCTTTAAAATAATCTATTCATTATAGACAAGAAACTTTTATATTTCTGAAAATAATTGAGGTCTTCCTTTTAACAATACCGACATAATAACTTAAATTCTTCATAATAACTTCCATTTTGCATTTAGACACCCTTGGACTTTAATTGTGGTTACTTCTCCCATTCTACACGATAGAAAATTCTTTAGAGTAGCAAAATAACCTCGCAAGACCTATTGGTAGCTGGTTAACGGCTTAGTTTCCAGAAAACATACACGTAAATCTCGAATACTGTACCATTTAGGAATGTTATTTTAACTATTATACATCCAGTGCATAGATTTTGAATTTGTCCCAAGTTATTCTCCTGTAGTGGAAAGTTTTAGACGAAAAAATATAATCCAAGTGTCGAAGTTTTTAAATTTTCCAATTTTTTTCTCGTGCATACGTCTAATCATCGTTTGATTTTAAGGTCATCTAATGATCGCGATTATTTTATAACATACAAAACTGATTCCATAAAAACATTCAACTAACTCAAAAAAAAAAGAATATTTATTTCCTTAATCTCTTTTTCATTCCTGTTGGTAATCTCTTTAACTTTCCATCCCATTTTGACATATGGTCAAACACATAATTTCGAAAAGAGCGTAATTGCGTTATTACGCCTTAGAACCGTGCATTTCAAGCGCTGAAGTAAAACTACGATATGGATTACGTGAAAGCATTTACCCGAAAAAAATTCCATTGAAAATAAATGAATGATGAACATCATTCTCGATACGAAACCCAATATGTAAAGAAGAAAACGGTAGCGCGAGATTATTTCATTTCACGCCAAAAGATACAGTCTCTATAAAATTTTCGCTCGCTCTCTTGCTGTTTAATCGGATTAATAAATGAAACCACCGCGAAACATTGGGAGGAAACAAAACCGTGGGAATTGTGAAAGCGGGGAGGAGATAGGGTGTAGGGGATGGCCAGCATTAGTTCTTTTTATAATACACGGTATTGGACGCCGCCGCTACGTTCTTCGACTTCACTTCAGCGGCGAAATCGGCGAGATGGATTAATAAAAAAAAAATGAGTGTCAAAGCAAGTGGCGGATGTTAGAGCGGAGTGTGGGTGGGAGAGATGTTTACTGGCGGCGTGTTTTCACCCTCGGTACATATGGCAAGATGTGTTCAGGGTAACCATTGGGTGTTTGTTTCCCTTCCCATCCCACTCACCTTAACGCTCAATCCTCAAGTTCTCGTGTAAAAATTTCAGGCGACTTTAACCCGGTCGGACTGGAGAAGGTTTTTGTCCCAAGGAAACCTCCTCTTCGTGAGGAAAGTGTTATAGCCTGAGAGAGGGTGTGGCCATGGTTCAATTTTCATGACGCGAAGGAGTTCCTTTCTCTCGGTGACGTTATTTCCACTACTACTTGCATGGAATATATATTCATCCCCAATGATTTCTTTATGTACCCCATGTATATTGTTAATCCTACGGGATAGATCGGGGAATTTTTGGGATATTTAAGGGCGTGGGGAGTTGATGCGTAGTAAATAGTGTGTAGAATTTTGATATTAAAATGTTTAGAATTTAACTTGACCGAATTCGAACTCATATCTCTCCCTTGCCCAATATTTGACACAACTGGTTTGAATCCTGCTCAGAAGAAATTATTTTCTTCGTGATGTATGTCGGAATATAACATTTTTACTTGGATAAAGAGTATGTGACTCCACGTTAAATGTTATTTCATATTGCCCTCCGGAGTGTTTTGTTAATGTAAAATTAGACGCCTGAGGGAAATATAAAAAGTATAAAAATGCGACGAACGAACAAAAAAACTACAGTAGGTAAGAAACGTATTGTAAGATATTCAATATCTGGCTTTTTTACTTATTATTTACTTACTTACTTATTTTAATAATTTACCGTATTTGCATGAGGAATCTAATTAAAGAAACAATGAAAGGTTAGAAAAATTAGGAAAGTAGAAAAAATTTGCCATATAAGGGGCAGAATCACCAAAGGGGGAAGACATCAGTGGGAAATATTATACAGACTAATTCAAACTAAGTCTGACGCAAGGGAGAAACAGCGATTATTGCCTAATATTATTAGTTTAGACACCAGTAAACGGTTTACAAAGACCTATATATTGAGTCCAATGTTAAGACATTGAGGCAAGAGCAGCAGAAGAAAAATTAAATTTTGAAACTATGGAAAATTGATGAAACTGAAGAATGAAAATAGAATGGATTGGGCAAATGACTGGCCGGGTTGGGCAAGTGAGAGGCTTCAAAATGAGGGGGAAAGGAGGAAAAATCGAGCGATATGAACTGCATATTGCTCGACCAAATTCAATTTATTTCCAAATTGAAAATGAGTGGTAGTTGTTATTAAGGGAGGCGATCGACATCTGAAGTCACAGACGCAATTTGGAATAAGTGGGTAGGTAATTTGGAATAGATAAGATTTTCATGGAATAGGGGAAGGGTGAATATGAAGCCCGGCGTCGGATTTACCCTACTCTTAACGACAGTATCTAAAGATCCACCATTTAACTTTCCATCTGGCGTGGTCCTACTTGAAGTGCTCTCCAAATAGTACCCAAAGTAAGATTCGGGATATCCCTAAAAAAAAATCCTGCGTTCTCCATAATTCAAACCTGAACCTTCAGGGTAGTCACTGAGGAGTTATCACGGCAACCACCTCACCAAACCGATCTGCAATTGCGAATGACGCCATTTAATCACGTTACTCACCACTATGAGTTTTGAAATTCTCCTTCGTACAATCACCTTATTTTTCCGATATTATTACTTCAACAACCATTGTGATAATAACCTCACTTTGCATTTAACATTAAATATTAGGCATAGTAAAATTCTGATAATTTGTGTAATTATTAGTTATAATCGAACTATTACATCATTTCCCATTGCATTATTTAGGGGTTCGGTAGTAGAAGAGACTCAATAGTCTCAATCTCACCCCAAAATAAAGACGACTTAGTATATTCTTGATTAACACAGAATTTTTTTCATGACTCGATATCTATGTTTTTCACGGTATGTTTTCTCTTTTTTAAAGATCTTATTCGATCACCCGAGCTTTCTCACTATTAGCAGAATTTAATTTCGTGTATGCCTATTTCCTAGCACTCCCAGAAGATTTCATTGCTTCATTCCACGAGGGGTCATTTTTCATTCACCAGGCCACATTCTTCACTTACGCCTTCAGCTAATTCCACAGTCATTTATTAAAACTTTCCCAATCATCGCTCAGTCTTCCGCTGCCAGTATACTCGTATTTGCCCCAGTCCGTATTATTCAATTATAGCTTATTCTCAAGGTTGAACATATTACGGAATACTTTCATTTCGCCTTGGAACTATCTGACTTAAACTTTCAAATGCCTCCACGCTCTTATTTGATCATCCTTGCTCCCCAAGTATTTCCAAAACCATTCATGAGTTTACAAATGATCTCTGCTATAAAATTTCTCTGTACTCCGTCCGGAACCTGCCATTTACCTAGTCCCTTGCTATTGATCTTATTCCGACATTATGAACAAAAAAATCTCTAATTATGGTGTAGTTACTTTTTAATTAGTAAACTATATTATGTATAGTCATTAATCAAAAATGATATCCATGCCGAGAGCGTCAAGAGATGAAACTCTGGCGTAGAGAATGATTAGGTGGCCGAGTGAGAAGTATTTTGTGTTAAAAATATTATCCTAATCGCATTAATACTAATTATATTAGCCTTGCATGATTCCCTTCAAGAATAGTTACCTCATCAGTATTCTGATCATAAAATTCATAAAAAGTATACCCAAATATTTTCCTGGCCATATCATTTCCGACGTCTCTCAGAAAATTTGGGCGTTTCCTTTTACGTTAATATGGGGAGGGATGAAGAGAAAATATCCAACAAGGCATGCTGAAATAAAAAACTCTGAGGACTGCTCTCCATCTTATAATAGCGTTTTCACATTAGAAGTTTTGTGTAGTGAGGTATATTGATTAGGAAAACCCATTTTTTACTTAGACAAAATAATATAAGGCAAAATCCTTTCGAAGAGTCGACAGGAATCATCGACTATGTCTCAGAAACACGGGGATATGTGCTCGCGAAGTGAAGATTTTTGACGGTTAAAGGCAATAAATTATCTAGGATAAAAACGAAAATCAGATTGACGTGTATGGAATGAGAATCAATGAAATAAAGGTAATAAGGTTTTTGAAAAAAAGGAAGGCTAAGTAAAGTATTAAAATATGTGGCTATACTAGAGCAAATGGAACAAGTTACCTGTATTAGAAGCGATTTAGGCCAAGATAGGTAAAAAAAGTGAGCAACGTAGTAGAAAAATAATAAGATGAATTAGTCTAGCTATGTGAGCTTTCATGAGGAGGGAATTGATGAAAACGACGTTAAGTGTGGATGTTATAAAAGGCTCCTTAAAAATTTGATGTGAAGCATGGTTTCGTATGGCGATGACACTTGGTTGCTAAAGCAAAATAATAGATGTAGATTGTAGTCTTTTGAGATTTAGACATGGAGAAGGATGAAAAAGGTAAAATGGACGGAAAGGAAAACAGTCGAAGAAGTAATAAAAATGACTGAAGAGGAAAGAGGAGGAATTGTTTGTCGATATCCAAAGAACTTATGAAAGGAAAATAAGGGAAATGTTGATTAGCGATGGGATATTAAAGATTGTGATAGAGGAGGGAACATTAGGCAGGCGAGGAAGGGGCAGGTTAATGCATTTGGCGTGTCTTTTTTTTAGGCAAGGTAAGAAATGTAGCAATTTTCAGTTTGTATTCATCCAAAACCTGCCTTAAACGATAATCTACTAATAATTATCAAATGGTATTTATCAAAAAATCAAAGATGAAATCCAAGGACAATGGGGGAAAGAATGTTATATCGACGATCGGTAAAAGAATCTCCGAGACTGAATTCGTAAATCTGGTGAAATTTGTCGCCCGGAGCTTTTGCAGTCATTTTATTTAAGCGGAT
Source organism: Hetaerina titia (assembly GCA_037158775.1). Classification (NCBI taxonomy): domain Eukaryota; kingdom Metazoa; phylum Arthropoda; class Insecta; order Odonata; family Calopterygidae; genus Hetaerina; species Hetaerina titia. The sequence goes on along the minus strand of CM073772.1, from coordinate 33,786,928 downwards.
TAAATTTAAACTTGGAGAAAGATGCAAACACAAGTACTATATGTGCGGAATGAAATGATTTAGTTAACATGCTCACGGAAAATGTTCATCCTTGCTTCATTTGATGTAAATGATTTTGAAATCATAGGGCTCATTCAAAAGAGTAATGATTTGGGTAAAAGTGAAATGAGAGAGTAAAAATCTGGATCATTTGAAACATCACTAACACATCCAGAAGAAATCAAAGATGTCGAAATAATTTATCGCAGGTTTTCGATGCTCATGCATTTGTTTAATGAATGTCCGCCTTTTTGTGATTTGGAACGCGAAAAAAGCCGGAATACCCAAGTGGAGATGCAATCGCGAGGTCGAGTGAAAATTCATTTTCAAACAAATGACCCAATTCGATTTCTGTAATGGACCACCTCCAGAAGACTATTATTCAATCCACGTGGATAGACATGGTACGCAGTGTGACGAAACAAAAAATGTAACTAAATGTGTATGCAACCTCCGCTCCAAGTTCATTACTAACAAAACCATGATGTTCTACCCCGTTTGTTATAAAAATGAAAAATTGCCAGAGAACATAGCCGACCTACGCGGAATTTATAGCACTTTAATTATGGAAAAAAATGTCCTAATCTGATGTATTTTTTTAAATGTTACAACTCGTTATTAATCAATGTCTCGTCTGTGTCGTCTCTGAAGAAGAACAGTTGGTCGGATATTAGAAAATTCTGCTAAGAAAACTGATTTAAATAGTGATGCGTAACTGTACTCAACGTACGATATTTGATGTTGTAACAATTAAATAATTATTCTTAAGACTTTTTTTCAAACTTTTTATTTTCAACCAAGGTTCAAATGGAAATAATCTCAAAATTGAAAGTTATGATTAGAATTACTTGTAAATTTGACATTTTATTCCTCAAAACATTTTGGAGGATGATGTAGTTAATTTTCAATTTCCATTTTGTCATCGATCTAATGTATTTTCTATCCCAAAGGCCTCGGGATCGAAGGGCACCTGTGGGTTTGATATTCTTTTGGATGTAATCGTTCAAAAACCCAAAGCACGGAAGGAATTAACCTCAACCGTCGGATTCTCTTAAAATCTCTTTTTTCCATCTCCTTTTGTTTCTCTTCAATTTAGGCATCTAGTATTGGTTGCCGCACGACACTTTTCGTGGTATACCATTGTTTCTTCTGCCTGTGGGTAAATAAATTCTTACTTTGCATAGTATTCTATAGCTTGGAATTTTCACCGTCCATTCGTTCCACTCTTTTTTCTTTTCAATATTTGATGATTTATTCGAAGCCACACGAAAGTGTTAAATAAAAAACTTAGACATATATAAAGAGGGACAGACATAGAAAAGGCATGTATAAAAAATATATATAACTTCGAAGCAACACACAATATGAGAACACATAAAAGGAACACTAACACGTTATATCTTGATAATTTCGACGGTATTGACCTCCGTCTTCCTCGGAAGATTAGTCAGTCCTAAATAATGAGTCAGCCCTAACTTATCTTCCGAGGAAGACGGACCTCAATTCCGTCGTAATTATCAAGAAATAACGTGTGAGTGTTCCTTTTATGTGTTCTCATATTGTGTGTTGCTTCGAAGTTATATATATTTTTTATTATTATTTGCATAATATCCCTACGCCCTCCCATGGACTACAACCTTGTCGTGGTGGAAGGGCTTGTGTGTTCCGATGACCCCTAGAGCTGTGCTGGCGGGAGTAATAATAATTACTCCTGGAAGGGTCACCCATGCCAGATAGGTCGAAGGTTAGGAGCCAGACGAAAGGTAGTCCACGCAGCGTCTGTTCCTCGGTGAGGCGGCTGCAATGGCGTCTGACCCCAGTGAGGCGGCCATTAAGTGATGGTGTCACGTTAAAAACACTATTGAGGAAGGCAACGGGAAACCACCTCAATTATGATTCCCAAGAAAGTAATTATGGGCACTATAGATAATATGAGTCCTGGCAACTAATTTAGCGGTAGTGGAATGTTGAAGAAGGTAATAGAGGGGAGAATGTTGGGCAAGCGAGGAAAGGGTAGGAGCAGGATAGGGATGTTGGATGGGATGAAGGGAGGAAAGAAGTACACAGAGATGAAGAGGGACCTGATGTAGTTTAGGTTGCTCGATTGGGTTTTGTTTGGAGTTACAAAATATTTATTTGATACTTGTTTCCATCCAAAAACCTACCTTAACCGGTAGATTACCTAATAATCCCTACGCTTTCGCTCCTCTCCCTATTTACATTATTTCTCTTGTAAGCTTTACAGTGCTCTTTCCTTCGGAGCATTTTCATATCTGCAGTCTCTAAAAATCTTCCTGTCTAATATACGATATGTACATCCGGTCTCGACCCTGCTCTATAAGTGGCATTTCTCCAGATTGTGTTGTCAAGGCCTCCTACTATCGAATCTCATTTACACATATGATTACTCACCTTAAAGTCGTATGAAATGCTATTTATCAAATCTACTAATTAAAGAAATGTTTAATCACGTTCAAAAAAATCAATCCTACCTAAAGTATTTTTGAGAAGTAAATTAAGAAAACTGTTAATGTAATTCCGTATTTCTTACAATATTTTATGTATTTTTTAATATTGAATTATCCATTTATTGTATTTTTATATGCTATACTCAACAGAAAAAAAGTTATTTCAAAAATGGAAAAACCTTCTCCATAGATATTTAATTCCTACTTGGAAATGCCATTACGATACCTCATGATATTCTTGAAGTCTTTGATCTTTGAAAATGAATCGAGTATACTCATTATATCAAGTGTATCATGGGCTATCGACCATAAACTTCGACGAAATTCGATATCCATGACTTTTAGAAAAACGGATATTGTCTTCTTGTGGCTGTAATTCCAAGCAGTGCACACGTTTTCTTCATCATAACCGGAAAAGAGCCCTTCCCTCATTACGAGGGCGGGGGCATTAGGAATTTGGAGTGTAACTGAATATCGCCTTTAAGTGGAAAACCGTTACAGGGTAAGGAGAAATATTCCTTTTGGAGGAGTTACGAAGAAGGGTTTGACGATCGGAGTTGCATAGAAATGAAGTTATCTCATTGTCCTCCTAAAATCCGCCAAACTTTTGGACCCGTGACGCAATTTTGTGATTAGCGGAAATATATAAATGCTCAAGGGTGAAATACGAAAGCGTGGCTTTGTGTATAAGGAAGTAACAGCGATCCTTCTTCCCATCCCCCGTAACCTTTACATTTCCTCCACATAACCCCAAAAATATTTTCGATTTGCGTCTCACCGCTCTTTGTTCATTGTTTCCGTCTTCTTCGTCTTAATCCCATTTTCCCTTGAGACTTCCCCGTCGTGAATAAAGGAAGAGTACTCACCGACGAGCAATGGAGTTTGGAAGTTGAGGGAATGGAGAGAGAAAACGAAAAGCAGGGGGATTTTGGATGCGGCGAAGCGGCGCAGTGGCGCGTGAGATCCACCCTTGGTTGGATATCTACTTCTAAATTTGGACATCGCTGATGAACTTGATAAAGAGGTTAAAGAATAATCGAGTTTGGAACTTAAAAATTTTGAAAGTCATATTCACCGGTTCACTATCCAATAAAACTTAAAACAACCTTTCAGCATTACACGACATGTCAATTACACGAATACAATTTCCAGAAATATGTCAATAAAATACACGGTAATTCAAGCAAGTTGAGTTCTACATGCTCAACTTGAACGGTAAGAATATTGGCTAAAGTTTGTTCATTCGTCAAATAACAGCTTTGAGCTACTGTATTCTTTGTTTTCCACTAGATGGTAACGCCCTGTACAATCATTTGGTCCCACAAATGGTTATCGGGTAACATCGCGGCACCATGGAGTATTTATAAGCTCCATATCTGAGCATAGACCGAGAGTAATGACCCTAGGCGAGTCAAAACCATGTTGTGGTTTTGCTAGGAGCCGCAAAACACCGTCTCCAGCATCCGCAGGAACAGTCCATAAGGGACTAAGGGGTCACTGGGTCACTAGGTTTATGACCAGGATCGACCACGGAGTGAGGGGGGGGGCGCACTCCTTCTCTGCGTCCACCTTTGGGTTCTCCCGTGTTTATTTTCACGCAGTTCATCGTCCGTTCCTAAATTATGACAACCCTTTGGATAAATGGGGTTCGTATTTTTGTTGTTCATCCGACGACTGAAATCCACCAAAACCGATTTGGATAATACACTCGCACCCCCAACTTAAATTATTTCTTCGTCATTTTAGATTGATTCTTTTCTTGATAAAAAATGTTAAATTATGTATTTTGCTTTTATTTTTTTGCACCCTGAATTCTGTTTTCACTCTTTTACGTCATTTATTCGTGCAAAAAAATCCAAAGTGCTCCAAATCCAACGTCGATCCCTGCGAATTGTATGCACACTGGCACTCTATCCCCGTTGAAATGTACATGTATACTATAAATGTATAAATCATTATAATCAGTATTTCAATCGTTATATTGGCAGGCCATATATTTCCATACTATTATATTTGAATGCAACGCAAGGATGGATATTCTAGGGAGAATAATGTGGTGGTTTCCCGTTGTCTTCCTCATCCGATACCGTGAACTTCACACTCACCCGCAGCTGTGGCAGCTGATGCCAGACCGACCCACTCGGTCTGCGACACCAGTGCTTAATGGTGAAAATGCTGCCTTTCACCATCGGCAACCAATTCACCAACAAATTTTTACCAAGCTGAAAAATATTTTCCGGTCACGGGAGAGGAACCCGCGACCTTCGGCTCTACAGGCAGACACGCTTCCTCTGGTCAACCCCCGTACCCTAAATGTAAATAGTTTGATAATTATTTAAAGAGTTTTTAAAGTTTTATTGAAATATCGAACGTCTCATATTTCATTGAAGTAATATCCAAGTGTAGTATGGTTCTTGAATACTCGTAATTCACTTTCGCTACTTAGCGGAAGCTAGTGAGATGATAGAAATAAAATCTAAAAATTTAATTACGAGTTGGTTAAAACTTCCGGATGGGACGTGATTTTAGTCGCTTGTATTTTATTCATTTCAAAGCAACGTCACTTGAAAAATCAATTCTTTGTTAAACCGATTGTTGCAAGCCTTGAACCACTATAACTGTTTTAATAACTTATAGAAAAATCTAAAATACGATATCGTCGAAGTAAATGTCCTTGGAGGCATGAGTGAATATAATGGAGGATCCATGGAAATCCATTGCCTCGTTTGAACGCTTTTGTCGTTAATACAGTTTATTACATTACATATTACTTACCGGCACTACTCTTCACTGCCTATGATCCCTCGAGCATTAAATTATTTATATCAAGGGGTACGTTGCGATCTTTAAATTAATGCGCTAAACTGCTAAGTTACCATGGTTATGAGATTAATTTTTAGGAAAGATTTTAAAAAATTATTTAAGTTTGCATTAAAATATTCCCCGTCAGATGTTTTCTAAATACAGCACGGAGGCATTCTGTTAATTCATGTTTCCTCTCACATAGTGTGCTTTCTGAAGCTTTACGGAATTCGTAACCCCACATATTTAGACGTATACCTTCGCATTCACGTATACATTCACAAGTCTCCAGTGTCCCCCTTTCAAAATCTTCCTTTTTGATTCGCATAAGCACACCGATGCATGTAATGTAACAGTCTCAAATAAGTAGAGTACGAAGTTATGAAACATATTTCCAGTACCTTTCTGATGCAAGAAGAAGGTAAATTTTTTCTTGCAGAGCGATTTTTTTGCTGCTCAATAAAAAATTTGACAGGCTGAAATTGGTATTTGAAGTTTTATCGAAATAACGCCAATGTGAAACGCGAATAGCCACCAAAAATCTCGCCACATTCGGTAATAAAAGCAGCTCCTCAGAGCTAACCTATGTAAATCCTTAGCCCACCTTGACTTCGGATGTCGTCAATAAATAAGAGTTTTATTGCCTCCGCAGGAATTGAACCTGTAATTCATGAGTTTCTGCCCTACTTTTCCGAAATCATATCATGCGACATTTATCAAAAGAAAGATTGAGGATAACCTATTATTAATACTCTTGGGGATGCAGATTGAAGTCGTCCGGAATCAAACAAATCAAATGTCGCGATCATTTTTTGGCATTTTTTGCTCATTCATATACTTGGCTATTAGTCTATATTAAACATATTTGCCTTTATTAGAAATGTAATCAAGTACGTAGTGCTTACCATCTTCAACTACACCCCAGAGAGGAAGTACCTTCTACATCCACGCGATGCCCCGCAAAACCACCGCAAGAGCGTAGGATGAAGGGTTTAAGAGCCTTGCAAGCCAAATATTTTAGTTCATACGTGCTTTTCCGTCATGCATCATCACGCAATACCTACGGGGTCTCCTATAAATGTAATTCGCATTCTCTGGGAAAATATATTTATTGATCGAACTTGTACCAATGCTTCAAATTCTTCAAAATACTTTTCCCTTGTATCAATACACTTGCGGAGACATGTCTGCCACGCCTGGTAAGCAACCTGAAACTCCTCGACGGGAATGTTTCTCAGGAACGTTGTAACATGCCTTTGGATGTATTCCACGGTCTCCCAATGCTTTCCTTTCACCTCTCTCTTCAGTCGGGAAAACAAAAAATAGTCGCGCGGAGCCAAGTCGGGACTGTAAGGGGGCTGGGAGACCACCACCGAGGTCTGGAACTTTAAGGGGGCTTGGAGACCACCGGAACTCCGGGTCAGGAAGTTGGTAACGATGAAGGAAGTGTGGCTGGGGGCCTGTGGGGTATGGCTAGGAGCTCCATTGCGATGGGTTACAAGGTCGAAAAACATACTTCACGCGGAGGCACCTCTTTCCGTTCAACCTGCTCGGAGCAAACTAGAAACCGGTAGCGTTGGAAGGGCAGACACTTCGTCACATTTTCCAACCAATTTCATTGCGCTGCAATGGATAATCGCGTCGCAATAAAATCATGCGCATTACTTTCATAATGAACCATGTATTTGTAAATGTACACAAACACTCGTAAGCATAGAAACATAATATATATATATATATATATATATATAACTTTTGGACGGCACAATAGAACACAGAATAAAACAGATAAACAGATAACACGTACAAGAGTGTTCTTTTACGTGCTATCTGTTTTATTCTGTGTTCTATTGTGCCATCCAAAAGTTATATTGCTCTCATGAGTACTTCCGCATCATCGATATATATATATATATTTATTTATTTATTTATTTATTTATTTATTTATTTATTCACACAAGTAAATAGATATAAGGAAAGGGGATAGGAAAACACATTAAAGACGAATATATATATATATATATATATATATATATATATATATATATATATATATATATATATTGTAACAATTTGTTTGACTAAATCATTAAAATTTACTGTTTAACATGATGATATGAATATGATTTATTTGATATGAATTTGATTTAATGTTAATATGATCGGGTACTTGGGTTAAATTTCGTTAAGACAGCGTATCGTGCGAGGGGAGAACAATTACTTGAAACTCTTTGCCGGTGTATTTCTCTCTTATTTAACCCCACGAAAGAATCAAACTGATAAAATTATAATCAATTCCACGCGTCCCTTGAGTGCCGCATTTTGAGGTGGGTACTAGACCTGCACTCTATGCCCTAATATACGAATTACCTTAATTTCGATGTTCTCCTCTTCATGTCAAACAGGTTTACAAGCAAAGAGGCGCGACGGACTGCGACCAACAAAAATGGCCCAATTCATGATATCCTCAAGTGTGAAGGTCTGAAAAGGGGTCTTGCTGGAAGATATGGAGATTCATCCTCGACCATACACTGCTACCCAGGGATGTTATTTCAACCGGCCGCCAGTTGACCGTTTCTTGAGGTGTTTCCCAAGGAGGGGAGAAGTAAGAAGACACTCTCCATCACTCTTATCCAGTTATCCGGGTGCCTGGTAAGTAATTGTATAGCCAGTATCAACATCACCAAATAGACCAATGACTCTCTTTTCATTACCTGCCAGGGCATTCCTAAAATGTACAATATGAGAGTTTAATTCAGGTTTTCAGTAATGGACACTTCTGATTCCAATAAAATCTTCTTAATTGTAAAATTTGCGCTTAGTAGATAACGGTCTTATGGCTATGGGATGAATGAGCTTTGCATTCATTTTATTCTATAGCAAAATATTACTACATGAATGTTTGTCATCGGTAATTCAAGCTCGTATTAAATTCAAACAGTCTTAAATTTTGCTGATTTAACGAAAAAAATAATTCAAATTTTTATCTATATCCTGGCTGAAAAAATATAGTTTTTTATTAACGAAGAAAATGTTTCAGAATTTGTATACAAGACTAACTTCCGAAATATGGCATAAATAGCTCAAGTGGTTAAGCTCTGGGTGGTCGTCAGCCAGCAAAACAGACAACAACGTGGCTCGTGTCCTAAATTGTTGGACTCTGAGCGTCGATTGAGTATCAAGATGGTTGCCAATGAACTGAACGTGTCATCTACTCTTGTGTTTCGCATTGTTACTGAAGTTTTAGCAATGAGGAAAGAGTGCGCCAAGGTCGTGCACAAGGTGTTGCCGGACGACCAAAACACCAACCGAGCGGAAATTTCATGGGAACTTTTGCAACGTATTGAAAATGAACCTGATTATTTGGACGTCATCACTGGTGATGAAACCTGGGTTTTTGAATACGACCCTGAAACAAAACGCCAAACCACTGAGTGGCACACCGACCAGTCAGTCCCCAAGCCCAAAAAGGCAAGAATGAGCAAATCAAAAGTGAAAATAATGCTCATTATCTTTTTCGACAGTAGAGAAGTGGTCCATAAGGAGTTTGTTCCTCCAGGATGGACAGTCAATGCTGCCTACTACGTGAATGTTGTGGAAAGACTCCGAAAAAGGGTCATCAAGACCAGTAAAGACATCTCCGCTACCTGGCAACTCCATAACGAAAACTTGCCTTGCCACAACGCGCTACGAGTCCGCGAGTTCCTGGCCAAGCACCAGGTGCCAACGCTGCCCCACCCCCCCTATAGTCTTGACGTCGCCCCAGCACACTTCCTTTTGTTCCCTCTGATTAAGGCAGCCCTAAAAGGAAGCCGTTTTTCGTCCATAGAAGAGATCCAATCAGCCGTGACGAAGACCTTGCGAGAGGTCCCCGAAGACGCCTTGCAGGGCGCGTACCGGTCATGGTAGTCTCTGGAAAAAATGTGTAGAGGCCCAAGAGCAGTACTATGAAGAATTTTAAGGATTCAATGTAACACACAGATATTTCTTGAACTTCCAATGGATTCGAAATCGCGATAATCAGACTACAGTGATTGTGTATCCATCGAAAAATTAATAAGACTTCTGTAAATGTAACAAATATTTTGTTCTGTAATAAAGTATAACATGCTTTATTAGAGAACATAACATATATTAACTTATAGCATATTATAACGTACATACACAATGTATATGTATAATAACATACATTACGTATTATAACATATATTTACGTTCATGAGTATTCCATCAATACGCGCGCGCCCATACACACACACATGCATCTGATATATCTGTTTATTAGCGTATGTGTGTGTGTAAATAATCGCTTCCTTAATTTGTACTCTCGAGCACTATAATCCAATGCCTCATTTATGTACTTGCAAACCTATTATAACGTTACATAAAATAATAATCAATTTGAATGTGATAATCTATGTAATGATATAACCAGTATGAGTCTCGTAATAAAAGAAGAAAAATATAGAAAACCAGGGCATATGACTTCGTGAATGGCGAAACCCACGAGAATATGCGAATGTGAAAACCTTGCCCGTAGAATGTGGATTTTTTTGTAAGGTGACATAAAATTGAACTAGACATATTTGAGATTTGGAAGAAATTTGTTACTGTGAAAAACATTAAAAATTAAATTTTGGGATATCCCAATGCTGACTCCACAATCACTTAGTGTTTGTATTATGCTGGAAATAATTTATTGATTTTTGCTGACTGCAAAGTTCGCCGAGATAAAATTCAATTTCTGTTATCACATTTGTAGCATGACAATCTTTATTACCGCTGTGACGTTTCTACTTCTGATAATTTTATTTAATTGTACACACCTTTTTATCGGTTCAAAATTTTAGCATGGTGGATATTTTTTTTTGTTTTGGATTTTGTTAAATATAGAGACAGCAATAAACAATTTATCTCAAAAAAATTAATAATGTAAAAAAAATTGAAAGTTAGAGCAAATATCATAGTTTACCTAATACGTTACAGAAAAAAGTTAACATTCATCGGATATTTATGCAAAATATGATGAAACTGCTTGTTTTTTGTGAGAAATTTGTCATAAATTGACAAAAATAAAAATGAGGAATGTAATTCATCAAAAATCTCAAGCTGCATATATTAAAAAAGGAAAGAACATAATAAATGAAAACTAGATATCTCTGTAACTAAATCACACATCTAGGTTTTCAACATTATGATTAAATTTCCTTTATTCTCTCCATTTTATACAGTTACTGGACTAGGAATCCCCGACAATATTCTAATTATTCAGGTATGGAAATTTGAGCGTAATATTTAGCGCTCAAATAATTTCGTTTATTTTTACGTGAAAAATCGATTGTGGTTTTTGTTTAAAAGTATAAAAGGCACAGCGGAAACCTCCTTAATGTGACCGTAGATATTTTCGGCAAATTTATTTAGAAACTTCTTGGTTTTCATTTTTCGTCGTAGACCTTTTCACCCCAACAAAATTATGTGAAATGTTGTACAGCACTATTATTTTCTTTTGGCGTTTCAGTTTTCACCAACAGATAAGCACGATTTTCTCGCGCAATTCTTTTAGTTTTCCACAATATATGTGTAGTGATCTCTAAAAGGCAGAAAACATTGGACGTGTGATCAAAGGGGGAAATACTGCGATGTGCATATAGGACAGGGCCTCGAACGTCGGCCGTTCTCATGCTGTCGTTGCACCTACCCACAATAAATTAAAATTTGGACTTGTTAGGCGTTGTTTTTGATTCCATCCCGATGCAAATTACTAAAGGGCATGACTTTTTTGCAGGTTTTGACAAAAGAGTCTCATCACGCTTTCATTTTAAATAGATTCATTGATAAATAATATGGACAATTCTAAACTAATCAACGCTTTAAATTTCGAAATTATAATAGAATAATTATAGAAAAGGGATGTTGTATTTTTAATACCATTTCCTCATTCAATTTCCAAAAGTGTTGCACATCCACATGTCAATTTACCAGCCACACCGAAGAGGTAGTACAGATTATTATTTTTTTAATGTAAAGGCTGTATGTAGTTACGTTACAAAAACGGATAATATTATTCAATATTTACGGTGATTTTACTCGATCATGAATTTCAAATGGCGGCAGATGACAGGGAAAGCGCACACATGTCGAAAATCATCAGCTAAAAGTGAATATTAAAGGTCCATAGATATAAATATTTTTTGTCGGACCTTTAGCTTAATGCCAGAAAGTTGGTGACCCGTCGTTGATTCTCTGAAAGCTTAAAAAAGACTTTGTCTATATTTGACCATATTTTAAGGCAATGGTTTCCTGGAAGTAGTAATTTAATGGAATGTTCCAAATAAAACAGTTTTTGGCGTGACTTGGTGGAAAATCTTAATATTGAAATTGAAACAAAAATAACTTGGTTTTCCCACATGGAAAAAATTTTTATTCCCTATCTAGGGATCATTATGGCTTAACATGATCAGGTCGATGATGGCATACCATAAGGAAACCTTGGCATTGCATAAAACATTTTCCATGTAGAAAATTCAATTTGTTTATTTTTCAATTTCAATAGGAATACACCAAATCAACTATCGTTAATATTATGAAAATTATTATACTTGCAGAAAAATTTTGACGTGACGATGCCCTTAAATTCCTTCCAATTTTTCATAGATTTTTCCGCCCAATTTTCTTCTCCGTCCAGACAGAGATGAGAAGCGCGAAGCACTCCGGGTTCCCCTAAAAAGAAAATATTCTTTTGGCTCATTTTCTCGTTTTTTTGCGTTCCATCAACCTTCGAACCCTTCCTCTCTAGACCGCATGTGGCCTCTCCGAGCACCCTGGGTAAACACGCGCATATAATTGCGTCTGGCTGAAAAGTTTCGGCGACGGAAGGAAGAGGGAAAAATTGAAGGTATTGCCGAGGTCAGCGGGTTTGCGCCCCGGTAAGGAGGGCGGGAGTGGGGAGAAGGGTCGAGGACTGGGGTCGCAGTCGATAAGTCAGGGGTGCGCGGGAGAAGGGTGCAGGGGATGGGGAGTGTGGGGAGGACTTGAGAGTGGCGAGGGGGAGGGGAGGGGGTGGAAGGGTCGTGCCGTATTTCTGGTAATCAAAGCCGCGCCGAGTGCCCCCAGGCGACAGCCACTCGAATCAGGTAATCGCATAAACACGCGCCGCTTGGGGGTGATTCAATCAGAGGCCAGCCTGTCAAGTAATTAAGCCAGAAAACGACCCATGAACACGCGGGCGGCTTTTGCAAGCTTAAAACCGAGAGGCAATTGGGAGGATCTCACTCTCCCTCCCTTTCCTCGCTCGCTCCATGTCACGCTCAAAAAAAAAAAGTGGTAGTGGTTAATGGCCCGCAATTTTCCCCGACCAAAGAGACCGGGAATATATATGTATCCTCTGTTTTAAGCCATTCCAGCCAGTTCATTATCTCCGAGCATCTTGAATTTTTGCGGTTGAGCTGCTTTTAGTCTTCACACATTTCCAACCTTCCTTTGAGAATATCCCACAACTCTCAAAAAACCGAAAACAAATTCCTTAGGAACAGTGTGTCCTTTAAAAACTCGTCGTGGCAATAATTTTCACACGAACATTTCCCTTCACTTCAACTTCGGAAAATACTTTCAGTATTTTTTCATTGGCCAAGGTTTCATAAAATCGACCGTATAGAAAGACAAAAGGATGTTGCGGTAGTGATTACGGAGCTCTTTATATGGTTGCGGGGCTATAAAGATCTAAACGTTAGATTGTGACTGCTATGCATTTGCCTGCCAGTTAGGGTACTTGCTCTCACAACTGTAAACGCAGGCCGGGATTCTACATCCCAGCTGTAAGAATTTATTTCGGTTCACCATCACCCTATCTACACAGCATTACGCCAATCGGTTGGAGGACTTCGCTCGAAAGCATAGGTTATTCCGAAGCCACGGTTTTTGAACTAGAACAGTGCCGCGTGCACCCATTTAGTGTTGGTCGTCAAAAGGCGCAGAATCGAAGCCGTCCGTCCGCTTTGCGATTGAAATGGGAGTTTGAGCCGCAGAGTAGGTGCATTCAATCTAAGCGGTTCGAGAAATTCTGGATCGGAGCGAAAATAATAGCAGTCACTCTTACTTTCCCGAATGTGAATCTCAACTTCGTTGGGACGTTCTCCCTGAAAAAATGCTTCTAATTGTATCCATTTTTATTGCTAGTTACATGATAATCTTGCTGAATAACTACAAGAATGATAAAAAATAATAACTAAAAAATATTTTATTTGCTCTCACTTTGAAATCATTGCGACCCCGATAAGACTTTTTCAACTTCACCGGCTTCACAAGTCCCAGTTACCACAGATAATTACACACACGTTATATTAAAATAATTACGTTATTTGGTTATTTCTTTTCTTCTCTCTCACGGCATTGGACTATTTTTTATTTCCATCACCCCTCCATGAAAGCACATTTAATAAAGTGATGACGATGTTTACTACGTGCGACGTAATTATTTAACTATTGCATTCATTGAGTAAGCAAATACACGCCAGTAGGTGTGTAAAATCACTTCACTTTTTTACCATTTCTCACTTAACATAAATACGCTGTTGTACTCATTGATGTCTTCGATTAGTGATTTTTGTGAAAACTACAGAATGTTTTATCATCTATGACTGTTGATTACTCCTAGGGATAGGAACACATATAAAGGACAATCACATGAGAGGTGGAGAAGGTGGAATCGAGCAGATCACAAGCAGAAAAAATATTTCCTTGACCAGAACTTGAACACCGGATCTTTCGACTTACTATGCCGGGTCGATGCTTTAACCACTTGAGCTATCGAGGGAACTAAATTTACACTGAGATCTACGGGTCTCTTAAGCAACCAAATACCCGGATTCTTTGGCCAAGAGATGGTGTTAGGGAGCTCTTTCACCCACCAAAGGTGAAATAGACAACAAACAAGTGGAAAGGACAGTAGGTTATCTCGTATATATATATATATATATATATATATATATATATATATATGTATATATATATTATATATATATATATATATATTCTAGTTTATAAAAATAAATTCCTTTTCACTTAATCCTTTTTTATTAATTTAAAAATATTAAATGAGTTCTCCTAAATTGCTCAAGTGTTCCATGTCATTTTTCATTTCTTCCAAAAATCGAGGCCATTTGTAATGCGTTAATTTAACTTCATGTTATTCATCGAATGCCAACACAACGGTCTGATAATAAATTCTCACCCGCTATTTTGGGGTTGGTCGCCGTCCATTTTTATCGTTCAACCTTTCTCTGTTTTTTTTTAATTGACGCATCAAGCATGATTACAGTCGAATACACTCTTGAATTATATTTGAAACGATACAAATTTTCTGAATAACTCTGAAAAAAGACGTTTTTTTATCACCTACTACCATTTAATTGTGCTCCTTTTAATGACTATAATGAAATACTTTGAGAGGATTAATACAATAGTTTGAGAGCAATATTTCCACATGGCAGATGATATTCAATTACATACCTTTAAATAACTATTTCGCGTTGGACTCCATAGTTTGTGGCATACATTTTTAGATTTTAAAATTCTTCCATAATTTTACTAAACATCTTCTATTCGTATGAGGGAAAACCTTAATAGATAGGAGGGTCTGTTGGAAATTTTTCTTCTGACTGTTAAAATCCCGTTTCATGTTCAAATCGACGGACTAGGTAAATAGTTAAAAATTGTACTTTCATCTTCCTTTATCCCGACTTATAATGGAAATTGATAATTAAAAGTCAAAACATTCCCTTCGGTAGCTGTTCCAGTCATCTCTGCCGTTTAATGATTCACATTCAATTCGTGTTTGCGCCATTCCCCTGAATAACCTCCGAGTGCCTACCAAAGGGCAGTGATGAATGGAATTCGAATGGCCTGAAAACAGTTTCAAACTTTTTTTTTCGTTACAATATTTTATTTTCAAAAAGTGGTTTCATCTAACTTTTTATTAGAATATTGACCCTACTTCCCTAAAATCTCATCTTCTTTCAGAAAATCTGCTCCTGTTTGCTCTCTTAGCTTAAAAATCCAAATAGTTATGCATATAAATGGGCATTTAAATTGCTTTATTAATAGAGAATCCCATCGGTGTATGTTCTATCTATTTTAATCGCTTTATATGTAATTTTCTTTACAATTATAGATACCGAAAGGGTCCCGGGGATAATTATGAGTATTGAAACAATCGCGAGGACAGGAAAAATGCATTTAATTTCACGGTCATTGATCAAAGACGAGTTTAATTACCCTCGTGCATAATTATTTTTAAATAAAGTGATAGTTCTGTTTTAATAAACTTGCCGTATCCTCGCTGTTATGTACGACTATTAACAATTCCTTCTATACAGTGTGAAATTGGCATTTTGGTAATGTCCTACCTTCTGCGCCTCTCAGCTTCAAGGGAAATGTACAAATCCTCAAGGTATAATTTTTAGTTTCTCCAACGTTGTATAAAGAAACCATTGCATTCATGAAGACACTTCAGTTCAACATGTCTGCAAAAATATATGTTTTTAGATTCTCAGAAAAAGTTGAGACTATTTTCCGGATAGTACTTTTTTGCCTATGGGTATAAGTGATAGTTATCTAGTGGGCACGATAACTAAAAAACTATTTAACCTAGCAACATATTTCATATTGGACATTTTTATCATGTATAGATAAATATGATTACGTTTTTGGTAAAAAAATAACACCATAAATTTACCGTTTCGGTCTTTTATCAAAGTTTGAGAGAGGCGTCCCTCAAAAAAAAACAAAAACTAGCGTGAGAGTTGAGAACCATTTTTGTAAACCAAACTTAAGTTCTGTAAAGGGCAATTTTAATTTTATCTTAAAATTTGGAATAAATAAGTTATTAGTTTGGTGCTTATACGGTAAATAATTGAATTTCCCAATTCTGTTTCACATTGAACGTATTACACGCAAATAATGGCTAAAAAGTTGTTTATATTCCGGATTTTGGTCGTTTTGAGTGTGACCACTAAATGTAAAATTTAAACCAGAGTAGTTTGGAATGCTACCGTAAATTATTAAATGCTCTCCTAGTTTTTCGTCATACAAAGAGAAACCTTTTGAAAAACGCAATGCGTTTGGAAAAATGGATTTTAAAAGCATCAATCCGGCATCGTCATATGGATGTACATGCATGAATATTACTACCTAATGCCATATATTATCAGTAAAATGGTTGGAAAATATATAGACGACCAAATTGTGTGCATTTTCAATGGAATCCTGATTTTCTCGACTGAACAATCTGAGTGCAGCAGATCAATTAGTCGTTTTCTCAATTTCAATCGGAGTCAAAGAAATCTAATTCCTTCCTTTCATGAAATCTCGACGTTCCCTTGTATTGCGTGTAGAGTAAGTAATGAGTTCAGATAGATAATACCAAATAATAGGTTGGCCGCGTTTTGGAACCTATTCATATCCTGAATCCGACCTATCTACGAACCAATGTAATTGAATGTCATTCAAGACAGGTTTTTATGTACATACAGAGCAATATTTGTTTCTAAAATTGGAAACAATTTCTTTTTCATCCTTCTGCTTACACTTTCCAAAATTTTGGCTTGGTCAAATATGGAATTTTTCAATAAAACTAATATTATCAAAGGAGCGTTCGGTTTCCTATTCTAGAATTCAATAAATAAAAATCCAGTTGTTTTCACATTGAAATCAAAGGTAAAAAAGTGTCCACGAAAGGTCCAGCGATTCGCAACGAGTCAATTTTAGGATAGAGACCGATCTGTTGACGTAATAAATCAATTGCGGAAAGAAAAAATGCAGCTTTTTTAATTCCAGTTAAGACCTAGTGCCCACATTAAGCGGAAACACACAGAGTTGCATTTTTTCTCTCCGTGGTGGATAAGTTCCATAAGGTTAAGCCTGAGATTACCGATTTGATTGTAATAAATCATGATTGTTTTCAAACAAATCTTCCCTTTTTTTCTTGCAGCCATTAACGCGCAACAAAATTACGCAAGAGTTGCATCCTACCTTGAGGTCAATTCAATATTCATTGTATCAACTATATAAACTTGTACATTGTTCAGATATTTCATGGATAATTGTCGGCGAAGTAGTTAAAACTAATTTATTGGCAACACGAAATATGATGTTTAAAATATGTACAGGAAGTTGACGAAAGGGTTAAATTTTGGCCAATTCGCTTACGGAACTGTGTTTCTTCCTGCCACATGTGCATTCTGTAACGGTATCTCACTTTCTTAAATATTTATTGGGACCTATTTGTTTTGAACTTCATCAAATAATTCATTTTTCCACATAACTCTGGCTTTTCTTCGGGCAGCTCCAGCACATTTTACAGCACAGTTGTCCCTAAGATATTCTGGTTTCTTCTCTTTTCTAACTGTTGCATTTTAAATATATATATATATACATACCTGTATATGCAATATTTATATAATATACAATATACATGTAATATATATATATATATATATATGGTTTCAGGCTACACTTTGAAGTAATATAATGCAAAATATGCTCTTGGACTTTATATGGGTTAACTTAAGCCACTACCGTTAGCTTTACTTATACCGAAAGTTTATTTTTCGTCTACTATTAGATGTTTCTTTATTTTTTATCTTTTCTGTCTTGTACACGTAAGACTCATACAGTTTTTGTTGCAACCTCCTTTGAAATTACAGCCTTGATAATTGACAGACCTACACCCTTGTGTAGTCCAAATCTGGAGATCAAAACTGAGGACGAGAATCCTTGGGAATAACGTACGTTAGGGGGTTCAGCCTTATATTTGTTAGATACAAATTTATACAATGATATATTAAAATATATAAAAAGATAATCTACTACACTCGATAGTAAAAATGTGGTGAAGTTTGAATAGACCACGAATCCCAGAATAGCAACCCAAATGCCATATTAAACGCTGAAGTCAATTTTATTTTTAACATTAAAAAATAAATGAAAATAAAAACTCTATGTACTGTTAAACTTGGTTCATAGATGGTGAAATTATCACTCAAAAGTGAATCTTACGTAGAGTCATTTTGTCACGGAAGCAATAGTGTGCTTACAGTAAAGCGCCTACTCTACTCTTACGTTGTACTTGAGGCTATGATATACTCCTATGTCAAATAGATAAGGATCTTAATATATGTTAACTATTGATAAAAGTAATTGGATAAAAATACTGGTGTTTTCCCAGCTTTATACTGTATATCAATAGGTAAAAAATCGGAGGAGACCGAGTTCATTCATCACCCGTTTTCAATGGATGGTATTTTATCCTTTAGATTAGGCAATAAATATTCGGTTGCGTATTGCGGGATGCATGTCTCAGGGAATGTACTCCAGGAGAACTGAGTCAGAGCCGGATGGTATGTTGCAAAGTGAAAATAACGGATGCCAAAATAAGAATTACTTCACTCGGACGAAAGTTGGGAAATTATCCAAAACATTATTGTTTTACCCCACATGTAAACCTACATGAAGGACCGTGGTGGTAAGTCAATAAAATAATGTAAACATGAAACAGTTCAAACAGAGTTCGAGACACCCTCTCCCTCGTCCTCTATCAAGTTCATGTTGACAAAGAAAAGTAAAATTTTAAGATTGAGACTTTGGAACTCGTCCGAGTAGAAAAAGGTTACATTATTTGCCTTCGAAGCCAAATAAAAGTAAACAAAAATTTACCGAAGGTTTATTCTAAAATATTAAACGTTCAAAAATAAAAAAAGGAAAATACACCTCATAATTCTAGAAATAGGATAGTGTATCAAGGTATGGTGTAGATTATTGATGTGAAGTGACTGTGTTTAAATAAATAACCAAATATCACGTGAATTTAAAACATGAAAAATTGACAGTTTTATTATAAATAATACTCGTAAATAAATCCATCACAACATCTCGGTATTAAGCAAACTCATATAAAGCAAAACTGCATGTGAATTAGATGCTTTCTCAAAAGCAAATAACATTCAATCAATATTAAAAACGAAATAAAACGTTTATATGTACAGAAGAAAAGAAGCATTGAGATATGCTGTTATCATTTAAGCAGTAAATGTCATACCTGAATTCTTATACAAGAGCATACATTCTGGATTTCTAAAATTACGTTCGCCCACGACGAAATCCTAAAGTATTATCGCACGTCGCATATTGTGAATACTACTTAGGGTTGCAGGAATATATTAGTGCTTTAATCTACTTTGACTTTTTCACAACAGATTGAAATTCAGAAAAAGGGATTATTAAATGTTTAGATAATAATGTCATTACTTGAAAATTCAATTTTTCACCAGTTTCCTTTTCTTGTATCACCTTAAAGCACCATGAGAAAAAAACGTTTTTCAAATTTGTCTAAAATATTTTGACTAATTTTACTGTGTTGGAATTTCCATTCATGCGTGGAAGTTTCGTTTATAATTAATTAATACAAAACTAATCGAGATAGAAACTTTATCATTACTTGTTAATCTTAATGCTTTTAACTGAAAACCTTTTAAGTGTCTTAAATATTTTGACGAAATGGGAATGTTTTGGCGTTTATCGTAATATCCCGATTGTTTTTAATTGGGTGAATTCCTTGCCTGTATCTTCACTGATTACGTACTTAATTTAGTATCGGCTAACCTTTTGAATTGTAACATGTTTCTGTACCACAATGCGTGCGTCCAGACTAAATCAATCTACTATCAAATGCTATACAAACAATCAAATACTATATGAATGAACTCTGACCACTGACGATGACACATGTCTCGTACGCTATCGTTATTTAGCCTTTATAAACATAAAATAGGTAACACGGAAAAAAAACATATTCATTCTTATTCTTTCCACTCTCCTATTTTGCCATTGTCACATAATTCAGTGATGTTGTATTAAATAGCTTATACTTCTGTGAAAAACTTTTGGGAGTGTTTTCTTCTTTTGTGAAAGTAGAGGAGTATATTTGAAAATGATATCAACTTTACATGGCGTCTTGAATGTATACCTCGATTCGGAAATAGTATTGGATTAATTCTGGGAGACACACTGGGCAGGCCAAACTCATTTCCTAGACACCGAAATCCACTGGAAAAGTATTCCATGTTTATTTCGACCAGCCTTTAGAAATTTCTATCATATTTGTCCACATTATTATTCATTTGCGATTGGTATTTGTGGTAACGGTAACGAATAATTTCAACCTTTATGTGAACGAAGGGAAAAGATTGACAAAGCATTGAGAAGAAGTGATATTATAGTTGTAACGAAACCAGGAGGGAGACAGTTTCTTCAATTAAAACTTGATTTTATTTTCGTAATAATTTTCAATTTTTAAATTTGTTTATTCAATTATGATTGAATTATATAATTAGATCTCTAAAATATATTATTCGGAGTTCTTGACTCCGATATGACTAAACAATTCGATGTATTGAACCTAGAATACCTTTATGTATTAAAAAAGGTAACATTGTAAGTTAACAACAAGTGAGTGTTGTCCATTTATAATATTGATATATTAACTAGCTACGTGCAATAGCAACCGTGAGTTTTCAAAAATATGGACTAAATATGAAGAAAGATTTTTTTCAAGATTTTATAAAAGCGGCCAAAATTACTGCTTTTAACGCTTTTAGGTATATTGCCAATTATTTTTTCAAATAATCAACAGAAAAAAAATTATTTCTGTCATAGATATGGCTATAAATCCTTAAAATGCGTGGAACATCAAATATTTCTATGAGTTAGTGAGGTGCAAAAGACGACATGAGCTTCAAAAACGGTCAAAATGACAGCTCCGGGGTTTCCAGTTAACCTCAGTTCAATATCTCATTTCGTGAGAAGATTTTTCAACCCGCTTCGAGTGGAGGTGACCAGAAATGTCGATGAACCTTTGAGAGGCGGTATTAACAGCAGTGGTGGACAGCACCCTTAACAATGAAGATAGCCCGTCTTGGTACAGCTCTCGAGTTCAGGCATGTACGCTAAAAGTGCAAAGCGAGGTTTCGTGAAGCCTCGGCAGACCGAGAGCCGGACAAGTCGTGATGGTGACGGGCTGGACTCTCAACTGAGCGCTAAGTGCTTCCGAAAATTCCCGGAACGAAATATCCACTCCACTCTTCCCTGCTCTGAGAGAATTTCTTCCCTCTCCTTCAACTCGCCAATATTCCCGCCGACCACTCTGCCTGGATGAGCTCAACAGAAAAGGCACTCAGTTAAGGGTGATTATGGACCTTCGTCTCCTCTTTCGAATTTCTCTTCTCAAAAATGTTTACATGCATGAAAACAAGAAAATATGAAATTGAAATCGTTATTCACTAATTATTTTATATTATTAGTTCCTAGTCAAAGGTTTGGCAGTTCTTCATTAATGGGCGAGCTGAGTAGTCTTTGTCTCCACACTATTCGTACTTTTTTGTGTAAGCCAGTAAGATTTGTGGTTTTGGAAAATGTATGTCAAGTAAAAGTACTCTAATTAGTGTTCTCATCATTTCTTTCCCAGTCTACATTTGACGTGACGGCCCAGCATATTGGACCAATATAAGATTAGGTTCTTTTGTGGTATGCTTAGGGTTCATGATAGCCTGTCTCCTATTCGGAACCATAAAATAATAACTGTCGCAGAAATATTTCAGATTCTTTGATATCAGACTCATTTCTCTTACGAGCAATACGGGATAACATTAATTTACTCCCTTTCCCATTCATCATTCCTTTTGACTAGAACATTAATCCCTTTGTGTGCCTGTTTGTACTCGTATGGCTTGTCTGATCTTAATGTATATTTTCCTCTAAGCAGGCAATATTGTGCAATCTTCCGCATTTTCTTTGGATTGTGATCAACGAGTCGTGACATCTTCCAGTTAATTTTTCAGGAAAGGAATTTCCAAAATATGTGACTTTTAACAATCGACATCATTACAGGTAATAACGGCAAAAGTGACAGTAATTCTTTTGTTTGATAGATGACAAACAGATGTTATTATCCGTAGAGCAGCTACAAAAGATAACGTTCAAATTCCAAAACTAGGGATCATATCTATTAGGCTGTCATTTAAAGGTAGATCTATAAATATTTCTTAATTTTTTCTTAATCCATTAGTTTGTTCAGTTTCTGATAATTTCGTATTCAGTATTCACTACCCTTTATTCTTTCCAAAATGCTTCTCTCAAATGCAAATGCAATCTCCAAAATGCTAATCTCTCATCCTTTCTCTCCCGAGCTCATATAGCATGTTCTCCTCTATTCATATCAATTTCTCGTTACTTCTCCATTTACATTTTCTGTCTTCTTTGACTGATTCTCAAATGAATCGCAAACAAGGGATTTTCGAAAAAAAAATGCATAAAAAGTACGTCTTATGTGTACTTTTAAACAGTCATCCATAATTATGGAAAAACCCTCACATTGGGGAGCGTAAAAATATTTCTGAAACTTTATAGCCAATTTAAAGTAAAGGGCAAATCATAGTCAAAGTTTATTCAAATAAATCACTCCGCTGAACTTTGAAATAGTTATGAGTTTAATTTGAATGTAGTTTACTTAAATACAATACGCAAAACATTCTAACTCAATTTATTAATGAGAATCTATAGCCGAAGTTTTACTCAGAATTAAAATAAAAATGTTAACTTTGAGTGTCATTTGTCTTATGCTAAACCACATCAAAATAGTGGCACCTCCTAATCTATTACGTATCGACTCACTGTTATCAACATTATCAACTAATGCCTTCATAAAATCTTTGCCACCAAAATGCTCAGAAATGTGCCAACACTTTAAGCTTCACCCAATATTCTTTTGGAGGTAAAAAATTGCTAGAAATGATAATGCTTAGTGTTAATGAAACGGTTGCAACGGTTTAGTCACAAATTTATAGGAAACGAAAGCAAGACAATGAACGTTTTGAGCTCGTTCCCGAATTTTGTTTACATCATTGCTGCCAACTTGTTCCTTAAAAGCCTTTTCTCAAGGTTTGGATTTGGTAGGCCTTAACTTGAAGCAAGAAAAACAATCTCAGACTCTATTCTAATTAATAAATTGTATTTTTGAATTATTGCGCATATGCAACATGTACAGGCTTCAGAGTAGCCGCCCATTTCACAGTCGACTTTCATAGTAGACTGTGCTCATTTTCTCTCTTCTTTTTTATGTCTCTTAAATTCTACCTTTCCTTCGAGTGCAACTAAACTTATCCCCAAACCGCCCTCTCTCCTTTTTTGAGGTGATAATGATCACCTCATCGATCGAATCACTCAAACGGGCTTAATAAATATGTTTCCGGGATATGTTTGTCTTGATATGGCGGGACTTGTTTAATTAAACCTATCTCCAATGAGAATGCTGTTTATTCATACTTTAGGCACGAGAGCATCTCTTGTCACTTTTCTGAAATTGGAAATGTGAACGCTTTTAAAAAATTGTGTTGTCAGTTACCCTATCGCGATTGAGGTTTCAGAAAGATCCAGCAATCGGGCGAGTAACCGTTTATACTGAAAATCCCTATCATAGAACCATAAGCTGTTTGGACTATATTCAAAGCATATTTAAGCCGTTTTCCATTCAATTTTACGGAGGCCTGTTGACACCATTTTTTCCTGTTTATTCTCGATATTTCAGTTATTTTTTTGCCTTTACTACTAAGAATACGAGAAAATATTTAAAAAAATTAAAAATCACTCAAATTGATCGAGATACATATATAATTTTTATTTGTCATTTTTAATAGTTCTCTAAATATTTACCATCCAGAGTTATACGTTTATCCCAGCGTTTCTTGGCCTCTAATGGCCGCCGTGGTATAACCCAGGAGATTTCGTCGAAAACCATTTTCCCGCCTCTTGAAAAATGTAATAAGAGTTGTCAAATTTCCGACTCCAAAATGGTTTTTTGAGTTATGGAAATAAGGAAAAGTTGCTTGGGGGGAGATTGTGAGAATTGGGAGATGATTTGGTAACATTTCAAGACCACATTCCTTTGATACCTCAATCGTACCTCGAGAAGAGTGAGCAGGTGTATTGTCGGTAAGAAGACGGATTACTTTGGTGATCGCACAGTGCCGTTTCTTTTTCAGAGCGTCACGCAATTTATTCAGCAGTGCGCATTGATAGTTACCAGTGATGATCTGATCATTATCCTTAAGATAACTCCAGGACAGTCTCCAAAAACAGACGGCATAACCTTCCCTGCAGACTTCTGCAATTAGCCTTCTCGGGGGGAGCTTTTCTCCCGCTCCTTGCTCATCTCTTTGGCATTTGGATCATATTGATAGATCCAATGTCAAATTGATAGATTCACTGTTACCAGGCGATCAATAAATCCTCTTTTGCTTTCTTCCAAAAATTCAAAATCACCCATCGCCATTGTTCAACACACTGCCGTAACTAATATCAGTCTCACTCGTGATCATTTGGATGTTGCTCTTCAGTCTGGCATGATAAAGTCCTTCACTTCCCTCACTGTGACAGCGTCGTCCGTGCGTGAGGGTCTTCCAGTTCCTGAATCATCTTTGAGGGCCATATGGCCAGTTTGAAAATTCCTTTTCCATCTCACAACTGTATCACATGGCGGGTTATAATATTCATAAACAGCCATAATTTCATCGTGAATTTGCCGGACACTCCAACCTTTCAAATGAAGGAACCTCATCACACTGCCAGTCTCTACTTCTTCATATTACGAATCACTTCAATCTACCGCTTCCTGAAACAAAACAAATGAACATAAGTACTCTAAATTAGATATTTGAGTACATAAGAATCAATTAATGTATAGAATAAATTTAATCCACACATGTCGATTATTTCTTTCTGCCATTTACTGAAGAACGATATCCCCATGTATTTTCCGGAAATTAATGAGGTTTTGTTTTGATAGTTCTGCTTTCGCTGCTGTATTAGTGCTTCTCTGATTTCTCCTCTGTGTCATCGTATGTACTATATGTATGTATGCTATGTTGCTACGTTTAATTTCATGGCTCATTATTTCTAGGATTAACTAATTAGGTTCTTGTTATTAAAACGACCGGCGTAGCAAAATAGCGCTAAATTTCGATTGTATTTTCCTCCTGAAATTTAATTACTACATACCGTATTTCCTTATGTATTATATTTACATTTCACAAAGGTGCTTCAAATCGTGCTTTGCACAACCCTGCTGAGCGGAGGAAAGTTCTAAAATATCTTAAAATACCTCCGTTAAAAAAAACAAACACGTCACCAAAACACTTTTAACTCCATTTCATTTACAGAAAAAACTTAGTTATGTTTGACCTCTAGAATAAATAATTAAGGTGCATTCTTTGCCCATTTCCCTCTCGTACTTCCGGTAGAATGCCCGACGGGTTAATTCAGTTTCCATTAAGGATACGTATTAGCCGCAGTGCCTCAACTCTTTCTCCTTGAACGTTAACATAATTAAAAAATTCCATTCAATTCATATTTTTCCCTGCAAGGACGAGGGTCGAGGGATGAAAGCGTGGGGGGGGGGAGTTTGACGAAATTAAAAAAACTTGGAAGAAACAATCCCCTTTGATGCACTCCACCCGCACGTAGTCCCTTGGGCGACGCCGTGATTGCGTCGCGTCGCGGGCTGATGCCGCCGCCACAAAGCGCCCAGGCGCTCTTTACGCCCTTTCCTTCCCTCCTCCCTCTCACCCCTCCCCTCCAACCATCCTCAAACCTCCACCCCACTCCTCTTTCGGTTGAGACTGCAGAGAACAGAACGGAGAGAGAGAGAGAGTGGGAGAGGGAGTGAGAGAGAGTCCTGGGGAAGAGGAGCGGAAGCCCCACATCCGTTAATTTACCGTCTCACTGCTGCTGATGCCGTCGCTGCTTCGTCTCATCCCGAACCCTTCCCTCCTCCGACCATCCAAACTCTTCCCTCCTCTCCCCCCAGGGGTGTGGAGCGGGTAGGGGAGGGAGTTGGGATGAGCAGAAGGGAGTGGGAGGCGCAAATCAAAAGTAATGCCCCACTTGATATGCAGAAAGGATCCGCGCTTTAGTCCGGAGACCGCGCGAGTATGGATGTGTGTGTGTGCGTGTGTGTATTCGCCAACTGCTCCGCTACAATCGCCCGGAGGATGCCGTCTGCCTCATGCATCGCCCGATTCAGGGCGGAAAGAACGCTCCGGCCATTACCCAGGACGGGAATTTTCCCTTTTTTTCATCCTTCCTCGCGGGCCGCCGACGTTCGTCGTCCGTCGGTATAATGCACGTACGAATGCTGGTGCACGCGCACCATGTCGTCGTCAGAGTTGAGGAGGGGATGTTGGAAATTTTTTACCGACAAATTATAAAAATGTTTTCATCTTGAGACAAGCGTCTAAAAGAAATATAAAAAACGGAGTGACGGGAGCAAAAACAATAATGCCTCTATCGGTTCAGTACATGGGTCCTCTTCCCCTCACACCTCCCTCGGGAATAATCTGAATTTCCGTGCCATGCAAAAAAAAACACACACTTGCTTAAGCCACAAAAAAAATGTTAATTCGTCAACCAATAAAGGCGCACTTAGAATGAAAAATGAATTTTGTGTGCTAAAGTGGCCTCTTTTGGTTTTTGCATACGTTACTCAGCTTGATTCGCCAAATTCGAGAGCAAAAAAAAAGCCGAAAGTCGTTTTATCAGAGAAAATACTTTAAAGCTGTGTACTGCGTGTTGGGCATCTGAAGGGTCGTAGGAATGAATCTCTATGCGTCGGGTCATTGTTGAGTGTGTGATGTTAACTGTGGAGAACGCCGCACATATTTTGGTTTAAGAAGCTTTGATTGATGGAGGGAAAAGCATATATTGGAATGAAATTTGTAACGAGATCGCGGACAGTGATCTCGTGAGAAAATCATTCGAAAGAATATGTATGAGAGACGGAATAAATCGACAAAAGCAGCATACTTTTAAGATTCCAAAAAAAACTCAAGTTAACAATTCTTTTACCCCTTAGCTAATTATCAATCGATAGCGAATGGAGATAGTATGCCTCTTGATTGATCCAAGCGATCGCTCAAGAGTTTTATTCGCTAGAAGATTGAAAAAGGTAGAGATAATAGTGACTTGGTACTTTTGAAAGAGCGTAAGTAGTCACTAGGGCTTGAGGTTAGATTAATTTAACTTAAATTCATGAAGGAAAAAGGATAAATGGAACTGATATCATGTGAAATGATAAATCCATTTCAAGATATGCATATTTTATAATTTTCGATAAATTCGAATAGGAAAATATTGTTGCTATATAAATGTATATATATATATATATTTATTTATTTATTTATATAACTGATATTAAGGCTCACAGAAAAATATGCAATGAGATTTGGGTAACAGAAACAGATTTCAGATTTACAACGTTTAAAAACAAAACAAATGCGATTTATACTTTAACTTTAACTGTAAATGTATAAAAATCCATATAAATCATTTCATAGCTACATTATGATTAGGATAATACGTCTTTTCAATAACCTAATTAATATTATTTATGAAAGGCGAGTGTTTTGAAAATCATGAACTACCCGAATTAATCAATTTCATAGAAATGGTTAAGAATTGAGGGATGTCAAAATACAGAGAATTCCAATGTTATTTCAGGTAGTCTTTCATCAAAGAGCCCACAAATTCCAAGGATTCCGAGCATTAATTGACAATTTCTAAAGGAATTTGAATAGCAGAATAGAATGCTTCAGTCAAATTCTACCCCACAATGCCTACTCTTTTAGTATACCGCTCACAAACGGATAGATTTTCAAACTTATACGACTAGATATTGGT
Source organism: Hetaerina titia (assembly GCA_037158775.1). Classification (NCBI taxonomy): domain Eukaryota; kingdom Metazoa; phylum Arthropoda; class Insecta; order Odonata; family Calopterygidae; genus Hetaerina; species Hetaerina titia. The sequence goes on along the minus strand of CM073772.1, from coordinate 33,758,840 downwards.
AAGATTTATATATCGATCACTAAAAACAGCATTAGATTAACTATGGGCAATATCATCAGCTTCTGTTCGTTTGCTTCTCTTAATATAGCGACTAAATTAGGCCACAACAAACCAAGGATCGTGGTTGTTATCATTGAATTTGTCAGAATTTTGCGTCTCTAATAATGAAAGCTTTCACTTAGAATATCAACTTGTGTGAATTTATTATGACTTTTCTGATTTGCACAACCCCATATTCGCTGATATGAAGTAATGGCTCATTTACTTCTTATCAGCGATTATCAAAAAACTATAAGGTTGGCTTCTTGCAAGAGCATCAGTGAAGGGTCGATTCCTCCATTAATTATACAAAGCAGGAAATCGTTCAATCCAATATTAAATGAATTAATATTGAGCCATTAAAAAATTATTAGGATTAAATTCTATCGAATTAGAAGTCAATGAATTTAGTTAAAGATCATAAACACAATATTTGTCTGGCACATCAAAATATGGCGATCAGGTTAGAATTGTTGGTTACGCGACAGTAAAAAAAATAATACTTTATCATTGACTAATTTAACCAATTCTCTCAGTGTGGTCCTTCTCATCTTCCGGTCTCTTTTTCAAGCAATTAGTGACCAGTTCATACTCTTGCTTCCAATTCGTCAACTTTTCCCTACATTTGATCTCCTTTTTGTGCCTCTCCTTATTATTACTGAGCCATTGGGGGATATTCAATAAATAATGTTCATACAGTTTTTATTTTCATAATTAATTATGCCGAAATACAATTTCATGTAATGCTGTTAGCTTGATGTGTAATGCCTATGTAATAAAAGTTCCATTGATTTGACTTCAATATTGCAGCAGTCGTTATAAGTTAAACCATGTTTGCCTAGGGATTCTAATGACAAAAATACTTTCCATGAAGCTGATGATTTTTCACATTGGGACACAGGAAAAAGTCTTTAGGAGTTAGGTTGGACTGTCAGGAGTAATTGGAACATCCTTTTAGTGTATTCAGCGAGAGAATCGTGACTTCTCAGTGGGATTTGTGGAATTAACCGTGCACAAGCAAGTATCACCTGCAATGTTCTGTTAACAAGATGTGTATGGTACCCTTCAGCATTTCTGTGCTCTTAAAAATGCACATTTTGATGATCTTTTCTCACAATGGCGGCAGTAGTTTAAATGCTCACTTCCTTAAGTATAGTGTCTGTAGTTGCGTGATAATCTTCCTTCAAAATTGATTTTCTCTCGTCTTTCGTAATATTTTAAACAGTCTTCCATCTTTGATCAAGGAAGAAATAGGCTCTCTAGAACACGACTGTTTCATTGAAAAGGTCTGACCTGAAGATTTGTTTAGTCCCAAACAAAATTTAAGTGCAGCGTCTTATGTTACCCCAGTAGTTTCTGTAGGCGAACTGAGTATGTTAAAACTTACAACGGTTGCAGCTTCTGCAATACTAAGTCAAGTCAATTAAACGTGTCTCAGCCATGCATTACACATTAAGAAAACAATAAAACAAATAAAACTTAAATGTTTTCTCGATAAATTTTTTAATTAATCTTTTAAAACATATTTCTCTCAAATTTCAAGAAACTGTAATAGTAACTTTAACGGAGTCACCCGCTATGTGTGCATTATAATGCAACCATTTCAGAGAGTAAAAATCATTCGCCTTGACCGGGATCCCGGTCAAGGCGAATGATTTTTACTCTCTGAAATGGTTGCATTATATTTCTCTCAGTTCAAAAGTGTCTTCTTTCGTTCTAAAAACTTTCTTTTCCCCTCCAAAAATATCTTTTGTCCTTAATATTTGTGAATCCTGAGCAAAAACATTGCGTCCATCATGTTGTTTTTTTGTCTCCAACCGGGATTGTCACTCCAACTAACGTATCCATGGTAAACATGATCGGGAGGACTGCGTGCGATTATTCCAATCGGTTCAAACCAAGATCCCATGAATGTCTTGTTCAAAAGTATCACCTTTTAGGGTAGTTTATAATTGCACAGCATAACTTCTTTGTTACAAAATTCCAATTATTCCAATCGTTGCAAGCACAGCCTCGAAAGAGGACTTCTTTCGCGTTCAGATACTGCATCCCTTACGTAGTTGCAGTAGCACTTATGATGGGAGGCGACCGAGAGCTGAAGTAATTTGCGCCATTAGGGATAAGCTACGTTTTCATGCATCCATTTTTGCGACGCCGCAAACAGCGCAGCGAATCACGACGCAGATTCCACAGACCACAGGTTGCGGCGCTGCAGAAGCTACCTATCTCTCAACGACAAGTGCTCTTCACATCTGCTTTCCTTACATAATTGTTCAGGCACTAATAGTCTACGATGTTGGCTATCATAAAATATTTATTGCCAATCCCTGTTTTTCAATATATCATAGGACGAATACAAAACTTTGTTTTCGTAGGAGACCTAATGTAAAAAGTCGTTTTACATTAGGTGTCCTACAGTCCCACGGAACCTCTTCAGTCATTGTGTCTATTCATTCATAATGATAAATATAAGCAATATTAATATTCCATCTTCACTCAAATCTCCAAATCGATGCTATTTAAATTCTTGTGCAGAGACTCGACATAAATGTTCAAAACGTTTTACATACTGCATAATATTGCAATTACAAAGAGTAGAAGTGAGGTGGCTGCAATGTATTTAACTGTCTGAAATGAGATGAAGAGGGGTGTGTCAAAAGAATGCATTGCCTGTCTCATTTAATATTAAAATGATCAAAAAAATCAAATTTTCCTAATGAGTCCACTTCCAACTCGTCACCTTCCGTCTATACGAGGAAGACTCGAAAGAAAAAGCTAAGCTCTCGGTCTTTGGAGCGTATTTTACCTTGCCTATAGGGCATCAAAACGAATGGGTTGAAGTTTTTTGACCTTTCTGATACGGTCATTTCATGGAGATTTATAGTTTCAGTTTTATGTGTCCCGATGACTGAATTAAGTCACACCGAAAACAGAAAACTCAAGCGAAGGTGTCGCAACATACAAAAATGCAAAATCTCATGCACAATTCATAGCAAACACACACCCACGTTGGACACGAATACAAGTACGTATCAAAATATATGCAAATCCATGACATTTTATTCAGAGCGTAATTATCTCATTCTCTCATTTCCTAGTCAAATAAATACGCACAGGTACGTTTCTGGCCACAATAAACCTTAGTTATTCCATTATAACCAACCAAAAGAACCTTAAAACCTCATTTCCCTTTTTAGGTGCTTTCTCAACGAAGGGATATTAGGAAATATTTATTACTTAATTTGCTGCTCAAAACCGTTCAAATTTCGTAAAAGATCAAGTGAATCACATTTTGCAGTTTATCTAAACATTTTCATCATAATGCACGTAGTGTCAATTCAGTGTAACAGAGGTAGAGGTGTTGGACCAACTCTTTTCACAGCTTTTCAGATAGTAGAATTTTTACTTGAAGTGAAAAACCGCTATTTCTTTTATTTAATGAAAGTTAAAGTTATTATTTTTTATTTCTAGCTTGCATTAAGCGTAAGTGAATTTATTGTATTTAAGTCTAAACAAATACAAATTAAAAATTGAATAGTAATTCATTTCTATATGTGTATGTATATATATATATATATATATATATATATATATACATACATACGAGTATATAAACATATGCATTACCATTCTATTTTTAATTTTTTAATTGCTTTTGATATGTAATGACATGTTTATATTTATTTATTAATTTATGTTTATATATATAATGGGTTGGTGATTATTTTGGTTAAACTTTCGTAAACATTTCCTTAGACTCAATATCTGCTTTCATACTGACGATGTAAAAGTTATCCGAGCCCTTACCAGACACGGGAACATGGAAACTGCATTAATCGCTGCGTCGCACGCAGGACTGGCGTCCTTTCTGTCGTGACCTCTGCAAGTGGTTATGAAACCTGTAGAATATATGGACTACAATTCCATGATGCAAATTTCTATGCAAATGGGAAAGGGATTGAAATACGAGAGAGCGATTACGTCATCAATTTTTTTTTATTCCTTCCCGATTTTTTTTGTACCTTTCGCGAGCACGGAGTCCGAAGAGTGAGTTGTTTTATTTTCAAAGAGAGAAAAAAAAGAACACTTGATCGATGGCGCAACCCTGTGTTAAAATTGCGTAGTAGAACAAGATAAATGTGTCGCGCGGCGGGGAGAGGAAGGCGGTCGGAAAAAAATCTGAAAACAGAGGACCAGCAGCAAATGAATAATCAATGTTGGTTCCAGGACGAGATACCAATGAAGCAAAATGTATGGAAAGTTGGAGAATTTTTTTTTTCCAGGAGGGAATATTATGGAAATCCAAGAGGGATGGGCACATCACCCAAAGCTTGCGATGAGGACTTTATTGAAGGCTGGAGGTTGGTGCTCCAGCAGCGTGTCCATAAAAAGAATTTTAAGCGACTGAATCACGTGCAATTGTGCGGAGCAGAAAGAGCACAGAATATTTTCGCGGAACTTTTTACGACGGAAAAATTCCTAAATTGCGTGTTTTCGCGCCAGGTTGGGCTCGCCTGAGCAATTTTCTAAATTTCTCGAGTTTCTCCCTGCAACATTTCCCCCCCCCCCGCCCCCCCAACATGAGTGCACAAATTACGTGAGGCAGGGAGAGCGTAGGTTGGGGCGGTCTACCAGAATGCCGCAATTTTGTCAGAGCATGGAGACGGATTTTGCACTTGTGCTACGTGACGAGAATTCATAGTATTTTTCCGGAACTGAATACACTGAAATACAAATACGTTCTTTATTTTTTTTAACAAATCGCTGGAATGTTTTATATGATGTTCGTGAATATAAAATAATTTTCTCAGTCAAAAAAGTCCGCCCACTGAGGTTCGAACGAAGTGCTTATAATGATTGCTCATGAAAAATGGTTTTGAATTCGCAAGAATTTAAATCGCATTTCATGATTTCTGAACGGATTCTGTTTACAGCCCAAGCGTTGCCGATATTTCCTTTTGGTGAGCAATGATAATGTGTCCAATGCGATACGGACATTTTAAAATTCAAATTGCCAAAATGTGCCAAATTTTCATATGACTACATATTATATCATGCTATTACCTCCCAACTATGTCGACACACTATTACACTCGAAAAATATAATGTAAAATATCTCAATCACTCCAATATCTTACTCAGTAATTGTTCCTCAATCCTTCAAACTTCAGTGGGCAACATTGATGTTTTAGTAGATGAGTTTGATATTTATGGCTTTAGAGACTTAACACTTAGACCACTACAGAGTTGTACAGAATAGAGAGAAAATAGATCGAAAGATCCCACGAGGACTGCTAAAGGACAGAATACTTAGACTAAATAAAAATGCTCATTAGAGCTGTTAGGGAGCTAGGGAACTAGGGAGAGAGGACCGCAGCCATCCGATCTTCGGGTTGACAATGGCAACGGGAATTCTCAAAGAGCAATTCTTACGTCTATTGAATCTCCTCCACTATCATTTACGTATTTTTCCTTTCGAAGAAGCTTAAAAATAAATGTTTTTATCGAATTAAATTTCACTATCCCCTGGTTAAAAAATCAATCATTGTTAGAAGAGGGAGTAGACCAATTTAAGACATTAAACTCTACAAAAAAGTCTTTTAAATATATGGTTACGTTAGTGACATGAAATTTTACATGCAAAGAAAAGGTAGCTGGCAGAATATCATCGGGAAGGAAAGTGTTTGAAACGGTGAAAATGTTGTTAACCACAATATGGATTCCTATCAAATGGATAAAGAAGTGTGATGAAATGTTTTTAATGAAGTATATATGTTTTGAAGATGAAATATGGATGATAAGGAAGAAATAAAAGAATTATTTGAGAAGTTTGAAATGTGGGAAGAATTACGGATCCACCAAAGAAGAATAAATGATTCATAAGCGTATTCTAAAGTATATGCGCAAGGTTATGACACGCTACATGAGAAGAAAATGATAAAGTATAAGCTGAGTGTATAAAGATGGGAAATTAAGCCGCAATGAAGCAAATACTGTATTCTATTGAAGTAAGATCGGTACCCGATTTTTAGACTGGGGAAGTCAGAGTGTGAATATATGGAATGCATTTTCTATTTTGAAACCATAATCACCAGCGACCAAGAAGATAACAAAGAGACATTAGGAAGCCATTGATGCAAAAATGGGTTTTAAAAAATCAATGGCGGGAAGTTATATGGGACAAGATGTGCCACAAATTATTTTTTGGTTTGTCTGCGCATATTGTTCATGATGAATACATTGGTACATTCACATTCTCCGGAACTCTCTCTCCCAGCTGTACCCTTAATGGTGACCAAAGGATATGGAGATATTCAGAGTACACAAAATAAATATAACAAATGAAATAAAATTACATCCTTAATAATAATAATTAAAAATTAATGATAAAATAAAATTATTCCCTCACCATATCCTTTGCCCAATATTAAGAGTAAGGCTTGGGTTGATCTTCCCCATAATACTGTCAAGAACTTGACATAAGAAGTTAATTATTTGTAGACAGAACGGCGACTAAACACTATTAAATGATTTTTGTAGAGCTTTAACTTAAAAAACTCAAATAGTTCGCACTAACTACAAGGAAATGGTACAGTGGGATGAGTCACTATTATTCAAATAGTTTTTGTTATTTTATTTGGATAATTTTCTACCATATTCCTTCATTTACGCCAGCGTAAATTAATGAATATGAGTGGGCTTTCTCTTGCTTGCCATACATAATTTCTTTCCCGTTCAAGGTGTATGATTTTTACACTCTAAAAATATTGTATTGTAATGCGCACTTGGCGGATGACTCCGTTTAAAGTTACTGTTGCGACATCTCCCGCATTTTCTTGGAATAATTTCTTTATTTTTGTGTTTGGTTCAGTTCTCTCTGTCTTCAGACCGTTTAAAAAAACCTATTCCCTCCCGTTCTCTACTCCATCTACCGAATATTCTCCTATCTATTACTGATTTTAAAACCCAAAACCTCTCAATAATTCCTCTACCCAATTTGCTGCCTCTTTTGGATTTTACATGGCAACTTTCTCTCTTCTTGTGTCAAATTTAAACTTCGTTTCAAATCGTCTCCCAGTATTATTATTATCATCTGATAGTCTACTTTTTAGCAAAGGTTTTCGATGAACACAGGCTATACAGCGGTAAAAAAATACATTCCTTTGGTCCTCCTAACCAAACACAACCTGAAATCCGACACTATAAACAAACCTTCAATTCTGCACACTTCCTTCCTTCTAATATTCCTATCCTATTCCTGCCCCTTCTTCGCTTACCTAACATTCAATCAAAATGCTATACATCCACCTTACCTGCCTCCTTTGAATTTCTCTTCACAACTCTCTCACCTCCCCCTCCATTTTTAATGCTTCAACGCTTGCTTTCCTTTCCGGCCATTTTATTTTAAACATCCTTCTTCACACCTAAATCTCAAAAACCTTCCCTCTACGACAATCATCAAACTTCATTGACGAAGTTTCCGTACCACAAAAAAATCACTCTCCATGCGAACGTTTTCACTAGCCTTTTCTTCATCGACCGTGTCATCAACTCACTCTTGGAAAAAGTTCCTTTACTTAACACAATCCATCTTCTCGTGTCCATACGACTTGGACTATCTTGGTCCGAAACACTAACAAGATAGGTAAATTGTTCTGCTAGCTCTATTTTGTGCCCTCATATTTTGAAGTTAATTGTAGGAATTGCTGTTTTACTGCCCTACCTAGCACTCCTTATCCTGCCCTTTCATCAGCCACATGTACCTGAGAAGTCTGAACAATCCAGAGGTAGTAGATAATTCGCCGATTCTTCTATTCTACTTCATTACATATTCCTTAATTCTATTAATTGTGTACTGTCGAACGCCTGCTCTAAATCAACAAAACAAACAAATACATCCTGATGTGACTACTTCTACTCATGGTCTCATTACTGCTCTGGTATCGCGTCTCTTCACTTACTGAGTGAAAACGGATCATCCCCTAAGTAATCATTTTCACTTCTCTTTAACATTTCATTGATGACCTTATTTGACACCTTAGCCGCGAGTGAACCCAAAAGTATTGTCCTTAAGTCCTCGAATAAATTGAATCATTCAAAGGAAAGGACGCAGGTTGAATGCTTTGGAGGAGTTGGAAATTTGGCAATCCCTTCAGTCGGACAGATTTGAGATGGTCAACGAAACATTATACCTCTCCCGTTCCCCCATCTAAAATTTCTAAAAGACTCCAATATCTTTCCGCACAAACCCTACCCCCAACAAGGCGGTGATGACCATCAACCGTGCCTTAATGAATGTCAAATCATTGCGGTCAAACACCGCCCTAACAAAATGTAGATCAAAATGTGTTTTTTTTCTCCCGCTGCTATTTCTAAGAACGGTGGAGTGTTACGTTGTGTTCTTCATTTAATGAACATAAACTTCTACAAATCTGAGTGAAAAACCTTCGAATACATACCCTCCACCTCCCCTAGCCTACTAATAGGTTGCTGCACCTGCATTAAACTTACCCTCCCCCCTCCTATACCTTCCTCCCCTCTTGGAGCCAGGATATATAAGTTGAAAAAATTTTTATCTATGTCACCTGATGATGATGCGCAGCATCGAAACCATGGTCGTGTAAGTATTAAATATTTATGTGGGAGTGCAAAGTTTCTTTTTTATATCCTCATAATGAAGGAATTCCACAAAGTTAAACCTGAAACTGTTATGCTAAGTTTCCTTGTCATTTTCCTATTTACTGTTCAAAATATTTTGTTTGCGGCTTTTTATATCTTTTTTTTAGAATTTCCCACCTCTCTTCTACTGAATCTTCTACGGAATTTTGTCCTTACTCTGTTTAAAGCTTATACATTCCCTCATCCACCTTCCCTTTTTATGCTCCTGAGCTTCTTTCCTCGCTTCATGATCATTCTGTTTTACTCTGAATTCACATCCTCTCCCGGTATTAGTCCGATATTACGCCTTAATCTGCGCCTAATTTAATTAAAGTCTGATATATCTCTAAATCCCCCCGAATTTTCCACTTAAAACTACATGTTTTATACTTAAACCATATGATAGTATTGATCCAACCATTCGCACTGCATAACTATAATTTATCCCCGTGGTCATTTATTTTTTCCTAATCACCTCCCTCACTTCCAGTTCTCCCTTCGCCCACTACAGCGCTCCAATCCACCATCACTACCTTGTGCTTCTTTCCAGGGACATTCGTAATTAGATGATCGTAGACACTCTCCTGTGGATCATATACACTATCTTCTTCAATATCTATTTTATTCTTCACTACGATTCTTGGCGGTCCTTTTAAGAACCAATTAATACCAATGAAAAGCATACTAATTCTGGGTCACCCTGAAAAAAGTAATAAGCAAATCTCTAATAATTTACAAACATTTTTCTTGAGTATATTGAATTCCATCATAGCTTCGTAACCACGTTAACTACCGTAGATGGCCTATCGAATAGAAGTAGGATTTGACGAAATTTGCATATAAATACGCAGAAATAGTTAATTTGTGGCATTAGTCGCGTATTATCTAGATAGATTTGCTCATTCGACAAGAATAATACTCATGCGGTCTTACTCAATATTTTACTTGTACTTTGTGAAGGAAGTAAAATGATTAGAATATTTAGGGAAGTTTTTCAAATGAACTCATTAAGTTCGTTCGACATGGAATTAATCCGTCTTGAATCCCCTCAGTACACTAGGGATCTCTTTGGTAGGGAGTTGGACAACGTTGCACCCTTTAGAATACCGTGCTGATTAGTGATGAGAATTTTTGCAAGCTAACATGTAAGTGTAGATATTGGTGATCACACCAATGAAATATAACGCGGGAAATTCTACTACACACTTAGATAATATCTTCAGTGCCATAGTTAGGGCATTGGCGGATCACCGTACTCGCGTACCGTTTTTGTTTGACGGTTAGCTAGTCATCTAATGATCGAAATTGAAAAAATCCGGCATCTATCGAAACGGTTGAAAATCAAAGATTGATGGCGCATCAACATGGGACAAAAATTTTCCGAATAATGCTTGTAATTTTGAAATTTTAATCTTCCAACATCACTTCATGAATCCGTTTCAAATGTGGCTTGTGTTATGTGACTTGGAATATTCATGCTTAAATGATCGGGAGTAGCTGTACTGAAAGTCATGACGTTCGAAAAATGTGCTTGTTTCAACCTCTTTAGAGCCTAATTTAACTTATTCCTCTATGGAAAAGGTATGTGCTGTTATATATGGGCAACACTGATGTTTGTAATTGCAAAAAAACGAAACTCTTTTCCGGGTTAAAAGCATTGAATTACTTGGAGGTAAATCGAAATTTCGATACCTGTCGGAGTCTAGAAATGATGCGACGTCTGTTTCGTATTTTCGTGAGAGAAGTACCTCCCCACGAATAGTATTCAGGATTATCCCTTTCTTATTTCACAGCACAATTATTCAGTGTCCTTCCCTGGACCTCTCTTCCTCCCTCAACACTTTCACCTCTTTCCTTAAACGCCAGATAGTAACTTAGCTCTCTCTGGTAGCATATGTGCTCTCCTGCCATCTTATATCTGTTCTTGACATTATTTGTTAACTTTTCATTGTTGTTTGTTGCTTTTACTCGTTCTTTTTTTCTTAGTGCATGTAAATATGTCAGCCAATGTAAAAGCCTTTGTGCCGTTTTTGGCTGCTTTGTTACATAAATAAACCATCAGAAGTCTACAGTACCAGGCATTCAAGTGTTGCAGTGAGCCTTCTTCCTTTTTCCTTTAAAAGATCCAACGGTGTACAAGAAACTTATTGGCAATGTAACCGTAGTGCATATTGCAATGTAGTATTTGTATATTTAAAAATGTAGTATACAATGCAGTATTTTCAATATGAATTAATGATAAAAGGTAATCTACAATTCTCCTTTCAAAGCGTTTCACAACGCTGTTAAAAATTAATCCTGTATGGGGAGAAGAGTGGCATTTATTTAATCTTCGCTCTCTCGTGAAAACATATCACGCACGTCCTAAGAAAAAACATATATTCGTTAATATTTATCGCATGGCTCCGTTTCATATGAAAGTTTTCATCTGCGTCAAACATGACTGCGCATATTATCGAAAAACCTTTCCTATTCGTTATACCAAACGAATGATAAGGAAATATTCAAATTAAAAAGTTGAGGAGGAGTTGATATTTTACACTGGTTAGACCTTACCTTGAATACTTGAGCGTCGAATGTTTGGGACATTTACAGAAGAGCTTCACTGCGGCATTAAACAGGATGCAAATACAAGCTGACCGTTTCGTGAATAATCATTATTAACGAATAGAAAAAGTCACCTCATAAGTGGAAAGCCCTCGTTAGGAGACACTGGAAACAAAGACAACAGATCAGACCCAAACTTTTATAAAAGTATAAATCATCATGGTTAAACGCTGTATTCATAGGAATTATCCTAATCCCGTAATATTTCAAGTACAGACGAGACCATAGAGATAAGGGACATAGTATGTTGAGCCGATGGACATTAGGAAGTATTTATTTCTCGCACAGTTCGAGATCACAACAGTAGGAAACATAATTCACAACAAATCGGTCAACAATTATTCTAGTGGCAGGCAATCAGCACCCCTTGCCACACGCCCTAAGAAACAGCTAGCTGGGTAAGACGTAGATATAATTCTATATACCTATGTAAAGATTTATCGACAAAATACTACTTAAGTTTTCGCGCACTCCCTCCAACTCTTACGTCGTATTTGTAAAAATTCATGAGTATATTTTCCGCATCTCCTGAAACACCCAAAATTTTAAATATCCCATGCTTAGGAGAATTTTTTACTTGCCGTAAAACTGCACATTCGGAATTTTATCACATTTTGAGGACACTGTTGCCATTAATTATGTTACTTCCCTCCATCAGGTTACACCTTTCCTTATAAGGAAAATGAAAATAATGAAACATTTTCAAGGTTCATTCCCGAGACAGGTGAGCTTCCATTGATAGAACTAATATACGTCTCAGATAGTAATAACCTCAAAGAGAATATGTGCTCGCAAAGTAGCCCTTCCACCTGGCTCCATTCATAGAGGAAAGAAAATTGGGATTGGCATATTACGCAAACAAACACATATAGTAAGGGTTAAACTTTGCAATTATAAGGAGGACACCGTTACTCGAGTCTTTGGGAATAGTGAGTGACCCCCTACTTGCTGAATATCCAGCATAACTCTTCTAATTACTCTAAGGGAAATGAGGAAATTAAAAGTCAAAATGAATAACAAAAAAATCAAAGCTATACTTATCGGTCTCCGAAATTTTCGAACAAATAGGGTTCGTCCATTAATCTACGATTTTTAAAAATTATTGTATCACTTTAAAGATCATCGATCAAAGTATTTTGACGATGATGTTAAAATATAGAAACATTATAGGTAAAATAATGCAATAAATAAGGGTAGAGTTTTACCAAATATTTTTATGCCAACATGAGTGTATCCCTCCACGTCTAATAGCTCCTTCAATTGATTCTGTATCGTTTCCTGTTAAAATTATATTTATTTTTTCGTTTATTTCGTTTCCGTTTCGGTAATTGATCGGACCATTTTTTACTATAGTATTATACAAAATTAGAGCATTTCTGATGTGATTTCATCAGTTGCCTGTTTGTTCATCACAAACTTAAAAAATATTGAATTTAACTTTTCGCTTCTTCGGTAACTTTATATTTACGACCCCACGGTGGTCTTCCTTTTCCTTGTTCCACTTTCATTATAAAGGAATATTCATCGGATACTTCATGAAAGTCCATATGATCTGTCGAAAAATTAAGTCTGTCAGATTCAATTATAAAACTAGTCTTCAATACCAAATGACATATAGTCAGATAAAAATATTGTACATACGCAGGAAGAAATCCCGAAAAATTGACAAAGGGTAAAAAAATACAAACTGTTGCGAAAACCTTAAATAAAAATTAAACTCCTTATTTTCCTACCTAATGACTTGAATATTACCTTATGGAAAAAGTATCGATTTGAATTGGAAGCGCAGGTCAATGTTTTAAATTAATATTACTAGGAATTGAAACTACAACTTGTGGTTATGCAATTTGAACATGGCTGGAAGTCATTATTAAAAAAATTTCGAAGGTACGGATTATTGGCCGACTGTCTGAAACAAGATTACTACAATACTATATCTTGGATTTTATAAGCATAATTACCATTATTAAAAATGTTCAAGTATGTTGAAAGTTGTCATTCAATTGATCTTTTTCATAAATTCAATATCAAAACCACGAGAATAATGAAAGTCACGAATACAAATATTACAGCTTTGAATTGCAGACATTTCCGCGCCAAATGGCGTATGTATCTGCACATACAGTTTGTAACCCTAACACCCAGCGAGACTGGCGTCTTGCTCCAAGGAGTTGAGATGTCAGGAGTTCGCATCTCTTTCGCCTTAAGCGCTATTATCACTTTTAAATATTTGCCGTGTATAACTGACGTGGTAGAATTGTCGGATAAATTATTTCATTCCGTTTGAGTTTAAAGTGTACGGTTGTTCAGAGTTTTCCTTGGAAACATTTTCGAATCGTCTTATTCCAGGTGAAGATCACTATGTATACGGCCTCTTATCTTTCAGAAAAGCTTAGTAAAGCTCTTGAAGCAACTCATGTGGTGAGAAAAACTACTCTTCAGTAAATTTATTTGTGCGTAATTAGAGCATTCAGTTTACTAGTTTCATGTGGAAATGGTTTATATATGTCGAAATTGGATTTTTAATTTCAAGTGTACTGAGAGACTCTAGAGCTTTTGAAATATCCCCTGTTTAAGCAGGTATTTGTTATGAAGGAATAGAAGAAACTTGTACCAACCCGAACTTTTATTACCCGTAACATGTTTATTCTTTAAACATACACCATCAATAATTCCAAATTGTTATTTTCTACTTCTATAAGTTACTTACAGTTGATGTCTCGAAGTTCTCTTCTAACTTTTCTCGTTGTTTTCATTTTTCAATTGCATCCGTGTAGAATGAATATTCTTTATTCTGCAGGGCTAAATTATTCTTACTCAAGAGATTTTAGAAACAACACTTACTCAAGCAATGATGGCCAATTCACCTGAAGTGGTATCTCTCTATGCTGTGCTTGCTCTTCTTCTTCGATGGGGTGTATCCCTCCACTCCTATTCTGGTAAAGGAAAACCGCCAATGTATGGAGACTATGAGGCTCAAAGACATTGGATGGAAATCACATACCAGTTGCCCGTGAAAGAGTGGTACCAAAACTCTACAAACAATGATCTCCTCTACTGGGGGTTAGACTATCCGCCCCTTTCGGCTTATCATAGTTATATTTGTGGAGTGTTAGCGGATTGGGTCAATCCAGATTTTGTCTCCTTATTTGATTCCCGGGGGTATGAAAGTTATAAGCATAAATTCTTCATGAGAGTTTCTGTGCTCCTAGCGGATTTGTTGGTGTTCATACCGGCAGTGTTTTGGTGGTGTTCTGAAGTCAGAGGTCAAACGCAAAACAAGCCGAACAATGGATTCCCTATGGCACTTCTAATTTTAGCATATCCAGGTCTTATTTTAATAGATCATGGCCATTTTCAGTATAATTCTGTGTCTATAGGTTTGATGATAGCCGCTCTTGCTGCCTTAATTAGAAATTCGAATGTTATTGGGGCCATATTTTTCACTTTATCACTAAACTACAAACAAATGGAGCTGTATCATGCCCTTCCTTTCTTTTGTTACCTTCTTGGGATGTGCCTGCGGCGTGAAAAGGTTTTGAAAAAGTTGTGTGAATTAATCAAAATTGGTTCTGCTGTACTGTTGACGTTCTCTGTCATCTGGTTACCGTTGATTGTGAATGACTCTGCAATCCCTACCCTCGTTAGACTTTTTCCCTTCAACCGTGGGCCATACGAAGATAAGGTTGCAAACTTTTGGTGCTCGGCGTCTGTTTTCTACAAGTTTCACCGAGCATGGGGAAACATCGGAATGGCGCGTGCTTGTTTGTGTGTCACAGCTGTTGCCGTTCTTCCAAGTTGCATCAATTTAGCCTTGTTTCCTGGATTAAAGAGATTGCACCTTGCTCTAGTGAATTCGTCGTTGGCATTCTTCCTCTTCTCTTACCACGTGCACGAGAAGAGCATTTTGCTTGTGGCTTTGCCTGTCGCTTTGATAGCTTCACAGGACTGGTGGATGCAGTCGGCCCAGGTTTTACCCAACTTGTGGTTTTTGTTTGTAACAACTTTCAGCATGGTACCCCTGTTGGTTCGCGATGGCCTTGCCATTCCGACAGTGTGCTTGTCAATCTTGTACCCCCTGTTGTGTCTGCTTGTGGCGTCAGGGTTTGGATCTCTACCAAAGAATTCTCCATTCAGGATATTAATGCGTTCGAATTTTCTGGTACGCTATGCTGTTGTGATATCTTTAATAGGATACTTTCTCCTTTCATGGGCTTACTTCACAATTAAGCCTCCACCCCATTATCCCGACCTCTTTCCTTTTTTAATTTCTGCCTTCTCCTGTGCCCACTTCATTCCATTCTTTTTGTATTTCAACTGGATGCAATTCTCGCTCCCCAAGGAGCCAGTATGACCAAGGTTAATTTTCAAATTGATGGTTGCAGGAAAACATCAATTTGCATTCTTTTGCATATTTAATAATTTTTGAATCAATGTTACAATTCACCAGGGGTTTCTATGGATACTGACAGTTTTTGGTCTGTGATCATGTTCTACTCTATTATTTGGAGGAATCTTATAGGGTCATCAAAGTGTCGGTTAAATTGTTGTAGTTTTTTATCATTTGGTTAATTTGTTAATGAAACTTTGTATGTTATTAACATGCTTAATCAAGGTCAATTTATTATTTTCCTATTTTAAATAAAGTTATTAAAATATTTATGTTCTTGTCATTTGATATTATGTGCATTCTCGCTGTCAGATTATTACTTCATGTGTACAGAGATGTTTAGGGTTTGCCATGGGAATCGTATTCACATTGGCTCTAAAACTATGCTAAAATGGTTCGTACATTTTAAAGAAGTGTAAAAGTTTCCATTGTCAAATAGCCTCCTAAAGTTTTGTAATCTTATTATAAAAGATTATTTGGTGTGAAAAAATTATAAAAATCATTTACCATTAACACATATGAAATAGGTAATGAAGCAAAATGTGATGTTATGAAAATAAATTAAACTGAACAATTGAATATGTTGATGAAACAGCACAATCATGCATGAATTTCCCACTAGGCATTTAATCAATCTATACACTATTGGAAGTTTTCTGTAATTGAATATTGATAAAATATACTGAATATGAAGTTCTTCAAATAGGTAGTACGAGTTCATAAGATGGGGCATTTTGGAGTGAGAAGTCAATAGATTTACCAAGTGATATGAAATTACTGTCACCAAGATACTAGGACTGAAGCTGGGATACCAGCGTACATAGTTAATAGTTTGAATTGCCCATGGTGAGGTAATAAGGGAACTTACTATTCGTAGTAAGTTTGGGGGAAGAGAGAAGCTACACTCAATTCTGCTCACTTAGAGCCAAAGGTTCTTTTCTAAGCAAGTGAAAAATAAAATCCACACACCACAAACTGTAATTCTGTTAATATTTGGCTGGGAACTATGATTTACCAATAGCCACAGCACTTAGTGATTCCATACATTTTAATGTCTCTGTGGTAAATGAAGTACTAAAGCTAGATGTTTAGCCAAGATACATGCTCCTTTTTGTATGGAATAGTTCAAATTTCTAACCTATTAATTCTTTCTCCAAAATTGGAGGGAAAAACTAATAAGCTAGAAATGTGAACTAAATTTCTCCAAAAATATTGAGGAACTGAAAAAAATGGTAAGACTAAACGGGCAAAACTTACTCAGGCTTAATTGGTGAAATATCATGAACTAAAAATTGGCAATTTTCTACAAAATAAAATTTATTACAACCGGCTTCAATGTAACTACACCATCATCAGGTCTGATGATGTACAAGTTGTACTTGCTTACACTTGCAACTTGTAGTTCCATTGAAACCATTCGTAATAAATTTTATCATGTGGAAAATTGTCAATTTTTAATTAATTAGGCAAAACTTAGATTTCTTTTCAGTTGTCCTTGAACTAATGTTATTAAAATTTTAAACAAAGAATGATCCCAAAACTCATGTGCTAGCTAACATAAGCATAAAAATGAATCTAGACAGAGCTTACACTTCATGCTCAAAGGATATGAAAGTGCAAATAACTAAAGTTGAGAGTGCATGTGTGCTTAGTACGTACTAAATTGTATCTTACTCATAATGTTGGTCCACATGGCTCTTTGTGGGGATCAAGTTGGTGAGGGGGTTATCGTACTGGCTTCCCTCCCAGAGTCCCGGTTTGAATCCCGGCGTCATCGAATATTTTTCAGTGGCATCTTGATCCCTACTTGAGGTGCTTTGTGGAGGGTACTTTGAGTATGACGTCCTTCAGATGGGATGATAGGCTGCGGACCCCTTGGCACGTTACATTAAGGGTAGGCTAATGCCGATGTCGGGTTTCTCTCTACCCTTCATCCTTTTCTGTCCATCTCTAATGGCACAAATGACCTTAGCTGTTGGTCACCTCCCATAAATACTACTATGACTCTTTGTGTACAAGTTTGCCACACAATTCCACATTTTAAAGTAGGAAAGCACACCCAACTGATATGATGCCAGGATTTCCCTTGACTAATGGGAACCATGGCACTGGTGTGCTCACAATATGAAAGACAATTCAGATTGCATTTTATTGGATAATCTAGCAGAGTTTTGAAGATTCAGTGGAAGATACATTAAGTTAAGTATTTGTGGAGGCAACCTAGTAATAACTAGACTTACCTATCACCTGATTATATAGGGCATCATGTTATCCTCAACCAAAAAGGTTTGATTATATTCATGGGTATGGCCAAGGAGGGACCATTCTTGGAAAAGAAATTATTTTGCATGTATGGAGTTAGCAATAAACCCCTACTCTTGTTGTAGGGTATTCCTTGAAGTGTGCTGTCTCCCTGCAACTTTACTACCTATACTGACATTAATATTGTCAGCTTTTTTTAGCTAATTAAGTGAAGTTTCTTGATTAGTTGAGATTTTTGTTACCAAGATAATTGGAATAGGAGAGTGAATATGCCCATAAAGGTTTAAATTATCCATGCCTTTTCATGCATAAGTATGGATACTGCTACCTCTTATAGCCATAGATATTGAAAGAAAATCCTGCTGGTTATTATCTTATATTTTTGTCATCTTGTATGTTGACCTCTGGAAACAAAATGTCATATGAATGTGATTGGCCTGATCTGCCAGGAATATTTAAATCTTAGACCATGTATTTCCAAGGTATCCATGGGAAATACAGAATACATTCAAGCTTTAAAATACACATTGTACTTTGTTATTGATGTAATAAAATAAAACTTACTTTTTTCAGTATTTGTTTTAAATTTATGCTGTTTGTGGGAACAATTGTATGTGGGAACCTGATGACTTAATATGAAATTTGTATTTTAATATTTCACTTGCACTCAAATCAGCCCCTCAATGATCAATTGATTTTATCATTGTTCATATTTTATATCCTAGAACTGCATATCTTCACAGTGAAAACATCTTCTCATTCTTTCACTATAGTGAAGTAGAATGGCCTTAATATTACCCGTATGTCATTTATTCACATCATTTATCATATTATTAGAGCACTTATACTTTCCTTTTTAGGATGTGCACGATGACTCAGATGGATGTGGAGCAAAGTTTAGTGTGGTAATAGTGTCACCAAAGTTTGAAGGCCTACCTTTATTACAGAGACATAGGTAAGTTAATCCCTTAACAATTTAACTATTACCAATTGTATTTTGTATATCATTTACCTGTATATCTGAAATTGACTTGATAAAAATGGAAAAATCATTCTTAATCAGCTACAGGCTTACTTATGTTACATCATTGGAAGCTTAAATTTGGAACATCTAGTAAATTTAAACCAAGAATTCATTCTTAAAACCAGAAATTTGCTTTGTTGAAAGATTGCTTGGTAGCATAACTCTTTTGTGCATCTGCATAGGAAGTTGTGAGGGACAAAGATTCAAATACTAATTGATTTTTTCATGACAAGTCTCCATTCCTTGCATGTTGACTTATAATTATATTTTTGTGACATCTCACCACATTATTGTTGCTTTGTCGTTGGGTTCCAAAAAGGTAAATCTGGTTTTTTCCCTGAATTTGAAGTTAAAACAAATGAATCTGCAGTGTCTTGCAGTACAAGGATTGTTGCTCTAGGATGTCAAGGACAGGCTGTATATCTGGAGATAATAAATACTGATTGGTTCAAACGAAATGTGAAGGAATTTTGGTTTCTACCTGGGCATCCCCTTAACCATTTTACTTAAATTTTTCCCTTTCAGAACCAAGTTATAGAATTCATTTATACATTTTGTAAATGATTGTCATAATGGTTGTGAATATTGAGTGTAATTTTCTAATTTTTACCACATTGTTAATTATTAAGTGGAAATTTTAGTCCATATAAAATCAACTAGAAATTTATAAGTAATAATAGTGGGATTGACTAGAAATTTGGTTACCCACATGCACCCTGGGGCTTGATCATGAATTCTTTTCAATTTTCTTTTTTTATTGTTGTCAAAGGTGAGATTTTCCACTTAAGTATAGGCTGTGGCAATAGAATATTTGAACCTACTCCAAATTTGTGACTGCATCTAGAATCATGTTACCTTGTCTGTCCTCCTGACATTTGGCTTGCACTGACTCATCATGCAAATGACAGCAATGCATGTGAACTTTGAAATTCCATTGATGAGGTTTTCTCGGGTCTTCCACCAGGTCAGGGGTTCCGTATGGGCCAATATGGAATCCCTGACCTGATGGAAGACCCCAGAAAACTTCATCAAGCCATTACACCGGGAAAGCATAAGATCTTACTATGAAATTCCTAGACCATTCCTATGATTTCCTAGAATTCTAACATGTATACATATGTATTTGTAATTACTAATAATTATATCATTGTTTTCATACTTAATATATTTTATGAGGAAAAAAATCTTAAAGAATACAATGAAGGTTTGTTTGAGAAAATTATTAAAGTGGGAAATGGGCAAATCATGCAGGTGGAGTTGGCATCATGGTATTGGACTGACTGGTTCTTAATCTTTTCTTTTCCTGATACTGAATATTGTTTTCTGCCATTAGAAGAACATTTTCATGTTCACTTAACGTGGTATTTAAACGGTCCTCTAAATAAAACTGTTGTTGAGATTGTTTTATTACTTATTTCTCCATGGATACTTTTCCTATGAAGTTTATTTTTTATTCTTATCTCTCAGTCAATTGTTCTGAAGTTTTCTGAATAATTGGTTGCACTTGTTATAGCATAGCTGTGTATTATTTAACTAATGTTTTTGTTCCATTGTTATTAAAAATTTTTATTTCAAAGAGAGATCAATTCTCAAATGTCACTTCTTTGTATTTTAGGCTTGTGAACTCAACTTTGAAAGAAGAGCTTCCTAATATACATGCCTTTTCGCAAAAAACACTAACGCCAGCTCAATGGGAGGAGCAGAAGAGCAAAGAGACACAATAGATATACCAAAAATTAAATAGATTTTCAATAATATTGCAAATGAAAATTTGAAAACTGTGGAAATGATTTCAGTGTTCAGCCTTAGATGATCTTCATCATAACTTGAATGAAATAAAGTGCTTTCTTGGAAAAGATTGTTTTGAGAGTAGTACTCTTATCTCTGATTTGGTATTGATTTTTAAGACTCAGCTTTGATTTTTTCATCCCCAATCCACAAACTCCTTGTTATTTTTCTCTCAAAATTTTACAATGACATCTCAACCAAAAATGGAGTTCTCAGGGTGGGGTGAAGACTTTGAGGTATCTGCTCCAGGGAAAGTCATTCTTCATGGAGAGCACTCTGTTGTGCATGGTGGAACAGCACTGGCTGCAAGTCTTGGACTGCGGACCAAACTACAAGTTTCCTCATCTTGTCCTGCATCATTGGGCGTGGATTTCCCCAATATTGGTTTGAAAAGGTCTCAAGCTCAATTTTTTTAAATTTTCAGCTTGTAATTGGTATGGAATTACACTCCTTATACATGAAATAAATATTCCAAATTATTAATGGTGTGATGTTTATAAATAACATAAACTTCATGACACTTTCTCTGTAGCTAACAATATTTTTATACACTACAATGAGTTTCATATATTAAAAGCTGAAACTACTTTTGAATTCACTCCTACTTTAAATATCTGTGAAGTTATTTAAAGAATGCTTTAGCTTAAATTCAATTGAAGTCTTCGTTTGTTCTTAATTGGAGCTATGATGCTTTACTGTTGCTCCACCATTAAGTAGTGCTGTTTCTATTCCCTTTGCACAAATTCACCCTGATCATTTCCATTGTTCCATCTATTTTTCATACTATTCCTGTTTACTCTTCATGATCTATGTCATCATTACCCATATTGAGAGTGGATAATATCAATGAAAGAGCCATTGAATATCCTGTTTGGATGTTAGCAGTTATAGGTGGCTGATTCCTGGGGATTTCTATCTTTAGGCACTGTTGGATAACTCGAGGGTAGATAAGATTTTATAGGCAGCAGGATCACTAGTAATGGAAAAAGAGAAGCAAGAGGGATATAGATAGCAGAATACGAATGTTAAGAAGGCTTTACATCAGAAAAAGCAACAACTTATGGCACGTAGTACCAGCATAGACATAGGAAGCAATTAAGTATGTATACATGTATGTGTATGCATACTAAATTGCTTCGTATGCTTTTAGTAGCATACATTTATGTATATAGGGTCTAATTTTTTATGGTTTTAAGACTTGAACAATGGAAGCATCAGGTAAAAGAAGATTGGAGGTATTGAAAATGTGGTGCTGCAGAAGAATGCTGAAAGTAAAGTGGTTAGATGGAACAAACCAAACAGTATTAGGGTTAACCTTGTGAAATTTATCCATGATGGAAAGGAGACAAACTATGCAAATTTCACTTGAATAGAGATTTATTCACGACCCGGGTTTCAATGACATTAAGTGTTTGAAACCCGGGTCGTGAATAAATCTCTATTCAAGTGAAATTTGCATAGTTTGTCTCCTTTCCATCATGGTTAGATGGAGTAGCAAATGAAAAAGTACTTTAGAGAGTGGGTGAAGAAATAAGCTTATGGAGGACACAAGGATAAGATTGAAATTAATTGGGCATATCCTGAGATACAAATGCTTACTGAAGGTCATAGCTGTATGGAAACATTGAGGGGAAGAATAATAGAAGGAGGCCAGGGATGAACTATGGAAGGCTATTGGTAGAAAATATTGCCCAAGGATTTGTTGTACAAATATTGTTGCAGGAACCAAGAAGAATAAATATTAAATGCACCAAGGGGTAAACAATTAAAGTCACAGTTTTCACATACAAAAGTGAAAATATATGGAAGTCATTTCAGGGTACTGAATGGGTTCAGGTCTGTTGGCATGGAATTTCAGTAATTGTTCCTTATTAATTAAAATGCACACGTTTCAACAAAGAGGTATCTAGGTAAAAGGTGCACGCTCACTATCATATAAAAAAAAAGTTGAAATGACAGTGCGACAAAACCTCATGCAGATCAAATCTTAAGTGTAATTATTAAATAAATTTAGAGCAAGTGAGACAGCATCAAATACAGCTAACCAATAAATTATTCATAGCCGCAATGAGTTTTTCTGATTAGACCAAAAATATGAAGTTTGATGAATGAGTATCAAATATTAGCTTTAGGGACCTATTTATTCTTAAAAAGTGAATGACTGGTAAACAAAGGAACTGAAGTAAATACCAAAACATTAACTACAATGTAGTCTTCTGCTGGTTTTAACATACTAGACATTTCACCTTGAAAAAATCATTTTATTGGACCAGGTTTCAAATTTGGATACCTAATTTTCAGCTAAGTGCTGTAGCCAATTGAACTACCAAGGGATGAAAGTTTTAAGTCTATGATGAATGCCATTTTTCCTTCATCACCCCTAAAGATGCTTCCCATGTTGTTAAGGGAAGTAGCTCGTTGCTTTCTGCTTTCAATTTTTTTTCATTATCCGTTGTCCTGAAGATGGTGGTTCTTGAGATGTAAATCTGCACTAAAATGAAAGAAAAAGTTCTTTATTTTCAACAAGTTTTATTTATTCTCGTTATTTCTCAAAGGTTATAATTAGTTAAACACATAAAATATTTGTTAATGGTTCAACTTTACCCAAACACGGCAAAATGGACCCCGTTGACTAATTATTTTTGGCATCCTATTATCTTTATTTGGTTTGACCTTCCCCTGAAGTGCCCTTTATCTCTTTGATGAAATATATGTCACACCCTTTCCCTTAGGTTCATCCCCACATAAGGAGTCAGGCCAAGTTCACCACTAAATCATTCAATCCCCCATGAACAAGCAGTGGTGTCTCAGTACATCATAAGATCACACTTCAGATTCTTTTAAAGGGCATACCACTCTTAAGTGGCAGAATGCAAGCAGGGTAGTTTTTATAGTTTGTTATTCACTTCAATATTCTCATGCTCTCACTCCTAACCTGATCTCTTAATTCCCTTTCACACTCATCATCCTAATCAAATTATTGTCTGTCCTACACATTGGAGTAGCTTGCTGTTTCATGTATGGCAATGGACTTTGGGCTCATGGAAATGCATGATATGACATGGTACAAGGGATTGCAATGGTAACACCATTGGTGAATACTTCATTTTCTTTAATTATGAGATATGTTAAATTTAATTGCTGGAATGAAGCATTACATGTTTTAGGAAAGTTAATGGGATGTGATCTAAAACATGCTGAGAGTAATAGTAGTAGCAAGTAGTAATAATTTTATTGGTTTTTTGGGAGAAGGGCAATTTGCATAGAGTGGAGGTTATCTTTTGGCAATCTAGCATTGAACTTTCTAAAAACATACCTGTAATGGACTGCCATGAGCATTCATATTTTGTTCCAATGGTTGGAATTTGTCTGAACTTTCTCCATGATCTTGTGCCCCGTGCCTTAACCTATCCATAACTGTTAGTGGAGGATAGAATATCCTTCCTATTAGTGACTCTTATTATTTTGAGTATCCTCTCAAGGGCATCCTAAACAGTATGACCCAGCAACTGCAAAGAATTAAGAAAGAGAATCCCTTTCAAAATTAGTCTAGATGTATTGAGTATAGTGTATGAGTTTACCATGAGATAAAGGTGTTGTTAATAAATTATAACAGTGGTTTATTCACAAATTGAGTTTTGGACCTCATGGTACATATTCAGCAACATATATTTGTAAGAAAAAGTTACCTGATAAATTTGCATTGGGCCAGAACCCATCGCCTCTGGTGTATTTTTCCATAAGTCATCTTCCCTGAAATCCCCTTGCTGTTCTTATTCAGGTTTGTCTTTGCGATAGGCCAATTTTCAGGTCTCCTGAAAGCAGTTATAAATATAAAAAAATAAATCAGCTCTTGAAATTTAGATTAGTGATATTCCATTTTAAGTTACTTTTTTCCTATAATTGGATGCACACATTTTTTAATTTCCTGAAATTTAATATAATGATGGCATTTTATTCAAACAAAATAAATTGTTTTCCTGCCAGTCTGGACTCTTTGGGGGCATTTTTGTCCACACAAGCATGCCAATTTAATTATTTTCAATTGCTAGAAACATTGAAGTTGATATGTTTGCATGGCTAAAAATGTTCCCATAATGTGCAGGGTGGCAGGAAAACAATTTCAATATTTTCATTCTCAGAATACTGAAATCAGTATTTGTGTATTTGCCATCAAATTTACTCTAACACAAATGTACTCTAAGTTCAAGTGTGACAGCCACTATAATAAGTATGATTTCATAAGATGTAGATATGGTGATTCTGAAAGAATGATAGATAAAATATTCACAAATTTCAAAATGGTGGCTGATTAACTAAACTTTTTCAAAATTTATTTCATTCATGGTGGACGTTTAATTTTCTGTAATATACTCTTATAGTGCTGATTATGTGCCATGAAAAGTTGCAAAGTTTAAATTGCTCCCCAAAATGTTTCCTGGCATTGAAAAGCCTTGAGTTTTATCTGTATTTAATGTTCATAAACTGGCATTATGCAAATGATTAAAAGCAATCTCTCAGCCTTGTCATATAGAATTGGCCAGATGAATGGAGCCAGTCATTGAATCATTATCATTTATGTTTACTTAATGGGTAAAAATTGTTGGAATAGTTAAACAACAATTGCTCCAAACTGCTAAAACCATTCCTATTATAAAGTGGTCATATTATTACTGTAACCCTGCCCTGTTATCTATGAATATATTTTCATTTTAAATACAGCAGTCTTATTTAGTCTTACTTGCTCAAAACTTTATAATTATTGGCTAATATATTTTAAAGAACAAAAGTGTGGTTTAATAATAAAGATGATCAATACAATCCAGTTTATTAGCAAACATGGTGGTTTAAAATGAGAATGACCTGAAATCAAACTGCCAGATAACTTCAAAGAACGGTGGATAAGATTTTATTACTGAAGTATATTCAATAAAATGTATACTCTCCAACATAGGAACTATTTAGTGGCAGATGTAGTGAAAGTAATTCTTGGACATGAAACCCTTAAAAGCATTCCTATGCTTAAGGCAGATGAAGATATTCCAGTGGAGACATCACAGTTGCTTTTGAGTAGTTTGAAGGTTGAAGGTGATACAATGCAACCTCAGCAAGAAACAGCCCTTGCATGTCTCTTCCACCTGCTTCTCTGTGCTGGTCGTGAAGTAATCAAGCATAACAATGACCTTAAAGTAAGTGGTTCCTGCAAAATTAGCTGTGCTTGCGTGTGGAATTCATTTCATGGATATTCGATTAGATGAAATATTTTTTCAGTCTTCCTGCTCGGGATCCTTGTTTTAAATCATATCCTCCGTATCTTTTTTTTGAACTGGGTATTTTGCAGGATCAATGGCCAATTATTCCTGCTGCCACATTTCACATCGATACCAAGCTTCCAGTTGGGGCAGGTGCTGGCAGTTCAGCAGCATTTAGTGTCTGTTTAGCCGCCGCTTCCATTCACTTAATGTATGCGCTTGCCAGTGGAGACAAGACTTGGGGTTTTGGTGAATTTTCGCAGGATCAACTGCAACAAGTTTCCCGTCTGGCAAATTCTGGGGAGAGGTTCATGCATGGGCGACCCTCTGGTGTGGACAGTGCTATTTGTACCTATGGTGGTGTGGTGCGCTTCAAATCTGGCAAGGTGAGTCAAAATTTGGATGATATTTGGATGTGATTCTTTGAATGATTGCTGTGACATTTATTGCCATCTGCGGACTCTGTGTGTGTGCAAATTTCAGGAACTTGTACATTGGCATGTCATTTTGATAAATGGATCATAATGTATAATGTATGTCAGATCTGATATAATGTTTCAAATGTGCTTATAGATCACTGTTTTGTTTTTATTTTGCCAGATGCATACATCTTACCTAGCCTGATAGCTTTAAATGTGTATTTTCGGTATTGAAACTTAGAGATTTGTTTCTTGTCTTAAGCAATGATATTTCTTATTTTCACATCATTGTGAAATTTTGTCGGATAGTTTGTACTTACAACTATCTACAGTTGATGTAACTTTAGGTATAAATTTTGCATTAAATTTTTGGTATTCATTTGGAAGTTCATACGTAGTTTTCTTGATGTGATTATAAAATGAAATGGTGAACTTTAGACATGGTAATTAACTGATACAATTAAGTATTTAGAAAGAAAAATTAAAACATAAATTAATGGAAGTTGAGTCTGAAATTAAGGTATCATACATTTTAAAATTTGAGTTGAGAATTTCCAACTGTTTAGAACTGATGAAAACCTTAGTTCAAACAGAGTAACAAATAAGGAGACTTTTTATAGTATGATTAAAAAATTCCCATACATGTGGATACTGAAAATATAATGATGCTACTGGCATTGCATGCATGACCAAGGGCGATTAGAAGTTGAAATGCATTTAAAAAGTACTCCAACGAATTGTCAAACTGCCTAAGATAAATATGTTTGTTGCTTTGTTGAGTTTTTTAGAAATACACAGTTGACTCATGTACTATCATACTTAACTGCACCCACTTACTATATATAATATGGTGGTTAAAACATGTAACATGATGAATTTTTAAAAAACCTGAGATGATACATTTACTTAAATAATTTAATGATTATAGCTCTCAATCCTCATCCAACCAATATATTTTATACCTTTTAACATTTAACAAAAATTATTTCAAGCACACAGTTTTATTACAAGGAGGTAAAAGTGTTGTTTGGTCATATAAAGCAGATTTTTAAAAAATACTAACAACATTTTATTCACTTGAAATTATTGATTGATTGTTGTGATTTGCTTTAACTCCAATTATAGGTAGAACCCATTGGCCAAATACCTTTAAGGGTCCTTCTTGTAGACAGTGGTGTTGCAAGGCAGACAAAAGCAATGGTGGCCATTGCCCATGGACGACTTAATCGGCATCCACTGGTGATATCAAGCATTTTGGATGCCATGGATAAAGTATCTTTGAGAGCGCTTGATCTCCTGAAGAACCTAACTGAAAATCCTCATGACATGCAGGTGTATCAAAATTTGGAGGTAACTATGATGCATTATTGATCACATGAGTTGTTCCCAGACTTTTTGTTTCTGCCTTCCATGAGTCACTAAAAGAGTTTTCAAACCTCCTGGAGCAAATGGACAAATACTTTCAAAGATTAATATGCTGATAAGAAATTGTTCCCCCTAAGGGTTGCATACCCCTTGCTTTGGGATCCAAGGTTTAATATGCAAATTACCTACTCATTTATCATAATGAGAATGTTGAATAATTACTGCCAAATTGATTGGAGGGAGTTTATCAACCAGAATATCATGTGATATTGCATGTTTCACTCATTTATTAATATACTGGTGATAAATTCACAGTTCAGCATCTCTGTTGAATTTATTATCTCAGTGAAATTTCTGTCCAGTTTTTCCCAAATACTAGCAGTCACCATTTTGTCATTTGTAGCCATATTAGTTGGCCACTGTAGTCAAGAGAGGAACATGTCTGACTGCTAATCCAAAAATCATAGTTTCAAATCCTGCCTTGGACATGGCAAACTCTGGTGTTTTGGGCCATTGTTCATCCAGGAATGATTTTATGGTATCCCTAAAGTGTACAAAACACACGCGGTATCCAGATAACTAGAGAGCAGCCATAATTTATACATGTATACCACATTACAAAAAGTGACCACCTTGGAAGCAAATATCTTGTCTAGCCTTGTTCATGGTTTAGCAATGCTGCCTCACAATGAGGATGGAAGCAAAAAATAGTTCAAAGAGAAGAAATCCTAACCCTAAAAAGTGGAGGAATGGTTGAGGAGGGCTTTTCTTCCCCTTCCCCCCTTAAGGGGTTTCTGAAGGAGTGGATTTTGGTATTTCTTGTGATGGGAGGAGAACGGTGGGACTCCATGCTGCCTTGTTTCTCTAGCCCAGATCTGAGAGAGGAATGGGTTAGGTTTCCAATACTTTAGAAACAGTCAATGGGTAAAGCTTATTTTGCATGTTATGATGCACTACTTTCTTTGACTGAAGGCAGCGCTGAGTGCAATACACTTACAATACATGCCATGATAAGACTTTAAAATTAAGTCAAGATTAAACCAATATTAAACTCCAAACAACCTTTTATGAAACCACCACTGCCAAACTAATGTAAAGAAAGCCAATTATGCAACTATTTAAACTAAGTAAACATTAATAACATTTAAAAGTTACAAATAAAAATTGAATCACTCAATTCAACTGTGATAGTATTCTCCATGATGTACCCAAGAAAAAAATTATGATTTTTTGTGACCAAATTAGTGTTTAAAAAGGCACATGAATTTAATTGCTGCAAATGACAATTTCTTATACACTTCCAATAACTTTACTAAATACCACAATTAATGTATACCTAGTGTGGTACTGTTAATCCCAAGTTTAGATTATTTATGTATAATGGGAAAAGATGTCCCTATTTCAATTTTAAATACAAGGTAGCTACAATAATAATAAACAGTACAAGGTAGCTATAATAATAGGTTATATAAGGTATTTAGCAGGTCGCGATGGTCCAGTGGGTAGAGTGTTGGACTACTGACCGGAGGGTCCCGGGTTCGATTCCCGGGCAAGGCACTCTGGGCACCTGCAGCTCCACCCAAGCTAGTTGATTTTTCGGGTACCAGATCTTCCTGGGAAACCATAACCGGCACAGGGAAAGGAACTGGCCCCCCTACCCGTGTGGGCGTGACGGCGTGTGATTATTCACACGCCGTCGGGCTTGGTACACGGGTGAGCTCTACCATCACCTACTAAACCGACCTTCGGGTTGATTACTGTGTTTATGGTTTTTTTTTATAAATATCTAAAAAATGCATAGAGAATAAAGTGAGAAAATACAACTATAGCAATGTAACAACCATTGCACCTTTTTAAACAAGGTTCTGTCAAAAAATACATGAAAAAAGCAAGGTACATAGAAATGAAACATCATACTGAATTGGATCAATAAGATGAACTATGGCCTATGGCACTTTTGATTTTTCAAAATTGAGAATGAAAAAATATCTATATTTTGTGATAATCGGCTAGAGCCTCTCTTGATTTTAAATAATAGTATGTAAAAAGTAAAATTTTTTGGGCAAATACGGAATATTGAATGTATAATGTTTTTTGTTATTCAGACATGTGTGCAAAATTCTAGCTTTCCCAAAAGTAAAGGGCAATACATTTGGTTATGTAGCAAATGATATGAAAACATTGGGCCAGCAATTTTCCTTTAGGCAGCTAGTGGTAGTAAATCAAGTTGAGAGAGGCCAAATGTACGTAATACCATGTGGAGAAATCTATCTTGTACTTGTTGTAATAAGTTGGAATGCACATCATAATAAGGGGAATAATACTCAAGTTTGGACCTGATGAGAGAGCAAAATAGAGTTCTAAAATAAATCCAGAAATTATCCAGTAAATCTTTAGTGACATGGTAAATGAAATTTAGTGGCATGATAAATGAAATAATATTCTTTAGTGCTTCATATTCTTGAATATTTATGTTGTTCATGTTATACTAGCTTAATATGGTTTTTTTTCATGAAACAGGAACTGCTTGATGTGAATCAGGGCCTCCTGTGGTCCCTTGGAGTGTCTCATCCAGCTTTGGATCAAATCCTTTCTCTGGGGCATAGTGTGGCTCAATTGCATGGCAAACTGACTGGCGCTGGTGGTGGTGGCTTAGCATACCTGCTGTTGCCGCCAACTAGCAAAGAGAATCTGGAGAAACAAGTTGATTCTTTGAACAAGTTGAAAGTCATCCTTGCTGAGTCGGGATATCATTCAGAAGAGGTTGTTCTTGGAGGTCCTGGTATTGAGATGAATATTGTTTCATAATTATTAAGAAATATTAATACAACATCTAGTTAATTTGAATGGCAACAGTACTTCATTAACTATTTGATATTACTATATTATTTTACATGATTTTTAGCAGTTGATGTGTATTGAGATTTAAATGCTATTTTTTCAAAGAAAATTAAAAAGGTGATGGCTCATATTGTATTCATATTAGTTCTTGTTGGAATCATTAGAAGAAGCATATTTTGAATTCATATGCTATTCCCATGGAACAATGCTGGAATATTGTTTTTAAACATATTTTGAAAAAGATTTACTATTATTGGTTTTTTATATGAGCATTAATTATATTATTAGAAGAAAATAATCAGAAATTATAAAGAATGTAAAACATTCATAAAATGAGAAGTTAGAAATAAAATATGGGCTGGTCAACTGCTTTGAGAGTTTAAATGTGAAGTCCTATGCAAATCAAAGCATGTGCAATGTACATATATTTTGTTAGTAAAAGATTGAGAATTATTTTGTTTCACTACAGTGTAATCCCTAGTGTTGC
Organism: Hetaerina titia; assembly: GCA_037158775.1. NCBI lineage: Eukaryota > Metazoa > Arthropoda > Insecta > Odonata > Calopterygidae > Hetaerina > Hetaerina titia. The sequence continues at coordinate 33,727,708 of CM073772.1, read as the reverse complement.
TTATGTTTTGTGATAATGAATGAATCAAAAATAAATTATTAGTTTTTAATTACCTGTTTCATTTTTTTTCACCTGAGACATGCCGCCTCAGTTTCACCACATTTAAGTTTAACATTCTTCAAGCAGTCCAGTTATAGCTGGAAAAATTTACTCTTATTCAATGGTCACATGAATGGTCACAATACTGTACATGCAAAGAGGAACACTAATTAGAGACAATAACCTGACTTTTGTAAATAAGTTTCCTCTGTATCAGGTTTGGAATTAAATACAGAAGCTTTGTGTATCTCATTTATAATAGTGACTATGTACTTCTGATATCCGTCAGGGGCAATTTGAAAAACTATTTAATGAAAGCAAATGTTTACTATAGATAGCAAATGTGTACTATTAATAAACGCATACAAATGCTGTTGGCCATAACTATGGACTCCCAATGAGTGGGAGAAGCCTAATAATGTCCTCTACTATTCCCTCAGGCCTTTGAGACCGCCTCCGAGTGTTTATATAACAAGCGTAGGTACTTGACCTGATTAGGGTGACTAATCGCCTCTTCCTGCCCAGCCCCCGCAAGGTCAGGCTGGCGATTCCCCGTCCCAGCGCATAATAAATACTAAAATGTTTATGACAATATGTAGCGTCAGATTCGTCGTATAATCACACTATACTCATCTTGCAGATCACATTCGTCTTTTAAACGAATTTCTGCGGTCAATATTACGAAAGTTAGTTAATGTGAACTTGATATCCTCCGCAATCATTTCAGCGGATTTTTATACATATATGAACAGTTTAAGCGATTGTTATAATAGGAAGAGTGCAATATATCTCATTGAACAATTCTCGATTCAGCTTAATAAGGCTGGTGTGATGATATTTACGATGAGGGATATATCTATTAGCTATCCCTTATTTGCCATTCATAAGAAGGCTGTTTTGGATTGGATTAGGTCTTGTTATTATGGATAAACGCATGCAAATACGGTTGGCCGTAACGTGGGACAACCCCACGAGCGGAAGAGGTTTTATAATTTCCTCTAAAATTTTCTCAGGCCTTTGAGACCGCCTCTGAATGTTTACATAACAAGCGTAGGTACTTTCTGTGACTAATCGCCTCTCCTTGCCCAGCTGCGGCGAGGTCAGGCTGGCGATTCCCCGTCCCAGCGCATAAGAACTACCAAAATGTTTATGACAATGGGCAGCGTCAGATTCGTCGTATAATCACACTATACTCATCTTGCAGATCACATTCGTCTTTTAAACGAATTTCTGCGGTCAATATTACGAAAGTTAGTTAATGTGAACTTGATATCCTCCGCATTCATTTCAGCAGATTTTTATACATAAATGAACAGTTTAAACGATTGTTATAATAGGAAGAGTGCAATATATCTCATTGAACAATTCTCGATTCAGCTTAATAAGGCTGGTATGATGATATTTACGATGAGGGATATATCTATTAGCTATTCCTTATTTGCCATTCATAAGAAGGCTGTTTTGGATTGGATTAGGTCTTGTTATTATGGATAAACGCATGCAAATACGGTTGGCCGTAACGTGGGACAACCCCACGAGCGGAAGAGGTTTTATAATTTCCTCTAAAATTTTCTCAGGCCTTTGAGACCGCCTCTGAATGTTTACATAACAAGCGCAGGTACTTTCTGTGACTAATCGCCTCTCCTTGCCCAGCTGCCGCGAGGTCAGGCTGGCGATTCCCCGTCCCAGCGCATAAGAACTACCAAAATGTTTATGACAATGGGCAGCGTCAGATTCGTCGTATAATCACACTATACTCATCTTGCAGATCACATTCGTCTTTTAAACGAATTTCTGCGGTCAATATTACGAAAGTTAGTTAATGTGAACTTGATATCCTCCGCATTCATTTCAGCGGATTTTTATACATAAATGAACAGTTTAAACGATTGTTATAATAGGAAGAGTGCAATATTTCTCATTGAACAATTCTCGATTCAGCTTAATAAGGCTGGTGTGATGATATTTACGATAAGAGATAAGGCTATCACCTATTCCTTCTTTTCTATTCATTAGACAGCTGTTCTGGATTGGACTAGGCCTTGTTATTATGGATAAACTCATGCAAATACGGTTGGCCGTACCGTGGGACAACCCCATGAGTGGGAGAGGTTTTATAATTTCCTCTCAAATTTTCTCAGGCCTTTGAGACCGCCTCTGAATGTTTACATAACAAGCGCAGGTACTTTCTGTGACTAATCGCCTCTCCTTGCCCAGCTGCCGCGAGGTCAGGCTGGCGATTCCCCGTCCCAGCGCATAAGAACTACCAAAATGTTTATGACATTGGGCAGCGTCAGATTCGTCGTATAATCACACTATACTCATCTTGCAGATCACATTCGTCTTTTAAACGAATTTCTGCGGTCAATATTACGAAAGTTAGTTAATGTGAACTTGATATCCTCCGCATTCATTTCAGCGGATTTTTATACATAAATGAACAGTTTAAACGATTGTTATAATAGGAAGAGTGCAATATTTCTCATTGAACAATTCTCGATTCAGCTTAATAAGGCTGGTGTGATGATATTTACGATTAGAGATAAGGCTATCACCTATTCCTTCTTTTCTATTCATTAGACAGCTGTTCTGGATTGGACTAGGCCTTGTTATTATGGATAAACTCATGCAAATACGGTTGGCCGTACCGTGGGACAACCCCATGAGTGGGAGAGGTTTTATAATTTCCTCTCAAATTTTCTCAGGCCTTTGAGACCGCCTCTGAATGTTTACATAACAAGCGCAGGTACTTTCTGTGACTAATCGTCTCTCCTTGCGCAGCTGCAGCGAGGTCAGGCTGGCGATTCCCCGTCCCAGCGCATAAGAACTACTAAAATGTTTATGACAATGTGTAGCGTCAGATTCGTCATATAATCACACTATACTCATCTTACAGATCACATTCGTCTTTTAAACGAATTTCTGCGTTCAATATTAAGAAAGTTAGTTCATGTGAACTTGAGATCCTCCGCATTCATTTCAGCGGATTTATATACATATATTAACAGTTTACGCGATTGTTATAACAAGAAGAGTGAAAAATTTCTCGTTGAACAATTCTCAATTTAGTTTATTAAGGCGGGGGTGATAGTATTTACGATGAGGGATAAGGCTATGAGCTATTCCTTATTTGCCATTCATTAGACAGCTGTAGTGTACAGGACTAGACCCATTTGAATCTCTTTTACCCAAGGATACGTAAGGTGCTCTCAAGTGTCCTTGAGAGCACCTTATGTGCCCTTCAGTTAACCTTCAGCGGGCTCTGGTTCGGCGGATTTCCCACTCCATGACCTTGAACAGCCCATTTTTCACGTGTTTTGCTCTATTTTGGCTCCAAGAAAATCCAAGAGTTTCGTGCGAATTCTGTGAAGGGTTGAAAAGTACCCAAAGGGTTAAGGTTTCGCGGGTAAATTGATTCTGATTCCCACCGCTGTGTGGCCAATTACTCCGTGGCGCTCTGGCGTAAGGCGGTATCTCCGAAATGAAATGTCGCACAAATGCCATTCTTTCGTTAAGTGCGATTACGAAAAGATAATACCTTGATGTTCGGATCAGGTAATGACAATTTAATGATGGTAATTTATATTTTGTGAATCACGACTACAGATTATATTAATATGATCTCATTGCTTTTTCTCTTGTTCGCCGAGCTTCGATAGGAATTACGGCGATTGTAAGATATCTATGAACTGCGTAATTAATCCGTTAACGAAACTGAAGCCATTTACATAATCCGTATTTAATATGATCCGTTCATAAATTGTCAAACAATTATTGCAATTGTTGTAATGTTCATCAAACAAATAACGTTGGGATTTGAGAATATTCAATCTTCAATAGGTATATATTTATCTCTATTATGCAAGCATACTCTCACGCACATTAAAATATTTCAGCTAATTGCCATTCATTAGAAGAAATTGCTGAACCATATCTTCATTGCTAAATAACAAGCCAATATATTTGTTTGCTACTAAATAATGCTAAGAGGGATGACCAGGTGGCATTATTTTATTCTTTGGAGGTAGTTCATATCCCTTATCATATACTAAAAAAGTCCATACTGCAAATGTATGGATTACTTAAAAATAAGGTAGCCTAGGATGAGGAGAATAATTAGGATGAAGTAGTTCAATGATGTGATTTTTGGGTGCCAGAATTGGGACTCTGCTCTCCCCTAATGATCAGGTTCTTCAAGATTTATAGTTTGTATTTTAATGAAAACATTTTATCATTTTTGCCCGTGTATCTTAAATTGTTCTTAATGCTATTTAGCAATGTAACAGGTAATAATAAATAAATCAAATTTATTTGCTGCCAAAATGTTTTTATTGGAACTATTGCCTCTTGAAAAGGGTGTTAGTAGTATGATGGATATCCATATTAAAGGATTTTGTCAGACTTTACTTTAAAATAGACCGCTTTTCACTGACCTGTACCTGATGATGCTGCAAGTCTGTGAAATGTGTTGTAGTTTAAGTAGTCCTTGGAAAAGTACAATATCTTTTTTTTAATACGGATATTACATACTTCCATGAAGTGATGCCTGAAACCATAAAGTATAATAGGAAGAATGTTTATATATTAAATAAAATGGCTTTAATTTTTATTAATTTAACTATTTCAAGGACTTTAACGAGGGAATGTAGCAGAGAGCTTTGGTTCGACTCTCTGCTTCACCCTAGGTGTGGGTACCAGATCCTCAGAAACAATAGGTGGAAAAGGAACCACTCTCCTTACCCTAGGGTGTGAATTTCATTCATTTCACCAATTTCTTTCACACCCTAGGTTCAAATTTCAACTAGGCGATCATCCCTAAACGATCCTAGGCGACAAATTTCATTCTAGGCGATCCCTCATCTAAAAAACCAACCTTTAGGTTGATAACTGGTTTGTAAGGAGTTAAAATGGTTTGAAATAAGCTAAATGTAAAAGAGGCGCCCCATAATTTGGAACAAGCTTCCAGCAATCAAATCATTAGCTATTTAATTAAGAAGTGCATAGATTTGTTTTTAACTCATTGAGCATTATTTTTCCTGAAGTGGTCTTAGTTTACTGTTTAAACATTTTTGGAATTCCCTTCTACAAGCTCAAAGTTTGCTGTAGCACCACTGACATATACTTCAAAACACCTAGGATTTATAACTTAATTTGGTAATGCATTTAAAAAAGGGAGAAAAATCACCTAAAATAAAATTTCAATTGATTGGAAAATTCAAAGGAAAAATCATATCCCATATTTTGAAAAAAATCAAAGAAATTTGTTTCATTTGAATGATCTCAAATTCATGTAATTTTGACTTAATGAGGTCAGACAATTTCAATTGATGACCTTGGCAACTTCTATATGGCATCCAAACAATATTCCCATTGACCTATACAATCCCAGCCTTGAAACTATAGAGCCAGAAGGAAAAAACATACACAGCCATTTTTTTGTAGAATTTTATTTCATTTATCCTTGTCAATATGATTACTACTTTGGACAACCTGGATAACATTGCTTCTATTAAATACAATTATATCTTCTGCATTATGTGATCATAAGATTGAATTGTAAATGAACTTCAATCTGGATATTAAAAAATTCATTGAGTAGATGCCTTAAATTATTTTCATTCATGAATAACTAGCCTCACTTACCTTACTTTTTGTATTCCATTGCTTTTTCATTCCCATTTGGTATATTTTCTTCGATATGTGCCAATAGACCAAGATTCCAGTCACTTTTCCTCCACTCCAAAATTGGCTCTTATGCCTTAATACCTACCTTTTGTTTATCACCAATATCCTAGAATAAATATTACTTTTCCTGAAATGATAACCACTTAACTAATCTGATGTTTGGTTCAATATTTTCCTGTTTTATTATTTATTTTATTCAGAAAGTAAAAAATTCAAAATGTTTTTTGTTTAACTCTTGATTACATTAACCAAAATATATGTAATTTCTAGTTCCAAATGACCCTACAAATTTTGAGACCTGGTTAATAAGCACTCACTTTTTAAGATTTCACTGCAATTATTCAAGTACATTTTCATAACCCTATAAAATATTTAGCAGAGTAATAAGACATTGCACCACATTCAATTCTACAATAAGTTTATGTATTACCACAGGGATAATTTCTGAGAGGGCAATATGTACAGGTACCAATAAAAAGTAATCATAAAAAAACAATTGAAAAATTCTCACACTATGGATAAAAAAAATAATATCACCTACATCTAATGTCATAAATATTCAAACTCAGGGCCAAAATAATAGCCTCCAGGGTTCTTATTCTGGACAAAAGCCAAAAGTGTAATTTCTTAATAATTAGACCATTTTACATAGTTGACCCTTTGAAAAAGATTAATTCTGAAGATAGGGCTACAAATTTTGCATCATTGATGCAAGTTTTTCAGGTATCACAACAGTTTATTTATGGGAGGCGGCCAACACCTAAGGTCATAAGGATCATGGATGGGAAGGGAAGGGTGGAGAGAAATCTGGTTCCGGCATTAGCCTACTCTTGTCGAAAGGTGCCAAGGCATGGTCTGAACAGATGGGAATGTACGAAACAACATATGTGATATAATGAAAGAAGTATGCATAGGCAGGGCATTATGAGAGACATGAACCTGAAACATGAATTAAATACTAGAGTGCTGAATTAACTTAAAATAAAGTTTTTTTCACTTTACCTACTCTGAAAGATATGAATGGTAATTATGTAGGTATTTTTCTTCTGAAACCCAAATCCTCCAGACTATTTATTTATTGAAAAAAATCCTCCCACATAGGTAACTACTGCCGAGTTGCAATTTGGTAATTAAGGGTTAAGAAAGTTCACTGAGAGATGGTAAAACTTTGGCAACTTGTAGAGTGATTGATTGTACTGGGAAGGAAGACCTTGTGAGATTTTGAATTGGAAAATTCCTCTATCATGTAAATAAAATGTACAGGAAAATAGGCTTTACATCCCTATAAGTGAAAAACCCCTAGCATTACTTTGTGAGATTTGTCAGTTTATAATTAAAAAAAAAACAGAATGGCCAATTAGAAATACTTACCCCTGTTGAGTCATTCCCAGAGAATGTTTGACTTCCCCAGTGAATCAATAATCCCAAATTCAAACATTTCTCATGGATGAAAGTTAACATATATTTTGATTGATTTAATACTTCCCTAGTTTCTTGATATAAACAACTTCAGTTCAGTAGTCACAGATAATATTTTTGTACTTGTTCTGTTCAGAGTATGAGAAGAGAATTACATACACATATGTGAATTATTTGCAATATGTAAAAATTACTTACTTTTCATTATTCAATCTGTATAACCATTAAATTATAACAAAGTACTTAAACAGGTGGCAGGCAGCTACAGAGGTTCTGTAGCTTACAGAGGCTAGCATACATGCTTCCTTAAAGGTAAGAGAAAGGGTATACAAGTGCATTGTGATTCATCATCAGGAATGATAAGAGGTGAAAATATTGAAGGGAGTATTGTGATGTCAACATCCAATCCTCCCACCCACTCCCTAACTTAAAGCCTTCTTAACTCTCCCAACTCACAGTATCCTCTTTTAATTTTTATTCTTCCATTCTCAACTCATTGGCATTAGGAGCAATACATTTATTTTCCACATATCTCTCTTATCATAGGGTCAACTATCTTGATTGGACTTTGAACATATAACTCCAACAGGGTGACACTTTCATTTAAAAATCACATTCTTGAATTTCACACAGGCTTCCTGTTTGTGAGAAAAAGTATATGGTCATTGCTGCTCCACAGTAAAGGTGATTTATTTTAATCACCTTCTATAATTCAGGAGAAAACAGTTCTCAATAGAATACAAGATTGCTTCTTTAAATGGCTTAAAGAAGGTGTATCATGAAGATATTTTTTTAAGAATTTCTCCGATACATGCACTTTAACAATGGAATGTCTTTGCTAAGGGTGTGCAAAGGTATATGCTAACACAAGAGTTATGGGACACACTATGAAAGCATACATAATTCATTTTTACCCACCAATTAAGTGGCTAAAAGAATACACAGATTCACTTTACAGTTGATTTTTATTAGATGTAATTACTAAATTACAGAAGAATTGGAAATAAAGGATAAAAACTCATATCATAACAGAATTTTCATAATTATCTTTAGGTAATATAGAAAAATATTTACTTTGTTTAAAGAAAGATTTATATAATATCTATTTGTGTGACCGAAGAAAGAGAAACAAAACTTAATAACATTAAAAATTTGTAAGAGCTTTTACCTGAATAACATTTAGCTACACAGTGTTAGTTCCTCTAACACTTTAAGCCTAATTTGATTACTCACAAAACTCCCAGTTAGCTAAACAATTATTTTCACCATAAACATTATTGATAAACATACAGTAACAATACAACAATTAATTATGGGATTCCAAAACATGAAGCCTATAACCATATGTATTTCCTACCAACACTGATGATAATAAATTATTATTATTAATAACACTTCAATGGGCCCTTATGCATTTGTTTCCATTTAAGATTATTACCAAATCTTAAATGGAGACAAGCTGTATGATAACCATTCACAAAACTTAACATATTACACAAATAGCAACAATGTATTTGATTTAAACTACAAATTTATTAATTTTATCTTAAATATTGCTCCAGTACATAAATTAAATGCTTTAAGCTGAGATGAAAATATGATATCACTATTAGAGTTAATTGACACAAGAGCTTATGGTAAAACAAAATAGGACTCTTATGTTGTACAAAATCTCACTAACCAATGCCATAGTTTCATATCTACCCGTAATGATTTCATGATTTCTTTTTAAGCAAGTATGGGACATGAAATAGCAAAATTTTTCCATAATTACACAAAATTATTTCTCTCTAAAAGCATCACAAGATCCATTCTCATGCAAAATTTTGGAAAGACCTACACCATTTACCAATGGAACAATAAATGCTATGTAAAAATTTGTAAAAAAAAGACCACACATAATTGAATTCCTCTATTTAAAATCATTCTAAAATTTCAGGCAAAAACTTAACCTTAATAAGATTTACAACTTTCAGGATTGACTTCCACATGTCACATGTTCAAATGCATACCTCTGCAAGGAACAGTTCACATTCGTACTTGCAGCTAGCTCAATTACTTCCTAAAAATGAGGAATTATTCATATTCCTTTCTATACTATATTGTAAATGCTGTAATTATAAATATTTTGCACTCTAAAATTGAAATGAGATAAAGCAGTATGTACCCGATCTTGATATAAATATCAAAGTTAATTTCATGATTCCTGAAAATGAGCCATGACAAGTTTTAATCCAGACATTACTACCTATGCAAAAATAAATTGCAGCTGTCCTAAAATTTTACAATTCAGCTGATGTTTTGGAATGCATTTGTGGATTCATTTCAATTTATTACTACTTTGAAATAGATTTTACTATAAAAATCTGAGTCTTTCATTTTGGAACTGACTATATCTAAAATGCACTCTACTGTACCACTGCTTTATAATTTGCATCTCTTTTCACGGTAATACAACAAATGTATTACACAACACCTGAACATATTAAAACCTTAACATTATAAGCACTATATCCATCTCTTCTTGGTTTTAATTATTCCATATCTATTGAAGAGTGATCAAATCAAAAATACTATTCTTAGGCACATCATTTACATAAAACATTTTCATTTCTAAGTATATGTTTGGGTAACCAGTTTCACATCCTGTATCGTCACTGGGTAAAATAAATGACTCGCAATGGTGTACACAAGGTGACAACAAATTTAATAGAAAATCTTGGGGTGTTAGAGAAAAACCTAGTGTATGCATTTTCTGTAAATGAACCGAAATCTACTTACAGTTGGATTGCTGAGCAATGTAAAAGCTGTTTAGTATATTTTAGCATGTAGCCATGATGTATATTGAATGCAACTAAAGTTGTACAGAAAAGTTCAAGTAATCCCCTATGACTTTATGAGACATTTTACAAAAACTCAATACCATTCAATGTGCAGAGGTGGCTTCCAAGGTTAGTTTTACATGAAGAATTTTTGGCTTGGATATTTCTCTTGTGTTAAAGAGGGAATATTCAGGAGCAGAGGTGTGAGTTTTTTGACAATGGCCACTAGAGCCAATTACCAAAACGTAAAAGGATTTAAATATGAACAAGATAATGGAATCAGAGACTCAAATTACTTCACAAGATACTTTCTGCAACGTGAAATAAACATTGAGCCAAAAATGCTCCAATAGTAACCATCCTTGAGGCTACCATAGCACCAATGAATCATTGTGAAATCCTATGATCTGAAACACTGTTGCCCCTATTAGTTACATTCAAAAGCATTCTGCACATTAATATGAGGATGATCAACATCTTTGATATTCTTTAGCTGTAAAACTGTAACAGCAGATGTGACTTAGCTTACAAAAGTACTTGCTTTCATTTTTTTGCTATGCAAGAGAGATAAGGGGTCTAAATGTACATAGCTCTATGTATGTCAATTTTTATGTGGTATACATGCTGACATCTGTGAATTCAAGGACTACCCAAAAAATTTGAACTATACAAGCATTGCTCCAGCTCATGCAGCTCTAGCCCACAAACAAGTAATGCTTGCAATTACCTGCTTTACTGGTAAATGTTTCATCACCCATAATGAAGTCACAAGGAAAAAGGAACTAAATTTTACCAATATCAACTTGGAAATTCAATCCAACAATAGTACCATGGTATTAAGAAAAAGAGGTAATTTATTGTATTTACGTAAGTCATCAGCAACTCCAAATTCAAATGTAACTGGAAAAGGTAACTCAACATAATATAAAATAGAAAATATGTTGATCAATATAAAACACGTTTACAAGTGCTTCATCTGATCTCATTGCAAATCTAACTGCACACATCTAATGATATGATTTTGATTTATGAGATGCATCACATGAGATGAATTAAGTGAGAAGGGCGGAAGATTTTCAGATGCATATAATCTGAAGACCCAATCACGGACTGTCCCTAGAAATTACTTTAGAGAAACTGCATAAGCACCATTTATTATGATATGACTGGACAGGAAATTGGCTGCAATTATAAATAATTAGAATTTTTAGGTTTTCACTTTTCCAATATCTTTTGCAATTATTTTACTTCTCTCCAGATTTTATACCATGCCTGTGCAGATGAAGTCATGATGGAATGTTTATTAACCCCTACTATTTTCATCACCAATTCTCAGAGAAAAACAAATCTCCAAACCATTTGCAGGATCATAAGAATTCTTTAAAAATCACAATAACTACTTTCCAGTTGAAAATGATAACCCCGAACATTGAAGGATTAGTCTCTGGTCTCTATTTTTGTAAAACAAAATGTAAAATGGATTCTTATACCTGTAAGCTTCATACATGCTCTTAATTCAAAAAGCATTAATGCACTTTCTTTCTTCTAAACCCTTTGTGAGAGGTGAAAATAAATCCAAATAAACAACTGAAAAACAAGTTCAAAGGCATGAAAGGACATCAAATAAAAAACTATGACATAAATGTTCAAGTAAAATTTTACAGTTCACAGAAGAACCCATTAAGTTATTATTTCATATATGCATGAATACAAATCTGATCATGAGATATCGTACAATTATTGTGTGTCACTGTCCATGATTTATACTTTTATTTTCTTCTCTGAAATAAACTGAGAACCACTCCTGGCCAATCAGGGTCACTGTCACCATGGACAACATGAATTCTGGGACCTCCTCTATCCCATGGTGCTCTCCCCTTAAAACAACTGCAGATTTGCAGTGGAAATTGAATAAGTGCCGAGAAACATTCAGTAAAAAAACTATTTTGCCATTTTGGCCATCCCTCAAGCGTGACACCCCTCACTTATCCCACCAGTACGAAACTTTTGCAATGTTTTGATTTTTCTGTTGGGATGGAGATCAGAGAGACACCTTCACCATTCAGAGGTTTGCAGTTTTCAATCCTGCACTAGGTTATATTCTGTATAACCACAACCCTCATGGTAATAATAATAATTGTCATCAGTGACAAATCTAAGAACTTTTCAATAATTTAAACCCTGTGACATTCCCTACTTCATCAGCATATGCATTAAAGACAAGTCAACTGGTCACCGACCACATGGAACCAACAGAGAAATTCTTTTTGGTCATATTTTAGAAATTCTTGCAAAATACAAATTGGAGAGTAGTCATTAACTACTTATCATTTACAATTTAAGTAAGCAATAAACTACAGCCTACATCTCTGAATGACAGACCATGAAAATAATGATGCATTGGGCACTAGATCCAACAGTCTTGAGCGTTAAATCTACACCTCCAACCTCATCAATCCTAACTTCTTTAATCCACCACTAGTCACAACGGATGTATTACATATAAACTCACCCATACCACAAGAATGAGTATTTGGTCATCTAATGCATAAAAAGAGTAGATTTCTACTTAACTATATTAAAATTAAAACTGTTAAAAATATTTGATTCAACGCACATTTCTATGGATATGTATATGGGTAGAAGTTCTCATGGACTTCATATTTTCCTTGTGTATTTTGAAAAAGATGAAAATAAGGTAAACCAAATACAAAGCTGCTATTTATGTGTACAGGCACTTATTCCAGTTCAGAATATTAATAAATGGAGAAGCATCATACCTGACATATTTTTATCCTAAAAATGAATTGTACATCACATTACCTACTCAAAATGGAAAGAGTAACACACAATTAACCATAACTGTAATGTAGCATTATTGCTTTCATCATGTTGGTGTAGCTTTGAAATGACGAACAAAAACTCCAGCGCAGTGTTAATTATATGAATATAGTTTGAATAATAACATGCTCTGAAGTTGAATATGGTTATTTGTTGATAGAATAGTTTTAATGCACTCTCAAGTATAAAAATATGCATATGTTCTTGAACATATAAATTACAACAACAAAATATATGCAAATACTTATGTGGATAATAATCTAAAAACATATGAAAATATTACGGTTCATTTAAAGCTCTCTTGTAAGCGTGACATAATTTGAAGAGTTAAAATTCAAGACCTTTCATTAACAAACATCGATATTATTTTCTACACAATTTGAAAGTTGCAATAGACAAACACATTACCTTGAAGACATTGAAACAGATAACTACCCCCGCGGAAGACGAATGATTAAGAATACGTACACAACAACTTTAACACCATTCTTTTCCACTAGTGATGATCAATGCTCATATAAAGCCATGACCTTTTTCTTTGATCATAGGAGATTCCTGCACATTGTTCAGTTTCATCCTTATGCAGTAAGTTTAAATATTTTATTTCTTCTTAGAACTTCAGGCAGTTTTCAATCCATATCCTACTCCACGAGTATTATATAAAGCACCAAAAAATATGATTTAGTGAAAATAATTATAGGCATAGTTACTTAAGATGATGCTCGTGGGTTATTATGATAGCTGTCTCAGTTTGAACAAAAAACTGAGCATGATATGTGAGTGAAGGCAAAAAGCACCCTAATTTCTTTAACCTTATCTCCCCTATCACTAGCATTTTTATAATAGTTAAAATATAAGTATGCAAAATAGTCCTTTCTTGTGATGCTATAAAAAGTATATCCCCATATGTGTAAACTACAAGAGCAATACATGGAAATATATATGAAGCCAGATAATTGTGTATACCTGCACAACCAACATTAAGTAAAAGCCATATTTGTACAAAATTCAATCAGCAATGTCATCAAACCATATTTACTGAAATAAAACAGGAGAGTGATAACATTTAAAAGAATGGAAAGATGACTTGAAGAAATTGCCACACCAGGAACAATACAGAGTTGCCCCATTTTACCCCGACTTCAATTTTAACCAAGCTCTCCTCTCGGCAAATGTCTGATAAGCTCATATGCACATCCATTCCAGTCATGCCATGGGTGAACAGTTTCCAATTTCCTTTTTTATATGCTCAATTTATCTTTTCCTATTTTTTTGAGATTAACATTATATCCAATGATTATAGAATAAAATTTATACCCATTATTTTGAGTTCATTCAAAAAATGGCCGGTTCTTTGGCAAAAGGGCATGATGCTCAATAACATACATGTAACAGTCAAGCCAACTGAGACAGCAAGCTCATTTTTATTGAAGAGTAATCCCCAGGGAAAGTGATCAATCAAGACAATCTAGAGCTATGAGGATATGGTGAGGCATCAAACACATCCTCATGACTCTTGCTCAGTGTGCAATGGCAACATTAAAGGTAATAAGCCCTGAAATCACATGGCAAAGATATGCATCCCTAGCATTTTTATCTGCTTATTTAGTCTTCAGTTGGATGCAAGTTTTATTCACTCATCAATTTTTTCAAATTTTTTTTATTAATCCTAAGTGAGCATTTTAAATGCATTTTCATTTCTTTAAAATTAAGTGTGATAATATGAATACATGAAGAATTAATTTTCACAATTACACTAACATTAAAAGACATACTGGAATCTGTTCACTGATGTTTAGATAGGGGAATAATGGTAACGTATTACATTTAATGAGGGTCTATTTCTGCAATATGAGGATGTTATGGATTTGCTGAGAGTAAAATATATTTATATTGCAAGATCATTTTTTAAAGCTAGCGATAATATAAAAAAGACATCAGTCAACACTCTCATAAAATTATAATATTCCCAAGGTCACAAAAATAATATAACACATCGCAAAAAGAGAAGGCACTGTTTTTGATATTGGTGAACTGCATTTTTGTGAATATATAAAAGCAGCAACATGCTTAGGTTAAGTTATAAATATTATTCAAAGACGGGAATATGTTACTGAATTAATATGAATATACTACAGAAACTTAATTGGTGCACAACAAGCTGGAATGGATATAACATATTTTCATCATCAAAATTATGGCATGTTCAAAATATTTTTTTATCACTTAAGGATTTTCATAACAAGCAAACAGAGGAAATGCCACGTAATGCTTTGAAATATTAGAAATGCACCCACAATGTCGTACAAGGCCTAGGAGGCAGACAAGATTTTGTAGTACAAGGGAAAAAAACATGTTGGAGCAGCAACCATTGAAGTCAGAACAGTAGGTCATTTACATATTCCATGCATTCACTGCTGATGAAACACATGATTAACATGGAGAATTAAAAGTCATCCTTAGCATTTAATGATGGAACTATCAATAATGCAATAATTGTTACAGCAGAAGGATGAAGGAGTAATTTTGGTTTGAGTGACCCACTCTAGTTAAAATCCTCTAAAGCACCCTCTGTGAATCCATGATGAGGAGTTATTTTACTTTACATATTATTTCGTAAAAAAATCATCTTCCTTTCCAGTAAATATGGTTCATTAATATCAAAGCAGAAAATGATGTTTTTTTTACAAGATCACACTTTTATGTGATACGTGACACTTGATAAATTAATAACTAAAAGTAATTAACACGGATGTGCTGATTTGGTTTCTTATGCTATGTCTTTTATATTGTACTAGAGGTAATTTATATTTTGTGAGTAAATTCTGACTGAGGTCAGTTGACAGGTGATAAAGGATTAAAGGTACTGGTAGTTTATGATTAGTAACATTAGGTCGGATGAAACATTAGTATGCATTTAATGGTTCATCAAATGTGGTCCTCAGCAGGAATTCAAAAGGATCAAAGAACTCCCTAAAACTCAAGTGAGCGGCATGATAGGAGGACAAAGGCATGTAAACAGAATTTTGTCATTAGTTTTTAAGATTGAAACTCAAAAGAAGAACAATCAAAAGCTTAATGCTATGGAATAATGATGTAAATAAAATACTGAGTAGGTCAAAGATTTTCTATAGGAACTCGCTCACAAAATATTAACAAAAATTAGAGCAAGGAACAAAATATTTTAGGAACAAGAGTAAATAAGTGAAATCTATTGGAAGTAGGGATATGAAGCACTTTACTCCACCCTTCATTCTCCTCCAATTGCATGCCACAAGGAAAATTAACAGTTTTCATAACCTCCAATCTCTTTGGTGCTCCTGGGTTTACAGAAGCAATCCTCGAAATGTCTTACCCTCTCCTCTTGACAAATCCTGGAGAATCGCACAGTAAAGCTTTTTCATAAGCTCATATAATCACCCTGCCATCCACATAAATTTCTTGTTCATCCACATACTCACCTTTATTCTTTATCACATTCCCAGATTCTGATAGGGAATAAAATTTCAATGGTGTTCTACCAAATAATCTAATAGATAAATCCAGAGCTAATTGTACCATTAAAAACATCAACCCTATCCACAAAGTAGAACATCTCAAGAATGGACATATAAGGCTGGGGAAACATCCCCACCATGGTATCCATCTCCCAAAGGACACCTAGAATCACTCAGCCCCTCCGATTCCTCGTGTTCCCACTTCTCGAGTTCTGCTTTGTACATGCGTGCTTGTAAAACCTCACGAGTTCTGGGCCTCAACCCAACAAAAGCCACCTTTCCCTGCAAGAAACATGATTGCATTGTAGCTGTCTCTACATTTTCATGCAGAGATCTTTACACACTTACAGTCACACCACACAATTATAAAATTAATATTTTTTGTAAAGAAATAATCGTTAATATCCATAGAATTAAATGTTTATTCATAGCACACTGTGAGCTAATCTGTCTGAAAATAGCAATATGAATGCTCAAGTAGGTATTCAAATACACATAAGATTTATAGACATCTGCATGCCCCTTTCTAAGCTTTTTCTGTATTTTTCTTTGGCATAAATACCAAAAAAAAACCAATATAGAATATCTTTTCAACCAAATGATGGTTTTGACCAAACACAATACCTTAATCGCACCTCCAAAGTCTGTAACAAAAACAAGGCCATCACAGGAAATCGATACACCTGTTGATCAAAGCATATAATTAAAAGCTAAACATACCTCAATGGGAAATTCAATGTGTAGTATCTGCTGAAGCTGAGCGGAAGTAAAGTTACACATCCACTGCTGCACTTCTTCCCACTCCAAGGTTACCATTTGGCGTAGCATCTTCTCCTCTGCAAATAAAGTCAACAAGAGATGCAAATTAATCCAGTAAAAGGTCACACAAGTTTAGTTTCAATGCCGAAAATTAGAAATTTGAAAAATGTAGGGAATGAGAAATTGAAAATTCCATAATCCTAAATTGTTATTAGGGATGATTGTGCTGAAAGCTTATTTTAAGTTGCACTAAATGATACAAGAGCAGTTTTTTACCAACCTCAGATAGGCATTATTAAAAAAGACAAGTGAATATTTTAAAATTATATTATTGCTAAAAGTTATATACACTTATGATTACTTTTTGAAATAATCACCTTGACTCTTGAGGCATTTTTCATACCTATGGACAAGCTTTACAATACCCTCTTCCTCTAAAATGTAGCCGCTAATGAATTTACATGAGTTTTGATGTTGTCTTGAAGCTCCTCGTTGGTTTGGAAGGGTTGTCCTCCTAGCCACTTCTTCAGTTCAAGGAAAAGATTAGGGAATTCACTTAGCTCTAGGTCAGGACTCTATGGTGGGTGATCAAAAATGTCCCAATGAAATGCTCAACAGTTGCACCAGCACTGTGAGGATGGGCGTTGTCATAGATCAGAACAATTTCAGTAGTCAGCATGCCTCTTCTTTTGTTTTGAATGGCTCTCCACAAACATCAGGACGTTTGACAATAAACAGCTTCTTTAATTATTATCCCTGGCTGCATGAACTCAACAAGTAACACACAGTTTTGGTTGGCTGAAAAACCTGGTAGCCATAACCTTTCAATTGTTGAAGGTATGTTTGATTTTTTTTGGTTTGTTTGGTGAATTTGTGTGCATCCATTGTTGTGATAACCAGTGTATTTCGGGCATGCCATTTTGAATTCACACCTCATCTCCAGTAACAATTGATTTCCAAAAGTCTTCTCTTTCAGTGGCATAATGGTCACGGAGCATCAAAGGTGAACCCATTCGGTGAATTTTGTGGTTGTCATGCAATATTTTTGGGACCCAGTGAGCACAAATTTTTGCAGCCTAAATGTTCAGTAATGATGGAGTACAGAGAAGATCATGAAACTTTCAGAAATTCCATAGAAAAACAACTATGATGAACCTACGGTTTTCCCTAACCACTTCGTCAACTCGTTGAAGAATACTGTCAGTAGTGACAGACTGGCATCCTTTACCCCTTCGTTGTACCGCATCAGTTCAGCTATCTTTAAATTTTCAACACCATCACTCAAAGTTTTTTTCCATAAACTTGTCTCATTCTTCCATGGATTTCTGCAGCACCATTCCCTTCTGCTTGCATGAAATTAATAACGTTTTGCAATGTCATGTCATGTGACTGCTCCTCAGCACAGAATGGTGACTTGAGCTCGGCAATGGCCAAGTGTGTGGTGTGGGAGATGCTAGATTGCCTACTTGGCACACCACCCACCAGTCCCTTGTCTAGCGTTTATGCTGTGCAATTGGGAGGTTGAAAAAAAAACTGCCCTTGCATAACTGAAATGACACTTTGATTAAAAAAATGCATAGATCTGCCAAAATTTATTTCCCTTCCAGAGAATATCTCAATGGGTAAAACCTCAGTAAAACCATAGGTATTTTGCTAAATATGGTGCAGGGCCAACAAAATGTTTATCAAGTTCATGGCTATAGTATATGTTACAATAATGCAAAATTCTATTGCTAAATTACGGGCATCCATACTAAATATGTCATCACGGTAAAACCTCAACTTCAAAATTCAGGGGCTAAAAAGAAATTAAATTGTAAATGTCAGGGTCTGAAACAAATGAACTTAAAAGAAATGTATTCTTCCAACTTCACATTTTTGTGGTGAAACCATGATGCTGTTTCATCAATCCATTAAAATGCTAACTTGACCTACACAGTTTGTAATTAATATTCAGTAATTTATTACATAAAATTCATCATTATTTAGTTATAAATTTAGCTGTTTTTTCAGGAAGAAGCACTTGCTGTCATGAGTATTAAGCAAAAAATATCATTATGAATGCCTAATCAAGAGTGTGAATTGATGAAGAATAATCCCTGGGAAACCTCATAATGCACCATCGAGGTCTATATTCCAGAAATTAAATTTGCTACCACTACCATGCATTTATATTATATTTTTAATTCTGCATATAAATAAAACATTCATAATTATTCCTTTAACTCTGACTATCATCATCATTGCATCAGAGGAAGGCACAACATCCATTATGGGAATATTTGAGCTAAAGCATTAAAATTAGGGCCCAGGGAAACGTGCATCAGAGTATACCCAAAGGTATAAAGAATACTTAGGGTACTACTGCATTCAAATATAAATTAAAAAGATATCTACAATGTAGCATGTTCTACTCGGTTCATGAATATTTCAACAATATTCCTGATGCAAAAATTTCAGAGTGTAAAAATCATTCACCTTGACCGGGATTTGAACCCAGACCTCTCAATGTCTGGCTGAGTGCTTAAGCCAGTTAAATTCCAGTGTTTAGGAGGACCCCTCAGTAGCTTAAGCACTTGGCCAGACATCGAGGGATCTGGGTTCAAATCTCGGTCAAGGCAAATGATTTTTACACTCTGAAATTGTTGCATTGAAATGCATATTAGCGGATGACTCCGTTAAAAGTTACTTCTTGTAGTATCTTGAAATATTCCTGAGCTGTGAGTACATACTTTTAGTTTATAGCAATGCTCTGAGTCTACACGCAGTTTATATTAATGCTCCATGATTTTTTATGGATGTTTGTGAGCATGTTACATTTAATGTGCATGTGTGTGTCTGTGCTATGCTTAATGTAATTGTCAGTGCCATATTTTGTATCTCCATTGAGCCTGTATGCATTTTACTCCTTTTTGACATGCCTTGTATCACGTAAGTTAACCATACACATGGTACTTTTGTAATATGTTCTTTGGGGAAATAAAATTTATTACCATTATTATTCCCTGATTTGGGTGGAAAATTATGTTACAAACAAGAACAAATATTGAGATTTAATAATATAAAAACTCATATATTTTTTTTCCAAAATATCTTGCTGTATATTGAATGTTTTTTTAAGACCAAAGGTTTCATTATTCCTACTGAGAATGATATGAGGAGCTTAGGACCCAAGTCCGGACAATGCTCTCAGTAGGAAGAACAAAACATTGAGCCATTAAAAAATGCTTATTAAAGAGCAGGATACACTGAAAAAATTATACACATAGATAAATCATTATTCGCTGAAAAAACCTTCAATTACATAAGATTAAGTTGAAGATTACATAAAAACACTCCTTTCTTCTATCTTAAATAATTTTTTTCAGAATATTAACTTATAGCACAAAAATATTTTCCTCATGTTCCAACTTACCGTCAGTCTTTGATGTTTCCTTCTTGTATTCTATCCTAAAACGAAAAGCTTCCAATATTGATGCAACTATGATTGTGAGAACAATCATTGTGACGAGATAAAAAATCATGAAATAGATTCGGCTCCACTGAGAATTAGATGCTGCCACATATCCTTCCATTATCACAAACCAATTATTGACTACTGTTAGTTCAAACAGGGTGACAGCACTGCTAGTTAGGTCACCAAAATTATTCAAATGATAGTATCCGAGGGCTGCTCCTACTCCTGTTGATGAATTTACACCAGTCGCAGAGCCATCATCAGTTTCATAGTAGCTGGCTACTGTTGAGTTCCTATAAAAGGAATAAATTAAGATAAATGCAATGCCATTAATGAGAAAATTCTCCTTTACAACACTCCCATGAAATCACTGGCTACTAACACTGATGATAATTATGATATTTAATAGCAAAAAGATGGGACTTCTATTTCGGAAGGACATGTAGGAAAACAAGTTGTCTGTTAGGCAATTCACCTTGGCTCTTTTATTGATCATGATACTGGTGATAATAATGCCATTAAAAAATCATTCAAGTAAATAATATTTTGGAGTTGGATTAAGTAGAATCTGCTGACCTAATAGAATCAAAATTTGCCTAGAGTTGTCTCAGCATTAACGATGACATTTGAAAGGCCTTACCTTTGCATATATTACCCAAGGATTATTTTTTGAAGCACTACATCAGAAAAAAATATGTCTTATAAGCCATCAAATACGGTAGCTGAAATTGACCCAGTAAAACTATAAAGAAAATATCTATAAAATCATGGGATCGATATGGGTGGATGGGAAGGATTTGCTTACTAGCCAAAATAATGATACATTATTATGAAATATATTAAGAGATTTAGGATGACAATGTTACTGAAGTTATGCCTGAAAACATCGAATATATGGAAGGCAATGTTAATTTAGCAACATTTAAATTCAGCAAGAAGTGCACATGAATGTTGGAACACCGTAAAAGTTTACTTATGCAAGACGAATCTATGGATTTTCATCTAATTTTTCAAAAGTTCACCATTTGTTCATTTATTCATATTTTCAGGATTTGAAGGGGCATGCAGTACACTGAGAACTTTAAAATAAGCTCTAGGTGTCATCCTATTATTATATACGGTTATAAAAATATACAAGTACTTTTCTATTTACAATAATGAAAAAATTTTTGCTTTCTCAAAGACCTTTAAATTTCAAGAAAAACATTTTTTATCCAAGTCATAATCAAGTATTTAGAGAATGAAAAATATCACAAGATTATGAACATGGTTAATCATTTCAACTGTGAAACAATACAGTAAAAATTTATTATACTGTACAATACTGTTGTCAAATATATATCATTATTGACATCCAAATATTTATGCCAGGTGTTATCTGAAGACAATAACAATTGCAGGAAATAAAGTTAGTCTTGAGTTTATAATCAAGTAGGTAAAAAAATGCAACAATTTTGAAGTGTACAAATCATTCGTCTTGACCAGGATTAAAACCTGTGTCCCTCAATGTCCAGCCGAGTACTTTAGCCTGTTAAGCTACTGAGGCATCCAATTCCACTGAGAAATTTCACTCTGAAGGGTTCAAATCCCAGTCAAGCCGAATGATTTTTACACTTTGAAATTTTTGCACTGCAATGTGCATTAACGGATAACTACATTAAAAGTTACTGTCATGGCATCTCCTGCAGTTTCTTCAAATTTGTCAAGCACAGACATGCCAACTTTCAAAAATGAAAAATCAGGAGGACATGCCAACTTTCAAAAATGAAAAATCGGGAGATTTTTAGAAGTGTATCACGAAGTAATCACTTTTAATTACCACAATATTTGCATGGCACCTTAATCCCTTTATGACACTTTGCCAATTTTTAATGAATGTCACACTTTATTAACATGTTAAGCTAAGTACACAATTTGAACAGTTCATCAAGAATGTAAGAAGGAAAAATCGGGAGTCTCCCGCTTAAATCGGGAGAGTTGGCATGTCTGCAAGCAGGTAGAGTTTTGTTTTCCATTAAATCCAGGATTTTCATAATTAATTGAGAAACTAAACTTAGTAAACATTTTCCTAAACCATGGAATATAGAGGAGATTAGTACACTAACTGAAGAAATAAATTTTCTACTTTCCATTATAATTTCAAGTAAAATTATAGCATGCATGCAAGTATTCAATTACTTCATGCTAACTGTTATCAGTATTCAGTCAGCCAACATGTCAGCATTCCCAACTCAGGTGAAAGAAAGATGAAAAGAATAAATACTCTTTGTACATTCACCTTGTTTACTTTACAGTCCTGGGACAATGTGTTAGATATTGTATGAGGGAGAAATTTTAAAGTACATTATCTGAGCTAAGTTTTGTGACTGTACATGTTTGAGAACGGGAGTTTCCAAGCATTCAAATTGTAAAGGAATGGTCCATACACAATTTTCCCAAACTTTATAGGAGTTTGGGGAAGTGTTACAGTTGCTTATTTAAATATCACAGTCATTTCTGCTATCATTACTACAACTAATGATCGTCAGTTTCATTTTCCTACAAATTTTGCTTCTGTCAGAATTGGAAAAGTTTCTCCATCACTTGAAGTTTAGGAAAAGTGGATACTACCATCACTATTCAAAGAGCCTTGGCCATTTATGCTCAATCAAATTAATTGGTGAACTGAAAATAATTTAAATAGTCTTTTCAGTTCATATTATTCAAGATCAGCAAAGACCACATAGCTAACCAAACTAAAAAATATATATATATATAACACTCACTTGCAACAATTTGCCATGTTATATCCTGAGAAAAATTCCATGCCCACAACAGCAAAGGCATAGTAAAGAATAGCAAAAACCAGAGCAGCACAGCCCATGTGCGGTACGAGGAGAAGTAGTGTGCCAAAGACATCACGGTATCTCTTCTTGAGTCGAAACAGGCGCAGCATTCGGAGGGGGCGGAGGACAACGACTGCCGTAAGAGATGGGTCCACAGCTCTTGCCATCAGCCCAATGAGGCATGCCAATGTCACACTAAAGTCCCATGCATTCCAACCAGAGGCAAAATACTTTCTGACACCCAACGCCATCACACGGATGACAGCCTCTACTGAGAACACTGATATGAGAGATTGATAAGCCTTAAATTATCATTCAACTAAGTAAACTTTTTTGCCAACAAAACAATAGACATAACCAAATACATATATTTCAGTAAAATATTATCTTTATGTTAATTCTTTATCCCCATTGAATAAGGTTCCATTTATTTCTAGGATTTCTGTTTTGAAATTAAGTTTGAATCTTGCAATTAATCTTACAAAGCAATATTCTAAAGAGGTAACATTTTTTTTTTTTTTTAAAGCTTCCATCACATCACCATATGCTTCAATTACTCCCATTTGCCTAAAGGTATAATGTTTACAGAGCTCAACCACTAAAATGTAATTATATAATTTTCTAAAAAATCACACTAGACTAGGCTTTGGAAAAAAAAATTACTTCTTATATAACCTGGAATGGCTAGGTGAAGAAATAATTATTAATCATAATCAACCAACATTTTGAAAATTATATCATCATTTGTACACATGCATTGATTACATTTTGGAAATTGAGAGAATAGAATAATTGTATGAACTTCCTGAGGGAAAAATATCATGCCACAGCTAGCATAATAATAATCTGCAACTTTTAATGATTTTCAAAAACTTTACAATGTCAATAATACCCAGGAGATTAATAAAAAATCAGCTTACAGGTTTAACCAAGGGATACTAAAATTGTTCCCATGTCACATAGGAACTAAACATTTTTTAATAGGATTAGCATTTACAAGGATACTTACATCCAATGAAAAACAATGTATCCCAAGATGCACAGACTTCAACAGCTGACAACTGTAAGTTAACTGATGAAAGAGCAATCCTAGTCATCATGGCTATTCCATTTCCAGCAACTAGAATATCTGAAACATATATGATTTTATGGTAGTAAGAGGCATTCTAATAATTACACAAAAAAGGTAACTTGATTAAAAAGACAGCCATAAAAAACAGATGCTACCTTCTACAAAGAATAACATGTTTTTGTCCATTTTCTGCAAAGAATTTTACACTCATGTTGCTTAGTGATATAATGGAATAGGTATATCATTATAAGTATATCAGAGGTGTAACACCCATTTTCCCATAACCTTCCAAAGAGTGTATGTTGTGAAATGCAGAAAATTACAGGAATGAAGAGCACCAAAAATGACATGAATATGATAGGATAAACTATCGAGACAACCTAAAGTAAAAATGCAACACTCATAATGATGTAATTTGAACACCTGCCAGTTTTCACAGAGACCTAAAAAATACCTCGATTTTCACTAAGGTTCATTTTCGAAGTATTTTACACTTTCTCTCAATCTTACTCTCAAAAGTTCCAATTACTGATGCTAAAGAAAAGGATGGCAACAGATTAGAATGCCTCCAGAACCAGCATTTGGAGGTTACATCAGTCCAACAATTAAAATAAGTGTTTAGAGTACCATATTTACATATTTGCTCCAAAAGACCTCTTTAACACGGGAAAGGCACCAGGAGATTGTCTTATTAGTAGATCTCCAATGTTAGCTATTTTTAAGCATGTTACCCTGTACTCTCTCAAGTTAGTGAAGATATGGGGACAGGATGAGCTGAATTGGGCCTGACCCTTCCCTCAATCATTCTCTAATTGCTGCATGATGACATATGTGAGCATCATTCACTCTTTAGAGTAGAGATAAAAATTCTGCATTTATACATACATGTATGCACAGTGAGAAGAGGAGGTTCTCTCCACTGGGAACATCAAGCAGTAGGAGGGGTAAATTAAAGCAAATGGGGAAGTTGATAATGAGGTGCATATCACACATGGTTAAAATGAAAATTTTCACATTCCACCAGCAAAAAAGAATGTAGTACAAGTGGGGATTTTAATCGTAAAATGATTTTCAGTCACTCGTGGCTTGTCAGGTTTATCAGGGACAGATCCACTTAACCAAAATTTACATAACAATTGTACTCGGGATAGGAATTAAAACAGGGTTGTCTGCTATCCCCCCAACTAACCTGACCATCAAGAATTTACTGTTTTTGCCCATTGCAGTTGGAAGATTTTGAAATGCCTTAAATGTGGTACAACATTTTAGCAGTGCATTTACACTTACAGACAATGAGCTCAAAGTACTGCCATCCAACTATCTTCCTGGCAACTGAGCAGAGAAATTCACCAAATCTTCTGAGCACTGGACGATCACTTGGGTGGAAATGAAGATTTTCTTCACCGTCCTCCTTTGGAGCCTGCTCCCAAGACAACTGCAAGCACTCATACAAGTGACAGAAATCTTTCAGAGAGAGAAAGTTATGGTCACTTTGTTCAGAAAGCAAAGCTTTGTACGTGAGCAGAATATCTTTTATGCCTGCAATATACAAACAACAGCATGCTGTAATTTATGACAGGGCACCACATTAATTTTTAATTTAGTTAGTTATTTTCATAAAAATGAAAGAAATATGGTTGAATGAAGACCTTTCTATAAACTGCACCATAGAAAATGTCCAAATTTAAAAAAACTTGGATATTGGAAAACTTTTGGTTATTTGTTTATATTTCTCAAAAGCGTTTTTTTGAATCATGTCATATTGCTTAACAAGTTCTAAATTGCAGCCTACATAATTAAAAGATCACAAAAAAGTGATAATTCTGCTGGAACACTGACCACATGCAGAGCAGGTAACACACAACACGTTTACTTTGAAATCATTTTGGTTTTAGCTAGAGAAGTGTGACACTCTGCCTGTCACATAAGAAAGGTGACTAGAATTATAGGTTAATTTAATAATTTTAACCACAAAAATGGAAGCATGAACAAAAATAGAATGTTTCTCTTTAACCAATTAATGGACCAAGGCTGTTAGAGTACTTTTTGCTGATCATGATTAATCAAATCCCTTAGAACAGTTTTGGAATATTATTCTTACTCAGATTATTTTATAAACAACCACAAGGTACACACAAAACATTAACTTACTTTTCTTTGGAGCATAGAAATGCATAAGCCCACGAAAGTGCATAAATGGAAGAAGGCGGTTATGTGATGGATGTCTTGACGTCAGAAGATGAAATGCATGTCTACAAGCTTTCCTCTTGTGTAGCCATAACTTCTTGAATTTATTCCTCTCAATGGACGTGAACGTGTCATACACCACTGCTAATAGCTTAAAAATAAATAAATTATTTACTAAAAATACATAAATGGCAGCAAATAAAAGCACACAAAGGTTGCAGAAATCATAAAATTTATTTTGTAAACAATACTAACCAGGTTCATCAAAAAGAAGACCATTAAGCAAATGTAGGAAATGAAAAACAAGCAAGACCATCGGGATTTTGCATAGGAAGGCATCATCACACTCGGAAAACTGCAATAAAAATGCAGGATTCTAATTAATTCCTGTCTCACAAAAAGGATTGGTTACAATATTCCAACAATTCTGATTCTGATAACAATGTTATGGCTAAAAATTGACCACCTTCAAATTCAATAAGTTTTCATGTTCTCCATAAAAGAATCTTCCATTGTTGAGTGAGGAGCACACAAAATAAAGTGAAGTGAATAACTAACTACCACAAACAAATTAATAAGATTTATAGCTTAATATAAAGCCAGTGGAAGTTTTTACCACCTATGAATGTTTGAGCAGCCCACATAATTCCAGTGATATTTGTGCATGATTTCTTTATGAGCATGATTGCTTTTTCAATGCATTTGCTAGGAGTTTCATCACCTTGAACTAAAATTTTTCAAGTATACTTTTCCATATTCACAATCCTTCTTTGAAAATGCTAGGTTGTGTACGACTGAAGACAGCAAATATGGTTCTCCTTCATGCAGCAGATATTGCTATATGCAACCTCAGCAAGTTCAAGAAACAATATTTATAAAGCAATATCATTTCAATCCCAGAAATTGCATTGGCCAAAATCTGAGATGGTACCTAATATAAGATGAATGGGATTTGAACTATCATTTTAGAAAAAGCCTTTGATGTACAGGCATGGTAATGGAAGTATGAACTAAGTTTATGATGAAGAAGTTCTTGTTTTTTACAGCACAAATGTTGCATTTAATCACATTGGTATATTTTCTAGCAAAGTAACACATTTTAAAAAGCAATCAAGACATTGCAACCATGTAATAAAAGAGTATCTAAATATTTAAACAAATACCAAAGAGAAACTTGGGATGACACTAGGCATTTCTAAAAGAAAAACTGCCTTACCCATCCTTACCCAGAAGATTAAGACTGGGGATGTCAAGGTGAACATTCGATAATAAAATTGTTTTATCGCAACTTAGTCACTCTTCTGTAATCATGATGTGAGTCTGAGAAGCCACAATTTTTCCATGAATTTTTATGAGAATCTGTATCATCCAATTTTTATTGAAAAAACTTATTTTTGGGGCTACAGAATCAGTAGAGTGAGGATTCATGAAGTGATATTACCAATGGTGGCAAGTCACTGGTAGTAAGAGATACAGAATACACTTTCAAGATAAAACAAGCTCACTCAGGCACTTGATGGAACTTCTTCATACTGAAGAATATGTGAAGACAGTTCCACAGAGAAATTTTTTATTCCACATTCATGATCTAGGTTTCACAATTGTGTGAATATCACGTATTTGGATACATTTTTTCAAATGTACATAAACCTACAGAAGGGATGGTGATTGGGAAGCAGGGTGAGGGAGGTAGACTAATACTGGATTATCTGGATCATAATGGCGACTTCCGGTAATACTTGTGATAATTGCTCCAAGAATATCCCTGAAAATCAGGTATATTTGGAATGTGGATTCGGCTGTAAGTCATTTTTCCATTACGGATGTGTTGGCTTAACAGAATCAGTGGCGAATTCCGTAGCTAACAGCTCGCAATTACTCTACCGATGTGAAAAGTGTTCGTTTGGCCCATGTGACGCCATCAAAAAAATCGAGTGTAAACAAGACAAAGTTCTGCAGATAGTGACAGATCTACAGGTCAAGCTAACGGACTGTCTAAACTTAATAAATAACCAGTCGAAAGAAATAGCCATGCTAAAAATGTGTCCACTGAAAACGCAGGAGAAATCGAGGGAATTTCCGGGTGACGTTAAAACACCGAGTGCTAATTCAGTGGAAAGTGAGCGATTCCAGCATCTCGAAAAAACTGCA
Organism: Hetaerina titia; assembly: GCA_037158775.1. Taxonomy (NCBI): domain Eukaryota; kingdom Metazoa; phylum Arthropoda; class Insecta; order Odonata; family Calopterygidae; genus Hetaerina; species Hetaerina titia. Next base: position 33,698,954 of record CM073772.1, on the reverse strand, counting down.
AAGGAGAAGAAAAGCAACATGGAACGATTTAATTATCCCCAAGTCGTAGCTACTGATAAAAATATAAATAATAAAGAGCATGATCCGAAGGAGACGCTGCCGTACTCTTCCGTTGCTCGCAATGGAAATTTGCAGCCGCCGCCTATGGAACCGCATACCACTACATGGATCACGAGGAAAGAAGACGATGAGGGCTACACCATGGTCACAAATAAGCGGAAACCTCGGCCGAAACCGATTGTGGGGACGTCGAATTCTGACAGTTATTTAGTCGGGCTACCGAGAATGGTTCACATACACGCATGGCGTTTCAAAGAAGACACGACGATTGAAGCAGTAAAAAACTATATATCAATTAAAATACCTGGCCAGCACTTTGAGATCGAGCAGCTGAAGGTATCTAGAGGCACCTACACCTCTTTTCGTGTATCCGTTGGGGAAGACCTAAAAGATGTAGTGGAAAGTCTCGGCTTTTGGCCGAAACATGTTTGTGTGAATAGATATTTTTTTCTGAAACCCCACCTGACCTCCTCGAAGGGTTAGTTAAAATTAGGCAGCGTTTAACAATCGCGCAAGTTAATATTCAGTGCCTCAGGAACAAAGTGAACCTGCTCGAAGTGGCCATCAACGAGTGCGAACCAGACATCCTGTGTATTACTGAGCATTGGTTAAAATATGACGAACTAATGGTTATCTCACTTTCAAATTACTCACTAGTGTCCTCATTCTGCCGCACCACACATAAAAATGGAGGTGTGGCCATATTCGTTCATAGTACGAAGTAGAATAAAGGGTAATATTAAATCAATTAACGTGCCTGAGATGGAAGAACAAACTTTTGAATGTGCAGTGTGTTTCCATGAAACTCCAGTGGGACTGCTCGTGCTCATTTCCATCTATAGATCACCAACCAGGGACTTTCATGCATTTATTAAAAAACTTGACCAACTCTTTTGCACTCTATATGCAAACAACCGGATACTTGTGTTGAACGGCGACCTCAACTGCAATCTCCTAGTTGACTCCCCTCACAGATCTGAATTGCTGAATTTATTCAAAACCTATGGCATGGAATGTTTTAATAATAATCCCACTAGAGTCACTCCCACATCCGCCACCCTAATTGATTATGCTGTGACCAATGTCAACCAAGAAAAAGTAGCAACAACAGTTAGTGACCTAGGTATATCAGACCATAGTATGGTGAAAATAAGTACTGATATTAACCAACCAGTGGCGAGCTTAAATGGTAAAACCTACCTAAGGCGGTCCTTTACCCACGGAAATATGCAGCATTTTCTGTTCCTTCTACAGTCCCAAAACTGGGACAGTGTCTATGACCTTAAGTCAGTAGACGAAGGTTTCAATTACTTTTATTCAATTTTCAGACACAATTTCGAATTGTGTTTCCCAGAAATACAGCAGAAAATATTCCATATAACAAAATGTAAGCCATGGCTAACTGACGAGATCCGTTACTACTCAACTATCCTTAAGAAACTTGCTATCTCCAGTAAAAGTTCTAACAATCATGAGCACCGGTTACTCTATAAGGAATTTCAAAAGTATTACCGTAAGCTGATTTCTACTACGAAAAGAACTTACAATGACAATAAGTTACTTAATTCCAATAATAAGTCCAAAACCGCATGGGAAATAATTAATGAGTGTAGAGGTAAGAAAAATCCACAACTTGCTCTCCCCAAACTTTGTAATCCTGAAAATAACATTGCCATAAGCTATTCATCTCTAGCTAATAAATTTAACAAACATTATGTATCAGCTCCTTGCCCAATTACTTCTCATGCTAATGTGCTTTTTGCAAATGCACCATCATCAATGTTTGCTAAGCCTTGTTCTGAAACCAATCTAAAAACCATTGTCTCCTCACTCAGAAACAAATTCAGTACTGGCCCTGATGAAATTCCTGGTAAAGTTGTTCATCATTGTTTTGAAGCCATAAAAGCACCCCTTTTATTCTTAATTAATGAATCATTGACACAAGGGATTTTCCCATCCCAATTAAAAGAATCAAAAGTAGTGCCCATATATAAAAACCATGGCTGTGTAAACGATTTAGACAACTACAGACCAATAGCGGTCCAAAATACATTTGCTAAAATATTCGAAAAAGCCATGTTCATGCAAATAGCACCTTATCTTGAAAAAAACCTCCTACTTTCAAATTCTCAGCATGGATTTAGATCTGAAAGGTCTACCACAACCGCCATATGTCAGGCTATTGATATTATACTTAATTCATTAGATGCTAAACGCAAAACTCTTGGAATGTTTTTTGACTTGTCAAAAGCTTTTGACAATGTAAACCACGATAGACTACTAATTAAACTCAATAGAATAGGGATTAGAGGAACTCCTCTAAACTGGATGAAGTCCTACATTCACAATCGGACTCAGAAAGTAGTGCTATCAGTAGATGGGTCAAAATATTCATCCATAGCATACCGAGTCATAAAAGGCATTCCACAAGGCTCAACCCTTGGGCCACTCCTTTTTCTGATATATATCAATGACCTACCTAGCTGCTTACAGAATTATGAAGGAATTACACCAGTGCTGTATGCTGATGACACTAATGTAATAATATCGACAGAAACTTACCCCAGCCTAGTGGAAAAATCACAGTCTGTCACACTTGCAATAAACAAGTGGTGTACAGACAACTTTCTAGATCTAAATGTAAATAAAAGTAAAATAGTATACTTTACACACAATAAAAATGCGACTGATGATCTGCTGGTAAAAATTAATGATCAATCAATTGAGAATGTGACGGAATGTAAGTTTCTAGGCATTTCTCTGTCTGCTAATATTTCTTGGGATATGCATGTAAAAGCCCTTCAGCATAAGCTCAGTTCAACTTGCTATTTATTAAGACACTTGTATGAAACTACAAGTAAAAGTATACTATTGAATTTATACTACGGGGAAATTTATTCAAATATAACCTATAGTATAATATTATGGGGATCAGCTGCTATCTCTCAAACCATCTTTAAAATGCAAAAGAAAGCCATTAGAATAATTACCAGGAAACCTCACAATGCCCCATCAAGGCCTATTTTCCATGAATTAAAATTGCTACCACTCCCGTGCATATACATTATGTTCTTAATTTTGTATATTAGAAATAACATTGGAAACTATTCTCTTAACTCTGCCTATCATCATCACTACACCAGAGGAAGGAACAACATCCATTATGGGAATGTTAGAACTAAAGCATTGAAATTAGGACCCAATGAAATGGGCATCAGATTATATAACAAACTACCCAAAAGTATAAAGGAAACTAAGGGAACTGCTGCATTCAGGCATAAATTAAAAAGATATCTACAACGCAATATGTTCTACTCGGTTGATGAATATCTCAACAACATTCCTGACTAGAAGGTTTATACTCTTTGTTTATAGCAATTGTCATGGTCTGATTCATGTTGGTTATTCAATTATTGCCTTAATTAATATTTCATGTGCATGTAACAGCCAATGTGCATGGCGTTATGTCATATATTATGTAACTGTGAGCACCATTTCATTTCTTTGTATCTTAATTAGAGCCTGTGTCTTTGTTCCTTATTGACGTGCCTTATATCATGTACATACACCATCCACCCGGTATTTTGTATTGTGATCTCTGGGCAAATAAAAAGTAATAATAATAATAATAATAATAGAGGTTGGAAATGAAGAAGGAACAAGAGGGGTGGGGATAATACAACTCCAAAGATAATGCTATAGCTGATTATCATAAAATATTTTCAGTTATTATTACGGAGGGATGAAGTTCAAATGAAAATTCACAATGAATAAGTAGTTGCATGGCATACTAATGTCGTGCAGGCTGTATTCTAGTATTACTCTTCTTAGGGCTAAAGATAGACAGTGATTTTCAACCCTTTGCAAGCAAAGGAAATATAATACTATAATCGTTTGAAATACTAATCACATCTACAATCATGTTGGCTTAGGAGGTAAATTGAAAGCAAAAATATTCTCTACTCAATTAATAGGAATTATAATTGACAAACAAGTTACATACATGTAGGTGGAATACATTAGAACATTGGGTAATTGACCAAACTCCATTTGTTACCTTTTACTTATCTCTACATATGCATACATGATAAGTATGGTAGTCCAAACAGCATTAAAATTTAATATTCAAGGCATTAAATTATTAAAGTATAAATGATGAAAAACTTACTTTGCTGCAGTAAGGAGGACATAGAGGTTCACAAAGCTGTCAAGTAAGGTTGTGAAATAAGGATCTGTTTCAGTTCCACCAAAGAGATAGAAGCCTAAAAGTGAGTAAAGCATTAGGCAGAAGAAGACTAGGCCCAGCATGTCACAAACTGGAGGCATTGACTGCAAAATCTGTGAAAAAATTAAAAGGATATCAATTTTTAAATTGATAACATTAAGAGAACATCAATAGTGCACTTTGTAAATATGTACCTATTTATCAGAAAAAGTATTGCCCCTTTATAGCTCAATAAAATAAATACACACAAATTATGTCCGGAAATTATCGTGCGATGCTATATTTTGAGAAAAATGGCATACCTAGCAAAACGAGGCCTTAGTCCCCTTGGGACCTCACACACTTATCTCAGTCTCTTCAACTTTTCAAAACAATAGGCCGAAGTCCTTTTTTTTTTGAATGTCCATCAGCTGTCTCATCACTTTCTACTTTACCTCATCAACTAACTGCTTGGAAGACTGGGCTTTTGTTTTAAGGTCAAAGCCATAGGGTTAGACCATGATGTCTCAAGTTATGACAGTTTCTATAAAACCCCGGTCAACGTTTGCAACTTGGAGCAAGTCCCCTGCAGCTGAAGCATGAAATTCTTGACGTTGAAGAGATTAAAGAGAATGAGACGAGGCAGCGGATGAACATTCCAAAAAAGAACTTAGCAGATTGTTCTGAACTAAACCATATTGGAGCTGTATATTCCATCTTTAGGAAAAGAAAATATTTTACAATCCTGAAGATCCAAATCATAATTGACACCTAGATACCACATAAAGATACAATGATGATAATACTATTAGCAAGGAACATACTGTTGTTGTTTTAGAAGTAGTAGGCACATAAGGAGAAGGATTGTGTTAGGTAAAGAAGCTTTCACATGGAGGCGGGAATTGATAGCAGGGATGTTGAGGAAGGGTGTTAAGAAAAGGCTCATAAAAACTTTGATATGGAGTTATGGAGCATAGCTATGTATGGTGAGGAAATATGGTTTTTGAAGAAGGATGATATGTGTAGAGGGGAGGCTTTTGAAATGTAATTGCACAGAAGGATGCAGACGATGAAGTGTACAGAAAGGAAAACACAAATGAGGAAGTGCTAGGCATGATGGGGGATTGCTGGGAGAAATCCAAAGGAGGCAGAAAAGATGGATGCAGAGCATTTTGATTGGAAATGGAATGTTGAAGGATGTGATAGAGGGGAGAATGTTAGACAAGCAAGTAAGGGGCAGGAATAGGATAGCCATGTTGAATGGGATGAGAGATGTGGAAGGAAGTGTATGGAGATAAAAAGGGGCTTGTTGTAGAGTGGAATATTGCATTGTGTTTTGCTGAGGGAGTCAAGTTTGGTAGCTTGTGTCCATCCAAAACCTAAATTCACCAGTAGATTACTTATAATAATAATCCTGAAATCAAAGATCAGAAACATTTCCATGATGGGGAGGGAGGAGAACTCAGATGGAAAGTCGCTATCAATCATGGGAGACAATACCTTAATATAAGAATATGAAGACAACTTTGGATTATCATTCAGCAGCTATTTGTATTTTTCAATGATTTGTACATTATTTAACAAAAAAATTTCTGAAAGAAATATCCATTCTTGGCACATGTTCTACAAAATAATTTTTGATATGCATACATACATAATTTACTTGGTTTATCTCTGTTACTCTTTAAGTCTTTTATTCACCAGGAATATAGGTACAGTTAATGAGTGATTCCAAAAACTACTTTCTGAATGAATCAAATTAAAGGGCCTTAACAATATTTTTATATACTCCAAGACGAGGATATCTATGCATTCTTGAACATGTGGTATTCTTTATAATTCTTCAAATTTTTGAGGTTTAACAATGATATTTCTTCGGCGCTTGAAGTGGCTGACACTAATAGCATGTTAAAACTGAACATTACAACATGTCGACAACTATTATCAGCAAAGCAACTCCAAGTACTATTAGAATTGCATTGCTGATAAAATTAGCTTCTTAGTCAATTCGTGGACTGAAGCATCATGAGTCTTGAAGGGGCACAAAGAATAACTTAGAATGACAAAGATGGGATCATAAACACACATCATTTCAAAACAACAACACAATCTTTTCATTGCCACAGCAATGAAAAGATTGGGTTGCATCTACTACTGGTAAAAGTTACTCGGGATAGATAAATTATCATTCTATATAGTTCAGTCATTCAACAGTCAAAATAAATTCATTAAATGAGATTTTATAAACTGATGGTTTGAAATTCAAAAATGAAGATAATAAGGAGGAAAAGTTTCCAACACAAACACAACATAAATTGATTGTATTTGAACCATTATGTCTTAGCTCTCAGATGCCTTCTATGATGAAATTGGTCTACATGGTTTGGATTTAAATGAGACATAGGTTTCCATATTTACATATTTTGGTGGTTATAATATTATTTACAGGTTCCTTAACATATTACAGGAAAGCACTCCTCTGCCCTATGAGACTGGCTATATAGAAGATGACAATGGGCTTTGAAGCCAGGCTATTCTTCAGATTTATTAATTAGTGAGAGTAATTTCATGTATGCACAAAAAATAACCAACAATAATGAAGCTGGTCAGAAGTTGCTGGTATATTTCTAGGATTTCTGTTTCTCATTGATTGCCTTAAATATTTACTCTCTAAAATTTAGAAATGGTTGCCATCAGAGAAAAACTTTTCGATAAACAGTTGAAGATCATACCTGCCTTATGAAGCGGCGAACCCCACCAAGGTGAAAGTTATCAATAAGAAATATAGGTCGTAGTGATCTTGTCACACGAAAATGTGAAGACTGACGAATTAAGACCACTACGGCTTCCACCACCATTATAGCCAATGTTGTGCCCTGGGAATAAAGCAATGTTAATTTTTTAATATTAAAATATCAGCTCAACTATCAAAAAAAAATTTAGAATAATCATAAATCAAACAACAACTTGAAACTCCCTTGGGTATGATTTGGCCCAAATGAGAGTGCCTCATTCCATTATGGATTGCACAAATTGCAATTCACCTTGTATTTTTATATTGGGTGAATATTAGATTTTAAACTAACCTTAATTAATGTCCTCTTGTGCATAAAAAAGACTCTCCAACCAAGCCACCGTATTTTCATTAACAGTTCAACACCAACAATAGTTAATGCAATCAGTTCAATTGACCCATGGACACCAACTGGTAACTAAAAAATATAATTGATTGAACAACTCTGTAAAACATGATGCTATGAGTTTTTATCAATACATGATAGTATGGCAATTAATACTATGCTTCTGGATAAAGTTTTTCCTAAAAATACCTTCAATATGATTCCATATTGACAAATATATTAATAATCTGCTAAGGTAAATATTAAAATAGGCGGGGAAAAAATAGAGCAGGTAGAAAAGTTTACATATCTTGGAAGTGTTTTGGACCAATACGGTCAAAGTGGTACGGACGTAAGGAGAAGAATTGTGCTAGGTAAGGAGGCTTTCTCAAGGAGGAGGGAGTTGATGACGGGGACTACGGGGTCCAGTAGGGATGTTAAGACAAGACTCGTAAAAACTCTGATAAGGAGCCTATGTACGGTGCGGAAACGTGGTCACTGAAGCAGGAGGATAGACGTAGGCTTTTGATTGGAGGCTTTTGAAATGTGGGTGTGGAGAAGAATGGAGAAGGTGAAATGGACTGAAAGGAAAACAAATGAGGAAGTACTGGAGATGGTGGGTGAGGAGAGGGGTTTGTTGAGAGAAATCCTATGGAGGCAGGAAAAATGGATGAAAGACGTATTGAGCGGTAGTGGAATGTTGAAGAAGGTAATGGAGGGGAGAATGTTGGGCAAGCGAGGTAAGGGCAGGAACAGGATAGGGATGTTGGACGGGATGAAGGGAGGAAAGAAGTACACAGAGATGAAGAGGGACCTGCTATAGATTAGGCTGCTAGGTGGGGAGTTACAAAATGTTTATTTGATAGTTGTGTCCATCCAAAAACCTACCTTAACCGGTAGATTACCTAAAAAAAATTAATAATCTTTCATTCTAATGCTATCACATTACAAAATAATAAGCACATGTCAAATTTTTTTATCAGCAGGAAGCCAGCCAATTTACTCAGGGGTCACTTTTTTCCACATATATGATTTTCCAATGGATTTGGCAATGCCTCAGGTTGTTTCAAGTCAAGTCTAAAAATATTAAGAGAAATATCATTTTTAGAAAATGGTATGCGCACTAACCACAACCATTCTTTTCCATACAGTTTTAAGAATATAATGCAACCATTTCAGAGAGTAAAAATCATTCGCCTTGACCGGGATTCGAACCCGGATCCCTCGATATCCGGGTAGTCGCGCACGACTACGAATGCCTGTTACATTGTATGTACGGTATTTCGTCATAACATCTTGTTCCTTTAAAGCCCCCAAAATATCAGAGTGTAAGAAGACGTCTCGGTAGCTTAATTGGTTAAAGCACTCGGCCGGATATCGAGGGATCTGGGTTCGAATCCCGGTCAAGGCGAATGATTTTTACTCTCTGAAATGGTTGCATTATAATGCAGACATAGCGGGTGACTCCGTTAAAGTTACTGTTACAGTTTCTTGAAATTTGTTTTAAGAATAGTCTCCAATTCACATAAAAATATTTAATAAAAGTCAATATGCAGTATATCCAGTTTCATCTGTGATGGTATCATCAAATACATTGAAAAACAATTTAGTGACCAAGTTCTAACCAAGTAGTCCTGCTGAGGTCTCCAGAACCACTGTTTCTTTAAATAACTCTTCTTCCAAGGGACTGATGATGTTCCTTTGAAAGTCATCAAAGCTTCTTCTCAAGTTATTGTTCTTCCAATTATTCATGTAATTAACCAATCTTTCTACTTTGGGTATTTTACCTTGGCCTTATGGCAGGCCTGGGTTATTCTAATCCCATCTTCTGATTCAATTATAGACCTAACCTGTATTGTTGAGTTCTCCTAAGATTTTTGAAAAGCTAGTTTATACATGTTTAAACATTTATCTTCTGTAATTCAACATATTGAATGACTGCCAACATGGCTAGAAAACAGTAATTTCAATGACTACTGCTATTTTCCGGCAAAAATATAATTAGATATTCCAAAACATAAAAGTTACAAGATTAAAATTACAAAACCTAACTTGTACCTTGATCAGTAGAAAGCTAGTAGAATACTAATAATAATAGTATGCTGATGCAAAATCATCATACATGATAAATATGAATAGTAGTACCAGGAAAAGTTTAGGAAAACTAGATAGATTTCAGATTTTGCTACAATGCCTCAATATTCTTCAAAGTACATCCCTTGAGCATTAACACACTTTTGTCAGTGGCTTTTCCACAACTCGTAGACTCCCTGGTAGGCAGATTCCAGAATGTCCTTAAGGGTTTGGTGGGAAGATTTCACTTTTGGGAATAGGAAATAGGTGCCAAGTCAGGACTCTAAGGGGGTTGGAGAATCATCACGATGCAGTTGTGGAAGGCACTTGGCAAGCAGACACTTGACTATGCTCTTGGTCATTCATCAAGACCTTCAGGATGAGTTTAGCATAGATCTTTTGCATTGCTGAAATTTCAGTGATAATTGTGTGTACTGTCATCTTATTAATGCCAATACATTCTGCGATCATGTGCACGTCTAATCGACAGTCTGAATTCAGCACTTTATGCACATGTCAGGAAAAAATTGTTCCTGATACTTTTTATACAAACCTCATACATATCTTATATTGGGTCACACATGCAGCTCAAATGAAAAAGCTGTACTCGTGAAGTATCATTAAAATAGTAAGGCAAAGGTAAAGAAAATAAATCGCCTACTTTTGGTGATCAGTTGACACAAAAATAAACACATGAACCTAGTAGGTTCAACATATATGTCGTAATCTGTAAAACATGTGAAAATTCTGGAAAACATTGACATATGTTTTGCAGAACTAATAAAGGGCTAATCCAAATGTTTGTTGTTATATACTTGATTGTATGAAAATATTATCCCTTTCTGCTGACTCCCAGTCTTCTTACCTTACCATAGTTCTACTTCCATCATTAATTATCTATTCCAAGTCAAGTATCCTCGATGGGAGTGTATCAAGAACACTTTTTGCACCTATTAAAATGTTTTCCCTAGTAAAATGCATCAATTCAATTTTTCCCTACGGTTGAATTTTTATAATAGCCCAAATGTGACACACTGGATAAGTTTCTGGAGCATTGACTGTTTGCAACCAAAACATTGTATTTATTGTTAAACAATAAAGAAATCAATGGAAGTCACCAACCACTACTTGAAAACATTCATTAAACATCAGGGTCTGCCCCAATAATAAGTAGAATGATTTTTTTCCTGCCAACATGGACAGCTGGAGTAGGGCGATTTGTGGCAGAAAAGGTGGTGAGAGGTCTTGGGAAAGCAAATGTGACCAATGTCAGTTGTCCATGGGCAATTACAGTGTGTGGATTGCTGCTTAACTGGACCCAATGTTTGAGGGTTGCATCACTAATTCATGATGCCACAATTCATGGAACAATGTATGCAAAAAAAATTTGTGTTAAGCTAGGAAAATCTCGTTCAGAGACTATCATCACCATTATGGATGCTTACAGAGATGTTCTGGCAGTGTAGAGAAGAGGTTGACAATGACGACATCCATCAACAACACAGTGTGATGAAAATGTGCAAAAAGTTAGAGATATGCTAAATTCCAAATAGGCTTGAGTAACCAAATGTTAACAGAAGAGCTCAATATTCCTGTAACCATATTTAATCACATTCTTAGAGAGAGGTGCACACTCCTGAGAAAAGTGTGCACCAAGATGGTTCCTCAGGTGCTGTCGGTATATCAGACCTTGTGTCTGAGTACCTGCCCCAATACGAGATGACAACACTGCTTCAGCTGCCCCAGAGTCCTGATGAGGCACCACTGGGCTTCTTTTTGTTCTAAGATCAAAAGGAGCTAGAATGGCAACCATATTGAAACACTGGATAACATCAAAGAGGCCATGACAAAGAGCCTAAACGAAGTTCATGATTCAAATGCCTTCTAGGAAACATACCACAAAGGGCAGAGGCATTGGCATGTTGACGCACCTGGATGCTACTTAGAAGAATTTTAGTAATATGTACTTTGAACTGCAATAAGTCTTTTCCCAGATTTATTATAATTATTTTTGGAACAGACACTCTAAGATGTACATACAGCCCATCAATAGCCTGGGCTATCTTTACAAATTAAATTAAATGGCGAGGACAATTGTTAATGCAGTGAATAAAAAATCGAAAGTTTCAGGAAAGATATCAAGTACTGATAATAAGAATTCATATTATTAACGGAAAAGTAACATGGAAAAATAAAATAAAACTCAATTTCTAAAATTTGGATGCTGACGGATTCAAAAATCGATATAAACTAAATGAATCCAATTGAATTGAAATCAGCTTCTCACTTTTTTAAATCAAGGAAACTATCAATTCTGTACACCGATGAAAAAAACACAAAATAACCTTAAGTTTGAAACATATGGGGTAATCTGAGTAATTATCGCTATAGCATGCGTACCTCACACAACAGTGTGGGGGGCCATTACCTTTCCCATGCTACCTGTGGCTTCCCAGGAATATTCGCTATCCAGAACAAACAAACACCTACGGTGAAACTGGAATGCCTACAGCCACCGGAATAATCGAACCGGGACCTTCCAGTCAACGACTGGTAACCACTCACTACCTGCTATTTCCCCTCTTGCACTAGCACCAAAAACTTTTATTTTCGTTTAGACGCTAGTCAGATAACGCTAACAGTTAGTAACGCTAATCAGAAAAGAATCGCAACCTCCACCTTACCCAAAGATGTCCGTGAATGAAGCCACATTGGTAGGACATTCTTCATCTTCGAATGCCAATGCCATTAAACCATACGAAACATTTTTATAAGAGAAGAAGACATCCATATTACTTCCGTATTCATAACAAATGTTAAACGAGTATATAGAATGAAACTTAAAAGAGTATTAAAATATTGATAGAAATAAAATTCACCCGAAATTTAATATGAAATACAGATGGCAACAAATACAAAACAAACACCTGTTAGTAAATTTACTTTTTAAACTTATCACAAACTTACCCGAAATAAAGGAATTGCAGGAGGTTCAACAAATCCTAGGGCTAATAACACCAAAGAAGCGGTCAGATCCAAGCCGTAATACCATGGGCTGTGCACGATTAAATATGCTGGTAGGGAATGTCTATCTTTTGGATGCGAATCGAACTTTTCATTGTTCTTTCCCTCCTGTCAAAAATGCACACAGTCAATTTATGAAACAATTTGAGACGTCGGGTAAATTTCAATTTTAGTATTCATTATCGGTTTAAATTTATTGTATAGGATACACAGTAGATGCCAAACAGAAAAAATACCTTTAGGTCAGTAAATCACAAAATTACACGAAAATAGTGGATTAAAAAAAGATTGACATACTACGAAACGACACTAACTTCTAAATAAATAGCTGCCTCATGATAAATCATTCTCCATTCCGATGCATCGCTAGTTGCTCTAAGTTCATGTGTGGTGAGCATTTCCACACCATTTGAATCCAACCTATCTAGGGTGGATGATAATCTCCCTTCTTCATTCTGTACTCTTTGAGGGGTTTCTAGAACGAAAGATTGACAACTTACGTTTTTTTCATTAAAACTTAATCTTATTTTATTTCATCAAGAAAGTAAAAACAAAAAATTCAAATTTATGTTTAATAACACCAAATATTTATAAGTAATTGGATTTAAATTATAGTTCAAATCACTTCCTAATGAATTGGAAATAACATATACCGTAAACTTGAATAATATCATCAAGGGATAACATTTCCTATTCTTTAGTAAAGCATTACAAATTGCCGGGCTGAAACTGTGCAAAAAAACTCTTAAAATCTCATAAAACACCATGACTTCAATTTGTAAAATGACAGTTGATTTACCATTAGAAAATCTAGAATATCCATCAGTTCCTTGGGAAGTTCGTTCTGAGGCTGCCATAAGCAAATTCCGTGAATGGGAAGTCGAAAATATGAATATCGGAAACATCCAGTTGCTAAAACAGTCACTAGGTGGATCTCTCATTGACGTCTAGGAAGGTGAGACACGTTTTAGTTGCAAGTATATTCTGAATCTGTTTTATTTAGCGTTGACTTTCATCCATCCGTTATTATAAATATATTTAACCGTAATGTTATGGCACTTTATAATATAATTTAAATATATTTTATCATTTATATTGCTATGTAGCGCGAATTTCCGCTTTATTGTTAGGTGCTGTAGGCATGCTTGCTTCTTCCTGAAGTGCCATAAGTATTAATATAACTCTTCAAATTTTGCTTAATATTAGATGGCGGATGTCAAGGGTAAAGATGCTCCTCCAAAGGGGAAAGAAGGAAAGGTTGCCAAGAAAAGGGAAGGAGAACCTTTGAAAGACGGTAGTGACAAGAAAAGGAAGCTTGGAAGGCCACGCAATTACAATTTAGGAAATGGTGTTTACAGGTTTAGCCGCTCAAGAATGTATAAGAAGAAAGCGATCTACAAGTTTATTGGGAAGAAAACTAAAAAAACTGTGAGTTGAATTGAAATTGCTATACGGTTCTGATTCCTTGCAGCTGCACCGGTACTGAAGACTTAACTTTATTGTTTCAGGTCAAGCCCAAGAAACCAGCATTTATTGAAAAGCCCATTGGCGGAGACAAGAATGGGGGAACCCGAAAGGTTTTAGTTAAGAAGAGGAGAAACTATTACCCAACCGCTGATAGGTATGTTTATTGTGTTCTAATCTAGATAAAATGCTAATTTCTTCCCTGGGGAAGACGTACTGTTCGGCTAAATATTTAGATTAACGAGTTTTTGATTTTACTACGTCCCTGTTGGTGTATGTTCATATGTAATAGAACTAAGTTTTGCGCCCCGTAGTCGCGCCCTCAAGAATTTCCTGAACTAAATGCGCGAACTGATTTATGCTAATTTTTTTCGCAGGATTCGCAAGCGGCCGAGTAAAAAACTGTTTTCTCAGCATAGACACAAGATAAGGAAGTCTTTGATCCCCGGTCGCGTGTGTATTGTGCTGGCTGGACCCCACAAAGGCAAGAGGGTCATCTTCCTTAAGCAGCTGAGAAGTGGCTTATTACTGGTGACAGGTACGGTTAAGTTTATTCCTTGGTGAATTAGTGGAAATGACCTTAGAGCTCGGATGGATTTTTCGTATGCTTGGTTTAGGATTTGAAGAATTGTGCTGGGTCTTCCATTAATTATCTGGGTTGTTAGAAGTTCGTTACTAATATTTTATTCTTCATTCATTGGCAAAATATACTTAATGCATGTAAAATCTCTTCCTCTCGAAACCTATTCTGACTTCAGCCAATTCAATTATTCTTAGCCAGATGCCTAACATCGGAATGTTTTTCTTGAAAAGCAGCTCGTAATAACACATATTAACTTGAAATTTATTATCTAGGAAATGCATTTAATCAACTATTAATGTTAAAGGAATGCGGTTTATAAGCTTAGACTTATAGGGTGGATATGTGTCTATCCTACGTGTTGACGAAATGGCTGGGATTGTAATTAGAATTATTTTGCTACAGTTTGATCAAACACTGTCACGTGTGTGCTTAATGTTCCTAGACTTGTGTAAATAATGGGAATGTGTTCCTCAGTCAGTTATTTTGCATGCTGAGGGAATTAACTGTGTTGGTCTTTGCCAGTAGCTGTGGCTTGAACATCGTTTTATCAAATTTTATTTTTTTACGCACATGTGTTACTGACAACAGTGCATGAAAAAGTTTTATTAAAGAATCACCTATACAATTGGCATATACTTTGCACCCTGGTTTATTGTCAGGATAAATTCCCCCATTGCTATTCCTCCCCATTCTTAGACGATCATTTTCCTTGAAAGCCTATGGGGAATCAGCAATCAAGAATATTCATTCATATTCAATATGCGTTCATTGATGTTTGAACCATAATTAAAATGATCATTTCTTTTCGTATTGACACAAAAATGTTAGTGGACAGCTGAAAAGTATGAGCATCTACCAGATCCTATATTGCTGAAAGCATTCTAAATTGCATGGCCATAGGATGTTTGTTTATGTATTTTCAGAAAGCTTGTATTCATAAGGTTACTTAATCAGTTAATCATGGTCAAGAGACCTAACAATATTTTTAATATTTCAGGACCCTTCAAGGTGAATGCATGTCCTCTTCGTAGGATAAATCAAATTTATGTAATTGCCACCAGCACAGTCTTGGATATATCTGCTGTGCAAATCCCTGAACACATCAATGATGATTACTTCAAGAGAAACCACCAGAAGACTGCTAAGAAGGAGGAGGGTGATATCTTTAGCACTAAAAAGGAGGTAAGGAAAAAATTAGTTTGAAAAATAAAATTAATTTGTGTGCACTGGTCCCGACAAGAACCAACTACAGTCTCACAGACTTCATTGAATACCATTAAGTGATGAGGGATAATACAAAAAATGTGCAATGAGACTCCAAGTATTATTTTTTTAATCACGTGAAAGGATGGTTATTATAAAAATCAGTTAAAAAGTTATGGAATCCATTGAAATTTTATGGAAATGAGTGACCACACCAGTGGCAAGTCTATAATAGAAAAGTATATACATTTTCTTTTGACTTATGTTCCACTAAATGTTTCAAGGAATGATCGTTAATTGATAGTTTTAATAGGTTTCATGGACTAATTTTTTTAGAAAGGCCATATTCATTAAATTTGGGATTATGTTCTCTTTGGTTAACATCTTTAGTGCAGTTATCTTCATATCTACAAGAGAGTATACTTTAATTAATACTGTTTTTATTGCTTAATGGCAGTTAAAAGTGACAAATAGCATCATAGGGTGTCGTTGAATTAATCTGGTACCTAGAGGGAAAGGCTGAATTTACACTCCAGTAATAATGATGCATCCAAATTCATTGCAGTGCTTATTTTTTCACATTTCACCATCCAAAGATAACTTCTCTCTCATTTTTTTTTATTGGAAATACTCTTTATATCCTTTGCCAAAGGAGAGCATAAATCTTAAAGGGCTTTGTTCTAATGATCATTGTTCATGTGTGCTCTTTGCATTAAAAGTAGAAAATGCAGTTACTCAATGTTTCCTATTTCTTTCTTAAAGGCTTACAAACCATCTGAGCAAAGGAAACAAGACCAATTAGCAGTCGACAAGCAGGTGATAGATGTAATACGGAAACACCCTGAGAAGAAAATGATGTATTCTTATCTTGGTTCAATGTTCGGACTTCGGTCTGGGAAGTACCCTCACAAACTCAAATTCTAAAGACGTGATGCTTTGGGAGCGTGTTGTATATGGTTTATTGAAATAAATATGGGCATTCCCATCACATCGAGTGTTAGAGCAGTTTTATTTTATACGTACTACCCCACAATTTTCAGGGAAGAATGCTGTTACCAGGCAAGTAAAATGTCTATTCATCAAATATTTAACAATCATTAGCAACTTTTGATTTCCTTGTTAGCGTTTCAATTTATTAACATGCCTGCATAATGGGGATACTTTTTGGCTTTATTTGTAAGTCAGATTTTTTGTGGTGTAAATTTCAAATGATTTGATTAACAAATGATTTAAATAAGCAGTTCTTCTGTTGTAAGAATAGTTGTGGAACTGTCCATTATTGATATCAGTGCATGATCATCTATGGTTTAGCATCCTAGGTCAAGTAATGACATTGGAATGTATCATCATAAGACTGGTTTGCTGGAAGTAGTCAAGTGTATGAATAAGTTGTGAGCTCTTAATATTTGGCTTTCCAGAGGTACATGGTGGCCTGTAAATACTTAATCCTCTCTGGTCACTAAAGGCTGTCTTGAGAAATTGAGTAAAGGTCTTGTCATTGAATGGAAACTCGTTGAATTTCTAATTATGAGTTTTTGCATTAAACTTATTTTATTACTTTCATCTGTGTTTGTGTCAGAAATATTCTATTTCTGCATAATTAATTTGTCTTGCATGCTGTGTTTTAGCCTTTGGTGTTACTCTGGAATTTTGTGTTTGATCCTAGTTCGTTTAGATATTAGAGAAGGCCTGTCAGTGTCATTCATGAAGATGGTCTTACTGTGAAAAAATGCTTCTAGTCATTTAGCTCATTGTGTAAATGCAGGTTAAAAAGGAAGGAGTGTAGTACAGTTTTAGGCCAGTGGTGACCTTAGTAAGGTTATGCAATACAGAAAACTGAATCCATTTGTGTGAAAAGCTCATCTTCAAATTCTTAGTTACTGTAAACACATTTTGGTTTTATGTTATTTAAGGTAGTGGTGCTCAATTAGGGTAATCCCAGAAGTACCTGACCCAACAAAGTAAAAAAAATTTACTTGATTTTCAACATTATCTCCTTTAAGATCTATACGCTTTTCCCAGCGATGTTCAATAAGTTCGATACCCTTTTTATAATAGGAAGTCTTGTTCCTCAAAATAGCCATTAATTGCCAACATCACTTCTTCACGGTTGAAAAGTCTTTGACCACCTTAAGCCATTTTTTCAAGTGTGCGAACAGAAAATAATCTTGAGGGGGGCTAAATCTGCCAATTAGGGTGTATAAGGTTTCAATTCATGAATTTTGGCCATTGCAATAATGGATTTGTGAGCTGGTGCATTCTGGTCTTGGAGAAACAGCACTTTCTTCTTAGCCAAATGCAGCTGCTTTTGCTCGATTTCTTCGCTCAAACATTGCAAAAAGTTTGCATAATACTTGATGTGGGTAGTATTTCCTTTTTCAAGATAGTCGATGAAAATTGTCATGTGCATCCCAAAAAATCAATGCCATGACCTTGCCTGCAGATGAAACTTTGCAGCTGGTTCTCCCTATTGAATCCATTGTTATTTTGTCTAGGGTGTGAAGTAATGGACCCATGTTTCATCCATGGTTATGAAATGGTGCAAAAATTCTGCTTTGTTGCTGAGAAACTTTTGCTAAACACTCAATTAAAACATCTTCACAACACTGGTTTTGCTCGAGTGTGAGCAAGCGTGGCACCCATCTTGCACACAGCTTTCTCATGTCCAAATTTTCAGTTAATATGCGATGCAGGGCACTTTTTGAAATTCCTGCTTGCTCAATCATCCAGTATCACTTAGTGAATTTTCTTCACCGTTCCTGAAGTTGTCACCTCATTTGTCGACCAATGCGATGCTCGTCTTGACAGCTCATACAGCCTTGTTTAAACTCTGCTACTCAATATTTTACTGTTGTAAATGATAGAGCAGACTCCCCTAGATTAGAATCCAGTTCAGCTTTTGTATTGGTTGGGCTTGGGCCTTTCAAATAGAAGTATTGTATCACAACACTATGACCAATTTCCACAAATCCACTGGAAACGTTCACTATTGATGGCTGCCAAACAAATACTAAACAACATGGTGTCTTCAAACTTGAAGCATATGCTTTATAGATTGCATACTCTCTAATACAGTGGTGTTTTTCAAACCACTACCACCATCTCTAGGTCAGGCCGGGTACTTTGGGACAACCCTCGTAATGCTATTCATAAAATGTTTCTCACATATGCAGATATGCTTGTGCTAACATTGTATTGTGCATACTGGCAGGAGAAGTATGAATACTAGGCCATTGGTATGTATCCCTAATCACTGTATTTTCTGAAATATAGCAGCATATATTTATCCAATTTTTTTCAATGAATTGGAAGGTTACACCAGTGAAAAGATAAATTTGAAGAAGAGCCAAACATGAATATGAAGGTGATAGTGACAAAGAAGGCAGGAAAGTGCTTGGAGAAGGTATTGAGATATGGGGTCATGTTAATGCTTAGGAGTATATTGGACATGAGCCTGGTGGAAAAAGAGATGCTGAATATCCAATGTCCTGATAGGAGAGGCAAGGAGCTGATTATTGAATACTGTCATTTATGGTTCCATTAAAAACTACATTAGCTAATGAGTAGACTTGTGGATGTGGTGATGAAATAGTTGATGTGACAAGGGTATCTGTTGAACTTTTTTCTTTGGCTCTTGTATAGGTATTGCAGTATTATGTTCAAACTTCCATAAGTTAAAGGGAATTAAAGTTTATCTCTGTAACCTAGCTGCTCAATTTACAAGGAATACTTGTCTTGTTAAATTTTAATTGTCAATGTACAATCTTCACTGCATACCTGATGACAACTTTGTTGCACAATAAATCTTGTTCGTAGTTGCACACCCAGAAAAGGAGCAACATGATTGTTAGGTATGTAATAATTTCCCAAAATTTAAATGGGCCAATGGTACCCTCATTTGCTGAAGTTACTCTTGTTCAGAATAATTTAGAATCTTATGCCAAATTGAAGTTGACTTCAACCAATCTTTCAGTTAACTTTACTTTAAAGAGAAATATTGACAAATTGTACAAAAAGGATACACACTCATGATCTGCAATTGTATCTTGGATTTAATTATGCATTTTTATTGCTTGAACAAATCAGGCCTCGTTGACTGATGCCATTTGGCTATAACTTGTGTAATTTACTTAATATTTTTGGGAAACTTGGTTTTTCCAAGGTCCACCAAATGCTAATCTACCACTCTTTTGGCTGTTAATAAAATACATCCGACTATCACGGCTAGCCTCTTTAAATCAAATTCAACGCTCAATCGGAATTAATTATATCACAACGATCATAATTTCCATAAACTAACAATATGGCTGATGTCCGAGACCTGCGATTAACATTTGAAATTTTGCATCTTTCCATTTCCCTTTTTTGATAAAGGAGAAATATTTCGTCTACGACGCTAGTTGAAAAATATTTAAATAATAACGTTTTTCGCCCAGTTTTGTGATTGAAATGTGTAATAATCGTTCAGGATGTTCGCTCTATCGTCATTTCCTTGTTAGAGGCACATAATGTCTCACCCTCTTTACGTTAATTTACGTATGTACAGTTCTTTGACTCCGCCAGATATGATATAACCAACTCATTGGAAATATTTAAAAAATATGCTTTTCAATTACTAAAAACGACTACTAGGGTAATCAAGAGCTCTTATCCTTCTCATTTAAGGCTTGGAGAGACGTTAATTGAATTTGGTGCATTACACCTCGTCTTTACGTTTAATGCCAGACAATTGTGATATGACCATATCAAAAGAAAACTTTGAATGGCGTCCAACACCCATTTATTAGATATTTGCTGTGCTTTATAGTTTTTGCGAAATAAAATGCGTCAGCAAAGATAATATGTAGGATCTTATTAAATTTCACATATCTACTTGAAATAGCACAGCGTTAAAGTTACAATTCCCTCTATCCTGCATATTTGTCAACGGCCGATAAAGTTGTTATATAAAATGCCTTAATGATCATGTTTATACCGAATCAATATTTTCCCATTGAGTCTTCAGTCCCCCGAGATCAACTCATCTCCTTGGCAACCTCTTACCGCAGAGTTCATGGCATTCAGGTCATTTGGTTTATTATTCCGCGTAATGGGGCGTATGGTACCAACTCTTCTGGTCCGTATGCCATTCATAAAACTCTGTAGTTTTATTTGAAAATTGGGTTAAACTATGAGTGCATATGTGTTATGCGGTTTCCGCAAAGAACTTTATCTTAAGCTAGAGTCCAGAAGAAAAATGAAACAAATTATCCGTTATATTTTTAGAAAACCGATTGAAGTTATATCCACCTCATCCGAGGACGCTGGGTAATGTATACTAGCCTGAATAAGGTTGTTCTGTGTCTCAATTTCATCTACCTTGCACAGATTTTGACTTTCAGAAATTGGTTGGGGTTTTGGTTAGTATCTAATAGAAAATATTTTTAATGTACTTCAACTTGACCTGTGTCTAAAACTACGTAGCAACAAGTAGACAAAAGCTACGTGGACTCCACAAAAATGGCGAAATTTTCTGCGGATAATTCAAACCAAAAACTGAAATCTCCAACTTCGAATATTTCTCATAAGATGGGTAAAAAAGCTAGCCCAAACCAATCTCGATCTGATGTCACAGAAAAGAAAACTGTAGATATACCTATGAAAGATTTTTTAGACTTTCTTCGTACTGCATATCAAGTCAATCAAGCAATTGAAGGTGCTCCCTTTTCATTGAGTCAAAATGTTGTAGTGAATTGGAAGCAGCTTACCAGCAGCAATTTATGCTCTCTTATGTGCAGTCCCGGTGAATCTCCTGAAAATTCAAATACAAAAAACAGTGGTGTAGTGGAGCCTCCTGAAGGTATCCAAGAAGTAGAAAAACTTATGAAAGTTAAGCTAAATGAAATACTACAGGAAGGCTTACTTGATTCCATGATACCATACATACTTCCCAAACACATGAGTCAACCAGTTATAAAGAAGTCTGTGCCTGTTTCAACTGTTGAGCCCCTGAAACCACACCTAGACAAATCTTCCAGGATTATAAGTGGTCCCAATCAAATTGTCTGTAACAAAGATAAAGCAGTAGTCAGAAGGAAATCTAGTTCAGTTACAGATGCTGC
Source organism: Hetaerina titia (assembly GCA_037158775.1). NCBI lineage: Eukaryota > Metazoa > Arthropoda > Insecta > Odonata > Calopterygidae > Hetaerina > Hetaerina titia. The sequence continues at coordinate 33,677,123 of CM073772.1, read as the reverse complement.
TAAATTTTTGAAAGGAGAGTAAGTTAATTTCATTATTTCATTAGAACATAGGTATACTTATGTATAACTCACCATATCAATAAATTTCAGCACAGAAGTAGAAATTCATGTTTGCGATGAAGTAAGGAATGTCAAGAAAAAATTTAAATGCCCACAAAAGCTCCTAGTGTCAAAAATGGGATATTTTGCTGAAGTAACTACAGGTCGGTGACAAAGAATGGGTGCCTCTACCTTTTGTTGTGTTAACTCTTTAAGAATATCTGGACATTTTCATACTTTATGCACATTGGCCCTCTTAGGTCAGAAGCTGGAAGACATGGACATCTCTGTACACTGTGACCTAAATATATTTGAATGGCTAATGAGGTGGGTTAAAAAAGACAGCATGCCTGAGGAAAACTGGCCACACCTTGGTTTGTATTACTCACATTTATAATAAAATGAAATTCCACAACCAGATACCTACACCCTTTTTATTTTATCAGCCCACATGCCATGTGGACCTGATTGTCATTAGTCAGAAAAATGGTAATTGGAATATCTAAGCCAGTTACAAAGCACTTTCATATTCATCTTCCTCCAGAGGCTATGATATTCACTTAAAATGTTGGCTACTTATTTCCTGGCCACTACTTTTGGTACAGATAGGTACTGTATGTGATCCAGGAGGACCACAACTGCTTCTTGAAACAATATTGACATAACTCTGCATTCATCCTAAAATTTGGGAGGGGTCTACATATTCATTTTATGAAATTGAGTTTTAATAAATAAAATCCTTATTTGCTGATAGGAAAACCCACTCATTAATGTTAAGTTTTGTATACGAAATTAGCTCCAGTATTATTAATTGGTTTAATTTTTATTAATACCAACTTAAGAAAAACCATTTTGACAAAACTTATTTTTCCAAACCTTATCATGGAAAATGATATATACTTCCCACAATCAACCCTTGGAAGTCAGTTGAACTTCAAAATTTTAGATCATATCTGTGAAGAGAAGTGTTGTGTTACAATGCTTTATTAATAGTTCCATGTGCACATTGATCAAACATGTCAAGGTCAAGGGATGAAACAGGTACAGAAAAATTGTAATGACCTTAATTTTTCAGAAGCTTCAAATGTTGTCTCTATTCTGGTCTCTGCTTCATTTTTGCAAATGGATCCTTTGGAAAATGATTGTCTCAGGTTTCTTTATGATAATGCAAATGACATATTGAAAACTTCATCAAACCTTTCCTGCCTTAATGACAACATCCTTTCAAAGTAAGTAAATCCATTTTACTAATTTATAGGATATGCACTCACAGATCTGTGATTACACATATTCTATTTAGATTAAATATTGATTTTAAATCTTTCAAAGGTCAAAAAATATTACCTGTTCTAATGAATTTCCATAATGACTTGTAATGCTAGCATACTACCAGTTATATAAATGTTACTATCCCATAGTAAAATCCATTCTACGATTGTAAGTCAGCATGCTCTAATTTAGGTGATCTTTTTCATTGACATAACCCCAGAAACTATGTGACCATTAGGATAAGGTTGTGAATAAAGAAAGTTGTAGAAACAGAGATGTGTGAGAGGTAGGATTAAGGTAAGGAGAGGTAGGATTTAGGTAAGACAGGGATTATTGGAGTAATAATTGCAGAGAACTTTTATGATTTATGTGCATTTCAACAGAAAGTGTTACAGTGGTTTGTATCCCAGTGAGTATGCATTAATGAGAGACAGAGTGAAAGATGGGGAGTAAGAACTAACAGAGAAATAGAAAGGATTCTCAGAGTCAGATTTGTGGAGTCCTGACTGCTGGTTTACCTAGATCATGTGGAACAGATGAATGAGGAATGATTGCCGAAGAAGTTGCTGCATGAAAGAAAGGAGGGGAATGGAATGGCTAAAATAGCTACAGAATTTGAATGAGAAGAAGATCACCTGCACTGCAATATGGTTAGAGAAGGCATATGCACACTAATTTTTGAGCCTGTCTTGCTGTGCCTTCCAACTGAGTTTTATCATGCAAACAGGCATTATGTCTTCTTTACCATGCCCTCTTTCAATGTCATTTGAATTGTGGTGTTGAGTTATGGGGTCAATCCCTACCTGTTAAACAAATTTTGCAACTACAAAAGAAGGCTATTCACTCTCTTGCTAATATACCACCACATGATTCCTGTAAACCTTTTTTTAAGAGATATGGGATTATGAATGTATTTAGTTTATATATCTTTAAGGTTGTGATTCATGTGAAAGTTAATCTAGAAACTAAGATCTCACATCCATAACTACACCACAAGAGGTACAGGGAATCTAAATACTACTTATTGTAGATTGTCGTCAACTTACAACACATTTCATAATATGAACATATGACTGTATACCTATCTGCTTATTCAGTTGAAATTGGACTGTATCCAGAGTTTCAAGAAAAGGGTATATAACTGGTTACTTGCTCAGCCACTTTACTCATTGGATGAATTCTTTTGTGACAATCTTCATCACATTTAAGAATGTGTGTATATATATATATATATATATATATATATATATATATATATATATATATATATATATATATATATATATATATTAAGTAATATTTATATTGTCGACATTGAATATGGTTGTACTATTTTTCAAAATGAACAAAGAATTATTATTATGTGGCACATCATTGCTGCTGAGCATGTAAAGTTGAGTGTCCATCAACAGATTTCTTAGGAGAATATAATGGTTGGCAAATGCAATATTATGCTATTGTATTTAGAAGATTATGTTCAGATTTTCATGTAGAAGTTGAAATATTCTAGATCAGGAATTTGAAATTTTTCCATTGCAGAAAATTTATTCCTGCATATGGTATGTGCGATATAAAAGTTTCACTGTGTATGCCCACATATTACCCTCAATATTAACAAAACAGTAGTAATGTATATTCGGTCAGTTTCAAGTGTTTTATGGATGCGGAGTGGAGTATGGAGTTCACTGTGTTGATGATTTAATCCGATGACAATGTTGTATTGTTTCTACTTTTCCTTGTAGGCTTGCCAGACTATTTTCAAATTCAGACATTGAGGCTTTGGCTGATAAAAAAGACAAAATACAATCACGGTTGTATTGCAAGTTGATAACAGCTCTTGTAGATGGCCAACCTGATTCAAAGAAGGGACACTTTGCGAAGCTGTCTTCCCTCTACAAGTGTAATAAATGTGAAAAATTGATATTGAAGGAGGTGCAAAGTGAAGTACCTTGCATTCCACAAAATATGAGAATGGATCGCATGGGTAAAGTTCATGCATCTCACTCAAGGTAAATTTTACAATTGAATGAAAATGTGTTACCCTCATGACCTAACTATAAGCTTTACCCTTGGTCAATAGGTTCTTAATTCATTTGAAAGTTAATTTCCAACAAAAATTGATTAGTCAGTCCTCTTTCATGGTGTGCCTAGTTGGAATTTTGTTATGTGAGTTAGTAATGAAGATAACCTAACCAACTGAATTCTGCTTAAGGTTGACTGTAACAAAACATCACATTTTCCTATTTATGGTTTAAAAGAATTACAGACAAGAATTTTTGTGAACCAGTAGTATATCAACAAAAAGTAGAGTTTACAACTGTAACTTAAAATTTTTATTGTATTATGTACATCTTGGAAAGTTTCTTCGAGTGAACTAATTGATGTAAAATTAAAACCTGCCTTTGACAAAAAAGTATATGCTGCATTGCATAACCTTAGATTTCAACTCTGAATAAGCAATGTATAATATGTGAGATAGCATGAGCAATATGTGATGTGATGCTGTATTACAAATGCTATGCCATTTATATGCTCCAAAGGAAACACTAAAAATGTAAACCTATGTCATCATAACATAAATATTTTCATATTTGATGAATGGTAAGCTGTACTGTGTTATGCTTGGAACCTGTCCATAAAATGCATACAAAATCTGTTAGAAAAAATCAAATTTCGCTGGATTTGATATTTAAAAAGTCAAAGTATAATGTTAAGACAATACAAAGGGTATCAATGTTAAAAGTATCAGATTACCAAAAAATAGTTTGAGAAACTGGGAGTAGGAGTTCTCTTGTAATTTCCTATTGAAAATTCCAGGGATCCTCTTTGGGATTTGAATGAGTATGTGAGAAGTTTGAGGTCTACCCTTGGCTCATGGCAGTTTGTCTACTGGCATCTTTGGGGAGAGTGTCACATACTTCAATGTTCTCAGTGCCATCACCCCTTTTCACTGCTGAATATCGCCGGCTGCACGCATCATACAGAAGCGGCACTCTTTGTCTCTGTGGGAGGGAGAGCACCTCGGGGTGTCACTTACCCTGTGGGGCATTATCCCTGCTGTGGGGCCCGCACATTTCGTTTTGAGCCTTTACCTTCAAGAATGGTGAGTTAATTTCCTCAGAAAATCAGTTTGGACTGAAAGTATCAATAGCTTTGAAAAATATTTTTCATATTTGCCACTTCACTATTGAATTTCCACAGCTTAACATTACAGGTGCTCTCCCAAGCATAAGGATATAATTTTGAACCTAAGTATGTGGCATCGATAAAGTGAAGATTTGAAAAAAGCTGAGATTTTATGCACTAGATATGCTAATTTAATACTTACATAACATCAATTTAGCTAGAAAATAATTCAAGTTACTATGAACGAACACTCTTGCTTAATAAGTCACATGTTTGTAATTTCCATGAAATACATATCCATGTGATTGAGGCATGTATTTAGATAGAATATTAGATTGAAAGACTATTAATCCTAACTTGTTGATATTGGCTACTTCTGAAATCAAGCCAAGACCTAAGAATGCACATACATACCCAGCTAATGCAACATGGTTGATTTCATAATATCTTATTCACACGATTTAATATTATTATCAACAACAACCGTAAATCAGTAAAATAATTTCATTCTCAACCAGGGATGTAAGTCAAGTGATCACCAGGCAGAATTAAGCACAAAGATTGATGCAGAAATTTGGCAGATTTTTGTAAAACATAGATCTTTGATCACACATGAGGCTGGAAACTCTGCTCACCAAGGAAAAATGCCATCACATAGTAGAAAAGGTAACAATGTGTAGTTGAAATATTTTTTGATAATATGAGAGCAAGCACTTTTTTCTGAATAGCTTTAAAGCTTATTCAATTTTTATAGTACCCTTAGACTCACCAATGAGGTCCATTTTTTTCTCTCTGTAGATTCAGCAAGTAAATCAGATGCCAACAGTGGGAATCCATTTAAGATCATGAAAAGCCCTTGCCTCAGCCAAACCAGCCCGTGGTGGGTGGGCCTACATCTTGCTCCAAGGAGACCACCCCATGGTCTTCTAATGCCTATATGGGAGCTTTATCGACGTGCAGACCAACAGATTTCCCAGCAAGGTTTCTGGTTCACTGTCCAAACCCTTAATATGAACTATTTTTGCCTTGATTCTTTCATATATCAAAGATCCTTTCTATTATCAAAGGGAGGATTATAAGAAATTCAGCAGTACACAGAATTAGGCAAGTCAATTTCAGTTTCTCTGGAGTAATGCTGGAAGTGGTTCACTTGGAGGCTATGTGAAGTCATTATGAAGGCTTCCTTAGGATTTGTGATTAGATTCTTGTTTCTGCCACATTATTTCATTGTGTGTGCAACAGAGTCACCAGCCATCCTGCAGGTATAATGCCTTGGACTCAAAGAAGCCTGTAAGGTAGACAGTGAAACTGCAGCCCAACCAATGGACACAACATGGCTCCAATCCTGAAAACCAGAAAACTAATCTGGTGGTTATTATTTCCACTCATAAAGTAGAAGTTGCACAGCTTGAAAATTATTGATTTAATCCATTACATCATAATCCTTGATAAAAGTTTTTGATGTATTCTCTGTACATTCATCATCGTTTTTTAGTAGACTATCAGGGAATACTGAATATAATGATTGACCTTTAAATAATGTAAGAGCTAAATTCGAATTTCCCACCATCTATGAGTGTTAGTTATCAAAATTTTTTTCCAGGTTTTATGTGTAATTGCACTAATTTTAATGTCTCCATTCCATATTACTATGACAATGCTTCACAAAACAGTAGTCACAGCATGACTTCATTTTGGAATGAATATTCATTTTGAATGAAAGAAATTCTCAACATCAAATGCAGGAAACCAGGAGGGAAAGCCAACCAGCGTGCCTAACCTCAACCTTGGAGCTCATCGTATTGGACCACAGAAGAAGCAGTTATCCGTAGAAGAAATAGGTAGACTGACCCCGCACAGCAGTAGTAGCACTGGGGACAGTGTCAGCAGTTCAAGCAGTGGTGGTGATGAGAGCAGTGGCGATGAAGGTGGTTGGGATGGTGCAGGCTGGACTGGTGAAGGCACTGAGGAGGAATCCACAGCTGGTGAATGGAGTAGCCAAAAAAATAAGGAAGTCACAAGGCAGCAGATTGGGTCTGTGTGTGCGGGTCGCTGGGTCAGCAGCGCACTTGGAGCCACTAGGAAGATCCACACATCAAATCCTTTGGGCCCCTCAATCCCTTTCCACCCCAGGTGAGAATGAATTTCCCAAGATGCGACTGATAAATATATACAGTATGGCTATTGTTTTCAGTATTTGTATGCACAAGTATCCATGGAATCCAATGCAGAGGTAAAACTTACAATTCAATCAGTTCCTAGTAGTCTAGCCACATTTACTGATTCTGAGACTATCAATACAAAATTCTCCTGAAGGAGTAATAAAAATTGTTATTCCAATCTTAAGGTTTATCAATGACGGTAGTTACCTTGGGAAGTCCTAGTTTTACTTAGCAACTGGAAATAACATTGAGATGGGTTTCCAGTTCTGCTAAGCATTTGGAATGGATTTCTTCAGGAGTGAGGTAAAGATATCTGTTAAAATCTGGGAGAAATGATGCACCGAAGAATACTCCAAATCCAGTGAAGTAAAAGAAAGTTTTATGAAGAGAAAGCAATTGACTCATCAATAAAATGCTGAAAAGCACATAATCTAGAAATAAGGGTGAAATTAACCTTTTCAACATGTTATTTGCATTTTTGCTTCATCTCATTAAGTGCTTCAAATATTTTATCTCAATTTCAATTTTCCATGGCAGCTTCAGTTATTCAAATGTTAACACTGTGTTCATGATAATCATCCAAATATTACTTTATGTGTCCTCATTACAACATATTTTTTCCTTAATTAAGATATTTTACAATTAGCAAATCTAAACTCTCTCTCTCTCTCTCAGCTATAGATAAATACATAGAAGCATAATTTAAAGCTTTCAAGCTTATATAATTTACAAGTCCAAAGCATTAGGTAAAATGGTAAGCCATTGTGTAGTTTAGAGCTACCAAAAAACATGACAGAGAAAATGGTGGTAGTTCAGGTGAAGAAAGAAGAATTTTTAGAAGACCATGCCCTAGGCTACTGCAACCCATATTTCATTGTCATGCATCCTTTATGTAACTCACCTTTTTGTTACCAGCCTATTCAAGTATTTGAATGGAGAAGGCCCTAAATTTGGCATTTAAGTTTTGTCCACATTAACTACAACATTTGCTGTCTAAATTTGTGAAACAGCTGCATCTTCAGTGAAAAGGTCACTAATGGGTTAGATAACACATAAAAATGCATGAATTTTTCTTTAATTGCTAATTCATATTGCTTGTAAGGGTTAATTTTTTTTCATTACTTAAAGTCAACATTTTAAATTATAAATGTTTTCAATTTAAAAAAATTCTGGACCTTTGCAATCGAGTTGTGGTTTTAATTGGCCTAAATTTTATGCTTTCGGACATGCATATCATTATTGTGACAGGTAACTTACATTGATTATACTAGCAAAATCCAAGTAATGACTTCCTTTATGAATAAGTATATCACAGTTAACCTATGGAGAGATAAACTATCACAAAAAGGAGAATCATGTGAATCAAATAAATCCTTCTTACTCTTTATCATACTCTATTGAATAGGTTAGCATTTCAAAATGAAGAAGATGATTATGCTCCTAAGTGTGGAAAAATCGTAGTCATATATTTTTATATGCCATAATCCTCTTGACTGCTGATTTAATTATGCAATTATATTTGGTGATGAAAAATAATTAAATGTCTATGCATGAGGGCTGTACCTGGACTAAGAAAACTAGGTAATTACATACTGGTCTCTCAGGACTAGCACTTGAGGCAAGAATCCTATGTATTGGTAAGTACCTTAATGTCAGTAACTACCTAGGAAAATAATTTTTGGTCCTACGATGAAACTAGTTGACTATAAAGGAAACCAACTCATTTTAACAAAGTCATTGACCAGGAGTTAAATTATAGGTGAGAGTAGAGTTTATCTCATTAAGTGCCAACAAAGTCATGAATTTACTGTGGACAGACCAATTTCTTCACCTGCATTGCAGCTATCACAGTTGAACCATTAGCTCACCTATTACACTCACTCTCTCTCAAGGCCAAAATGATTTATGGAACTAATTATTTTCAAATGGCTCCTAGGAAAGCTCGATGGATGAATAAACTCTCAACTAGAACAAACCAGGATAACCAAAGGGAGCTGGAGGAGAAGGCAATGGGCTGGGCAGCTGCAGTTCTCACCCGTCGCACTGGAGCTGTCAACTCTCTTCAACATAAACCACGACCCATGCCTTTAGGAGGCGTTTATGTGCGCTTGGAACAAGAATGGAGGGAGGCAAATGGACTAAACACTCACTCAAAGGCAATGCACCATGGTAGCAGACGAACTAGGCTAGGAAGGTGATTCACTCTTGGGAAACCTAGAAATTCATTTCCATCTACACGAATGGTGGTGACCTAGCAAGAATGGTGACCTAGAAAGTTGTTGCTGAATGATTATGTAATGCTCGCCACAAATTGTTAGTACTTTAGTAAAGGTACGTTTGATGATTAAAATTTATCTGAAGCAGTTTTTGTTTCACATTTTATTGTTATCTGTTGATGTTCACTTTTTAGAGACACAATAATAATGGTAACTTTTAGTATTTTCTTATGAAATCATTGATGCTCAGCATTATATGTTTACTTTGAAATAAAGCATGTGTTTCATATAAATGCGATTTTTAATACATATGTTAATGACATTCTAAAAACCTTAGGAGATTCAGGGAAACTTAAGAGAATTTAAAAATTGTGAAAATATCAAGGAAATATTTGCAAATTAACCTAAATCAGTTAATTCAATATCATATTTGTGTGATAATTAAAACTTTAATGTGTATAGGCTTTAAAAAACATTACTTTAATAAATAATTGTTATTTTTTTGTAGCTTTACACTCAACTACTTCACAGTTGGAACTAAACTGGGTGCACAGCATTGAGACTCTTTGGCATTATGTGGTGATAATAGAGAGGAGATATCTTTAATGAATTCTCAATGCCAAATCATGTCAAATCTATTTGGTCATCTCATAATTGAAATTAAAACTTAAATTCTATCGACTCTTTAAGTTAATTGTTTTATTGTTTCCAATGAGATCTCTGTATTCTCTTGATCTATGAACAAAAACTCCCAATGACCAACAAGTGGAATTCATTTGGACTATAATTGTCTTGTGAAGTTAGCTAAATCCTATATGCAATAATAAGAAAACTAGAAAGCTCCAATAACATTATTTCAGTATTTACTATATTTAATGGTATTACTAAGTAATCTACCAGTTAAGGTAGGTTTTGGTTGGACACAACTACCAAATAAATATTTTGTGACTCCTAACAAAACACAATCCAGCAATCTACTCTACATCAGGTCCCTCTTCATCTCTGTGTACTTCCTTCCTCCCTTCATCCCATCCAACATCTCTAATCTGTTCATGCTCTTTCCTAACATTCTCCCCTCTATTGCAGTCTTCAACATCTCACTGCCGACCAATACATCTTTCATCCATATTTCCTGCCACCCGAGGATTTCTCCCAACAAACCCCTCTCCTCGCCCATCATACCAGTACTTCCTCATTTGTTTTCCTTTCGGTCCATTCCACCTCCATCCTTCTCCACACCACCATTTCAAAAGCCTCCAATCTACTTCTATCATCCTGCATCAATGACCACATTTCCATGCCATATATAGCTACGCTCCATATCAAAGTCTTAGTGAGTCTTTTCTCATCATCCTTCCTCAACGTTCCTGTCATCAACTCCCTCCTCCTTTCTTGCTTTCTCTCCGTGGTCATTTTTCATGCCTAAACCATAGTGTTCCACTACATCACCATCTTTTCCTTCACCAACCATTGCATTTCAATCCCCCATCACTATCAAATTTTTCCTTGCAGGAACACATGTGATTATATCCTCTAACTCATCATATATCCTATCAACTTCTTCCTTATGGCTGCTCGGTGGCATGTATACCTGAGAAATGACCAAGTTCGTCGGTTCTGCCTTAATCTCTACCAGTAATATTCTATCTATTGCTTGTTTTATGTTGACTACGCTTCTTCTTACTTCATTATTTAATATTATGGCAACCTCTCATTGGCTTTCATCCCCGCTGCTCTATATTACTCTGTAACTATCACTCCAGTAATCCCCGCTATCCCTCCATCTCACCTCGCATTGACCTAAAATATCTATATTTCCTCTTTCCATCTCTCCCTTAATATTCTCTAATTTTCCTGTCCTCAACATTGTCCAAACTTCCAAGTTCCTTTTCTAAGCAAATCGGTCTTCTTCTGTGTCTTCTGTCCAGCTGCTTTTGGTTTTCTTTTGCAAGTGTTTTGTGAGATGACAACCATGGAAGCCTTACCTCTCCCACTACCAGGCATGACACATGGCCGATTGGGCCGAGTTCCATAGTTGCCAGGACTCATATTCTCTATATTGTCCGTCATAATGTTCTTGAGAATGATAACTGAGGTGGTTTCCCATTGCCTTCCTCAATAATGTTTTTAACGTGACACCATCACTCAATGACCACCCCACTGGGGTCAGATGCCTTTGCAGCCACCTCACTGAGGAACAGATGCTGCGTGGACATTTTTGGTTTTCACTTTTGTCATCAATTTGTTAAAATCAAGTTGAATGTCTTTTTGAAAATTGGATTTAAGAATCCATCAAATGCAGCGGAGCATGATGTTATACAATGATTGTGCCATCCTATGTCCTCTAATCTTTACCATGAGACATTATTGATAAAACTGCAGCTTGTTGGCATCAGATTGTAAACTGCATATATTAATGAAAACAAGATAGCCATTTACGGTCTTGGCTATCTCATTTTCATTGATTCAGGACCACAGCTATGTTCATTCTATATTTACAATCATATATTAAAACCGAAAAAAATGTTTAGGTATGTATTTCAGTACCTCAAACTATTCAGCCAGTATGTTCTGGTTGAATATAAATACAGTAAATCCTCAAAATACATGCTTGTTTCGAGTGAATTTCATTATCACTAGATTCTAAATTATGACTCTTGTAGGGGGGAACTGCATAAATTTGTGTAATGCATACACAGTTTTTAAAATTTGAAGGAAAGGAAAAAAATCTGGAATATTGAAAAACTGGCCAAGATGATAACTTTTTATGGAAGTAAAAGTATTTTAATATCAATGACTAAGTCTATGTAAAAAATAAAAGTTTCTTAGAAAATTATAAATCCATCCATCAGCATTAAAAAATGGTCGACAAATAGCAAAATCATTGCCGCAACCCAGAGCATGTCAAGTCACAATCATTTACATTATTTCCTCTCTACTGCACGACCAAATTATTATCTCTCTGTTTATGAATTCAGCTGGCCAGTGTTCACAATTCCATTTCTCGCAGATTTTCGCCGAAGGAATTTTCTTCTGTCCTAATTAATCCTGAGAAGAGCAAACATGTTCTTCTGCAATGCTTTATGTCAGATTCTGGCACATAGTTCCTGTACTGCAGTACAATTTCCTGTTTCTTTAGTGCCTTTGATTGGTTTTAGTTGTTCCCTTTCCATAGCATGCTAATTTTTGCACCTATTAATTTTATGAAACATACCAAACTATAGACAAAAGGTCCCATTGTGAATTCAAAACTTAACTTACCTGCTAAAGAATGCTACATGCATGGGGCAAATGTGATGTACTGATGGAAGAGCATTAGAGAGCATGATAGCACCACTAGATAATGCATGATGACCTTGAACTGTGAGCTAGCGAATGAAACACACTTCCCGCCAATCTCATACTGCACTTTAGGGCCCAATAAGCAGGGTAGGGGTCAAATAAGGGCAAACAAATGAGGAAGGGGTCTTGAACTCATGTAGATTGAGCACCTTTTTTGGCTGCAATATCTGAGGAAAATGTGGGTCGCAGTGGTCTAGTGGGTAGAGTGTTGGACTACTGGCCGGAGGGTCCCAGGTTCGATTCCTGGGCAAGGCACTCTGGGCACCTGCAACTCCACCCAAGCTAGTTGATTTTTCTGGTACCAGGTCTTCCTGGGAAACCATAACCGGCACAGGGAAAGGAACTGGCCCCCCTACCCTGATGTGTGAATATTCACATGCCGTCGGGCTTGGTACATGGGTGAGCTCTACCATCACCTACTAAACCGACCTTCGAGTTGATTACTGTGTTTATGGTTTTTTTTTATCTGAGGAAAATAATGTGTGTGGTGTATTGATTGATGTGGTATAATATTGCATTATGGGGTTTATATTAATTTAATGTGAACCTGTAACACATTCCTTGAGCCTTTGATTTGGTTCATTCACTTATTGCAAACAATCCATATACGCTTTCAAAGAGTGCAGATTAGCAAGGTGAATAGGCCACAATTGAAATTCAGAGGAGGAGTGAATTTGCTCCTCCTTCCACATTCCAACTTCTATGAATTCAATGGCTTCAGGCTCTTCTATATCTTTTATATTGGGCCCTTTATCAGCCTCTCTTTTACTTTAATTTTGTTCACACTTACACCACTTCCTTATGGCCCTAAATGTAAATATCTGGCTGCAAGAGTAATTCTTTGTGCTAGTGGAGGGACCAATTCTTCTATAAGTGCATGGGAACCCTACAAAGACTATCTCTACTTTATATCCTTCAGTCATTCTTGGAAGTAACCATAAGTTTTAAGGGAGAAACTGGTCATTTTGGTCAGAGAAGCAAGTTTGGGTAAGAAGCCATAAAAATATGCATTACCTTGGTCAGTTTTGTTATGAGAGTCACTGAGAATTCTATTACTACACTGCTGTATTGGATAAAAATACATATGTACTACTGCATACAGCTTTATCTGGAGATACATACTGACTATCTCCAGGGTGACACCAAGGTTCCATATGGTGCCATAGACATAATTCAAAATGTTGTTCACTAATATGATTACAGTAATAAATTTCTATGATTTGTCCATATGTAAAGACATACATACCTACCATGCATATCCAATGGTGACAGTGCAAGATGCTGAGTAGAACATTCACAAATTCAAATAGAGCCTTCCACTGTGGCGAACATTATGTTTCACTCCCATGAAAAAGATATTTTTCAATAAGAGACATTTCATATTTATTAATGCACCATGTAGCCTTTTGTTGTTTTGCTGCCTCAACAGGAAGCTGATGAAGTAATCTCCAAAACCTTATTTTGCATCCTATAACCAGTTTACCTAATTTGAGGGAAAAGAAACATTATTGTTCAATACACACCAATAATTAGGAGTCAGTGCTTCAACTTGAAATATTTTACACTTTCAAAGTAGAGTACCAACCCTTATGACATAACTTTTTGATCAATTTTGGTAAATTCAAATTTTAGCAATCACCTTTTACCCAGGTGTGGTAACATCAAATTTCAAACTTCAAAAAACATCTTTAGTATCATGTTACATAAAATTTTAGCCATTGATACTTGATTATTTAGTCATTGGTACTTGCCTATTTTTTTATTACTGTGAGGATCTTGTGAAAAACAAACATTAATGTCAACAAAGTGGTATCTATTCTACTTGTAAATGGAATACAATGCTGTTTTTGTGAACACTATGAATGAATTTATCCTTAATTTATCCATATACTTCTTTTGCCAGGATCTCTTAAAATTATTTGTTTCATTATCCTTCCATTTTATCTTCACAATTCTTCGCTGTAACTTTTTTCAATAACTACACACTCAACTTTTTCTTCCCTCTCAGTTTCATTTCTCTGCTGCTCTGCATGCTCCACATTTTGCAATTCTAGAACAGTACAATGTGCACATTGTATAAAATTTACATTTTGCTGAATCCTGATCATGGTTGCTTAAGCAAATAAATTTCATGGAAATAATAAAATACAATTTCCTATTACCTACCTTTGAATCAATCCTCCAAATGTGTGCTTCAATGATTTTTTCGGACCTCTATGCTAGCATATGTTTCACTCTATGAGTGGATGTTCTTTTGTTCAGAGTAATCTATGGAGTTTTAGAGGTATGTGATAAAAGACAATGAATAAAAAGTGGAAAAAGAACAAAATTAACTTTATTTTCTTAACATAAGAATAGCCATTATAATAAATAAGTCTACATACAATTAGTGTATAATCATTTTTGATAAATGATATATAACAAAATTTACATTCAATTCTTTATGAAACACATGTTTGTACTACAATCGCATCAAAAGTCCAGGCAAAAGGATTATAAAAATTGTTGGCTGACACAATATTTGAACCTATAAAGCTGATGGAATGACTTCCTTTGAGCATTTTTTTAAATAGAGGGTCCCAGGCACTCAAACCTTTGGGCACTGAACCCAACGATGCACATGGTGGAAATGGTCATAGTATCACTGAAGGATATGGCATTGATACTTCAGATTTTGGCTGTGGATGCAGTGCGATGATGCCTGTTGCTCTTATAGGGGCTTTAAAAATGGATTACTCATGCAAAAAATAATTTGTTCAACCAAATCCTTGCTTAATTCGTCAACATTAAATATTTAACCTCATCATCTTCATATTGTATGTAAAGCTTGAATTTGCACCTTAGCAATCTGAAAAGCCCTATATGCAAATCATTTCTATCTAAAACCCATCTTAGATCTTTAATTTAATTTGTATAAACAGGAGTTAACAGAATTCGAACAACTGTAGAGGTGAAATATCCGGTATGGGACTAGATTGGGCTGGCTACAGCACTTTCCTGAGTAAGGGTTAGATGCAAGCGTAATTATGGAATTGTTTGGCAACAGAGAATCGAACATTCATTATCTATTCCAGTGCCTAGAAGACTTATTAGTGGAGCATAACTGAGTGTATATCTTGTATTAATGTAATAAGCTGATTGTTTCATCATTAAATTTGCTGTATAGCACATAGTAAACATATTGCTTGTTTTATTACTTTTTAGTACCTATACCCACATAATTGAAACCAGAGTTCTTTGTTCATGTTTTACTAGATATCTAAACCACATATAGATATTATTTGTGATTAAAATACACTGAATGCTAGATTATTAGAATCCAAGAAACTCAAGAGTAGTAAAGGTGCATTTAGGAACACCAAGTAGAACCATATGACTATGTCCAGTTGAAAAAGGAAAAATTGAATTTATGTATTTCATAGTACTGCATGCATCCAAAAATCTTTAGATGATCCTATACAGTTAATGATGAATATCTTACGGAGATTTTTCCTGCTATAAGCTCTAAAAAGAACTATTTCTTTGCTGCTCACAACACCCTTATTGAAAGATGTGTAGTATTCTTTTTGATCATTATTAATTTTAACAATCAAAGCACCTTAACACTGTTTCCATTTAAGACTTATCTATTGATGATAATTATTATAAGAAATGCTATATATAAGTAGACAAATGAGGAAGTAAACTTAAAAAAATACTCATTTTAGAGCACTAGGTGACCAATTAAATTTTTATATTTTATTGGATAAGGCATTCAGGTAGTCCCTTGCTCAATGCATTATGAATTATTCAGTTCAATTTTCAATGGAACGCCAAAGCATCAGTGCTGGCTGCACCATATTAGCAAAGTAGGTAGCTGTTTAAGGTGCTAACTTGAGAGATGATACTAGCACTATCAAGTGGAAGTAACTTCTTAGGGCAACAAAAATGGGAATGATGTTGACTTTTGATCTATATTCTGATTATTAACTGAACTTACAGCTCAAGAAACTGCTTTTAGGGGAAGAAGTTTGATAGATACTGACTTTTATTCCAGTTTTTCCGGACAATGATGGTGCCTAAGTGTAGCTAGCTTGGGGGCACCATGGCTATTTGAGCAGTCCTTAAGGGTAGGAACTGAAATGTCAGCACAACCCCAAGAAAGGACTAAAATACTTGCAATTTATGAACATTGAAAAAGAAGATTTAAAGATGCCTGCAGTTAATTTGCAGGGATATGTGAGAATATGCCGTGTCCAAAGAAAAAAGCTCATGAAATTTGAATCAATTGCTATGCATGTCTTTTTTTTCAAGATAACTCTCATCTTGGTCCATTTTCAATGGTAATGAATTTAAATTGCACCCTTAACTTAAACTTTAAAGGACAATCCCACCTGTTGGAAGAGAAAGTAAAGTGCTCCACTGGGGGTTCCTGAATCAAAAATTATTATTAAATTCCCATGTCATATATAGCATTCACAGTATTGGAGACAGGAGGGGAGAGCTCAGAGAAATGAGTTGTTTTTTTTTATCTGAGGATATTTGTCTACTTGTATATTGGAGCCTCTTGATTTTTTTCTCTGCTTCCCTTACACTCATATACCTCACTTTTTTTCTAGCTGGAACATGGGGATATGCTTTAGGATATTGTCATGATTAGTACATAGATCATGCTTGAAGATCATCCCTGATAATCCCATTTTGTCTGATATGAGTAGATGCCGTAAAACTGGACATCCATCCCTCTGCCCTCATAATTTCATAACTGTCTACTTTCCATCTGTCTATGGAAGTCATTATGAAAACAATTGCATTCCATGCCCTGGAACAGACAGCCGAAAAACCAGGTTTCTGAATTGTAAAAGCATGCTTTCTAATATTATCATCAATTAATGCAAAGTATATGAATTTGCACTCAAGATTTTAAGAGACGTGTACAGAGAAAAAGGATAGCTACAAATTCAGGTGATAGTAATGACCAAGTAAGCTATTCGATTCCCTTCCATTTTTCTACAAGTTTTTAGACTTCTCATGGAATTCCAGAATAATAATGTACACCTGTACTGAATACCGTTATACCATTGGCTACTAAAGACAAAGAAAGAGAGGTTAAGAAAACAAAATTTAATAATTCTTACTGTTACATTAACTGAAACAACACTTAATCCTGAAGCTATAATTATGGCCCCTTTTACACACATAAAGCATTTTATAAGTTTTATTCAAATTAATGTTAATTTAATCTTTGGTTTAATGAAGAAATGAAAAAAAAATTCATGCATGAAGTAAATTAAGGATGTGGCTACAAGAATCTCATAGGGGTGTTCTGCAGCATGTAATAAGGTACCGAGGGACAGAGTTAATATTTGAAACAAATTGTGAAACTAAATGATGTACATCAAGACTTGCATCAAGAAGTCACTGCAATATAATCATTTTATCAATGGATTGTCCCTTGTTTATTTTATCTTAGAATATGCCTTTTTATCTGGATCAAATAATGATATTTAAGTTTTGTAGTAGTTTAAACTACCATGGTTTTAGAGTGGTATACATTTTACACTGCTGGTTTTATTGATATCATTATTTCTCCTCTCTTTCCTCTCCTGTCCCCAATTTCTCTATAAATGCCCCACACTTCACCCTCCTTACCTAGGTACCATCTACATCAGAATACAAAATAAAATATGGGAGACAAGAGTATTGAAAAACATTTTTGAAAATTGTTTTTCTTAACTGTGGATACCTGAAGTATCAGTGCCTTAAGTTTAAATTTTTATGTGAGAGCAAAATGCAATGTCCATGCACATTTTATGATCGCATTTAATTTGCTATTCCATAATATAATATATCTGTAATAAAGGAGAGACAAATGTAGAAGGTATGGCTTATGATCATCTCCCTTTCATGTGCAGGAAATATTGTTCAAGATCAAGGCCTGCAATGTATTGAAGATTTAAGTTTCTTTCAATGAAGCAAGCCTCCATTAAATTTAATGAATCCAAAATGGAAAACAAAAGTATCTCACTTTTATGTGACTACTTACATTATTTAATGTGGCAGTTTTAGAAAACTCTGCCATATCTGGAAAACCTTCTATAGGCTGAACACAGAGGTGAAAAAACTTGTCTTAGAAAAAGGCCCACATGACTTGTGTAAGTCTTTTCAGTGGAGTATTTATGCACTTAGTAAATGAACACTTTGTTCAGGACTTCACTAACTGAGTGAAGTCCTTGTTAATGAATACATTTACATTTGGGGATGATGCAGCATCCTGTGAAATAGGCAGGTATGAAGTATTCAGCATCATTTTTATCATCCATTCCATATGTAGTCTTGTGGGCAAGATTTTATTTTGAACAACTTTTGGATATTTAATGAACACATAAGTAGTTGAGCCCTTCTAATCTCTCTACACCTACATTGAGACACACTCTCTAAGTAGGTACACCTTACAATGTCTATTGCAACTTTACATTGCACGATTTTTAGAATATAGGAACTAATAAGATGTATGAGCTATTTGTCTTTAAGCAGAATGCTCATGAAACTCCTGTGTTAGTCAACTTTTGATTCCTTGTAATTAATTAATTACATCCATTGCAAACCCTTTATCACTTTACTCATATAGAAAGCAAATTTCTTTAAGCTCAGGATCTAAAAGTAGAGAATAAATTCTAAAACTTAAAAATATATTGCTAGTAGGTATTACAGATATGTTGCTGAGCAAGAAATACATAGCCTATTCACTCATATCACTGGAGATATCACATAATTTTTAGAGCACTTTGAGAAGGTCATTCATATCTATGTATTTATTTCTTATACTTAGACGGATATAGAATTCATCAAGCATAACAAGTGGTTATTTATTATGCCCACTCTACATAAATATACCTCACTGTTATGCTGAATAGTCATTATTTCCTTAGTATTATTCTATGCATTTTCATGCTCTCTTTCCTGTTACCTGCAATATGATTTCACAATAATTTTTACATTTAAAAGGAATAGTTACATCTTATAGGGCTATATCAAAATACTTTGACAAATGCCACCTTTCAAGCAGAGACCTTGAAGTCATTTTCCAAATTATCCTTGGAATGTATTTGGACACAAGCTCATTGAGCTAAAAACATTTTTGTTTACTGACATGGTTAAAAAATTCAATAAGCTTTACGCATGAAGTTATCCCAGTGTCAATAATCATATTAAGAAGGTACTTTAAGAAAAAATAATATTTGAAAGAGCATTAGAGTGGCCTTTTGGAAAAAATATGTGACATGTAAAATTTCCAGTGGGCCAAAAGATAGTTTTCCATGTCTTTTCAACAAATAAGTACCTACAGGTACTGTTGATACCAATATGTAGATGAAAATCCATCAACTGTCTCCCATTATACATTCCAAATACATTTTATTCATTCAAGGATTCATTGAAATTCATTTACTCAATCCTTGGACCTATAAATATGGTTTGAAATTAGGCCAGATAATATGTACTTAATTTCAATATAAGTGGGTATTTTTCTGTTTAGTAATTTAATTTATTAATATCTTTTAATGAGTTAGTTTATATGGGCTTATTATCATGAGACCTATCTTTTTTTTATCCACAATGATCATGCAGAGGATAACATTTTAATGCACAATTTCCCCTAAATAATTGTTTATTTGAGTTATCAAATAGATATTTGGGCTAAGTTGGAGGGAAAACTTATCTTTTCAGAGCCCTAAAAGTTGAGTCTAACTAATTTAAGATGACATCTAACTTGAGCAATCATACATAAAGATTCAGTGGCATACACAGCTTGAATGGATGAAGCTTTCAATTGACAAGAAGTGTACTTGGCATTCGTATAATTGAATAGAGATTCTATTTAAAGGAAAACAATTAATGCATTTGTAATGTCATTCTTTTCTTAAGAAACTCAAAACAAATAATTTGATTTTTCATCGTAGATTTAGTTGGAACAATTGGTATTTTACAATTGCACATAAGTCCATAAACACCAGCCCATTTTAACCAAGGTTTATGAAATCACTTGCTGCTTTCATTTCAAGACAGCAGTGGTCATACTTGGTCTGAATGATATAATATAAAATTCATTTATGTACTCTTGTTTTGTATTTGAATTTCCTTGTTATAAAGAAGTTGCAAGTATTAGATTTAATGCTGGAATTAGAACTTTAATCAAATAAAAATTTTCAATCCCTCATTGTGAATACTTACTAATAAAGTAAGTATGCAATAATAAGCAAATTCATTCAAGCAAATAGTTTCAGCAAATATAGATTATCCAGATGCTATTAAGTTTATATCTTTAAATATCCCGAATATTTAACAACAACCTCTTTATCAAGATAGGTATAGTATATAGGGATAAGATTATCTTGCAATAATGCCCAGGTAACGAATTCACATAATGTTCAAGAGTTCAATGCAAATTAGTTTATGGAATAGAGATGCCTAGAGAGTGACACAGCTCACCCCATACATTAAATTGACCCAGAACTTATAGCTCATGCCATTCTTAACTTGTTTATTATACTCAACTAACAAATGAGTTTTGTGATGTAACTCATTCATCAGTTGGCTTCTTCGTGGACTTCTTTTTCATTTATTGGTAAATATATACCATTAACAGAAAACAATCAATGAGATGCTACCTTTTCTCCAAGATAATTTTATCAAATGCCTTCTCTTCAAATTGACTCAATTTTTAAAGATATATATCATTATTTCTGTGGTCTATTTAGGCTCAAGCATACTCAGATTACTCCCACTAAAAGATTTGCCCTACCCAAAATTTAAAGAAAACCTTGAGCAGGAAAATCCTATTATGAGGGCTAGGTACACTAAATTTCTGAATAATCAACATTACAGTGAAAATCTACTTATCTGGCATGAAAAAAAAAAAATACAAAAACATGAAATGCCTTTTCATAGCACTATAAATTCTTTTAAATTGATAATTTAGAAAATGGATATGAAAATCAATTTTAAGATCTTGGCTACATTAATTAGGTACTCACATTATTATACCTCTTGGGAGTTAGTTATCTTCCTAAACAAGGCACTATCAGAAGTCATTCTTTATGTGTATTATTTAAATACACCATATTTTCAGTGCCTAATTTAAAGCATCACATGTATTTTCAGGAAGAATTCCCAATCAATTTAATTATAGGCACTAAGTGACAGAGTACAGCAAAGAATATGATAAAGATGGAACATTAACATCCATTTCCTGTGAACGAGCCAGATTGTAATCCAAATTAGACACTTCATTAATGATGTCCCCAATTATGAAATAAATTTTTTGCAAAGACCTGAATTAGATCTTTTTTGGAATATTGGAATTGAGAAAGAGAAGGAAAATCAAGTGAAGTTAGTCAATTCTTAAACTTCTCAAAGTTAATTTTCATGTTTTTTTAAAAAGGAAAAATCTTCGCCAATGATCTGGATAAAGTGCAATGACAAAAAAAAAGATAATTTTCTTCGAGAAATTCATAATTGTCAAAATCCTTCCCATTCAGAGAGAAAATAATTTTTTTTACATTGATAATGGCAAGGGAAAATAATGACTAAAGAGTAATAAGGAGTGTAGTACTGAAGAATACTGGTAAAGAGTGAATACATTGAAATAGTCAGTAGGATTTTAGTCTGCTCTTTGATGGGAATATCACCACTACAATTACTCCCATAACAGCTGCCCATTCATTATTAGCAATGTTATTTAAATAAAAAGATCAAGCCACATAATTCCATAAAGGCTTCATTTTTATCTTGAATAAGAAATAACTGCTGGTGTTTTCCAGTTATTGGTTTCCAAAAATCATTAACATATATATTTCAGGGCAATATTGCAGTGGCTAATGTAAAGCATTTTATGGATGTTACTGTGTTCAACCTATTGCATTCAATTTTTCATCTCAAGTACCTACCTAATCGCTGTTTCTATTTTAATGAGATCATAATTCATACAGAAATAAAGCCATAAGGAAAACAGTTGTCTCTTGGCCTAATCTTGATGATATATATTTATATGTATGCAGTTACATATGTATGTTCAAATACTAGTCAGCATGAAGGTAAAGCGCAAATTAATTTCTCTGTGGTATTATCTGTGTTAGTTTTCATTTCTGTGTTGATGGAACTAAGCCAGCATTCATATGACCTAGTCAAATACATAATGAATGCCAGCAAAGATGGATCTAACAGCAAAAGTTATTAAGTATCTAATTATATGATAATCAATGATCAATCAATAATCAATCACAATTAGTCAATGTTTAAGACATTTTACGGCAATAAATTGCCTCGATTGGCATTTGTTTGATATTATTGTTAATGCTAGTGTGTTTTTTCAGGCAGTAGTTGTTCTATCTGTATTTCTGTTCTAAATCTTGTTTACTGGCAAATTTCTAATGCCACTTGAATCAATAATCATGCATGTGTATATTTCCTTGTCTAATGAAATGCTTAATATGTCATATAGTTCATGATCAATTGTAAAAATGTAGACTTTTAATGCATACACATAACATAGTTGATTACTGCTAATTTTGCTCTGCCATGAGATTTTTATGGTTTTTTTTTGAGTATTTTCATCAGGAAACTCCAATACACAGCCCTTCTTGTAGCACAACCTATCCAGGCAGTGTAAATCACACAACCACACTAATACTTGACTGAACATTAGTAGTCACTCAGCATTCACAACAGTTAATGACAAGAAATAAATATATTTATACATGTACAGGTATGTATGTCTATCTAGCATTAGTTAAAGGATGATGAACACATTTGTCTTTTGTAGAAGTCACAGCCCAGATTAATATTTCTAACTGTATACTTTGTCTTGAACAAGAAGCATATTGTATGCCTCTTCATTTGTTTGTCTTTAAGATATGACAATCATGTACAGGATGAATTTGAATTAGCCTGGGTAACATTTTTTTTTAGCTTTCCCAGGAGAAATGACACAAACCTCAGTCCTCGATGCCTAACAATCCACATCACATAAAAAGGAAATGTAGCATGCATCATTTTACAGTAATCAGATTGTTTACGATTTTCCCTTTGTTTTGTTTTATGCTATTGTTTTTCTAGGCTTTCCATAACTTAGCCACCACATGCTGAAGAAGAATTCTGACTTGGACAGAATGATCAGCAATAAAATCATACAGAGAAGATATGAGATACTTAATGAAGTAAAAACAATCCTTCCACAGTCCAGCTATTCAGAAAATCTGACCTCAAAGTAACCCAATGCTCCTCAGAATACATTTATTGGCAATCATTTTTTCAGTGCGCATTTTTTTAATAATTTTTTAGCATATTTAGTTTAATAAGAAAATAAGTTCACAAGCAAAAATAATGAGACTCGAGCTAATGATATGGAATTGGAGATTTAGAAATGATGATGCTGAAAGAAGGAATAAAACTGGCCTTTCTCAGCCTTTCTTATCTGATTTTTTTCTTTAGGTGCTCCTCTTTCTTTTATGTCTCCATCAGCAAGTACTGTTGCACAGGTTTAGGGAGACCTAACTTTGCAGCTCCTGACACAAGATGTCCACCTGATCGCAGCGACTTCCTTAATGTGCGCCAGCAAAGATAGCGCAGGTCATGGGGTTGAGTCCAGTAGCGCATCATGCTCAGTTTCAGCTGGTAGAAGACGGGCCCGAGTATCTTGTAGCACTTGACGTGTCGGAACATGGTTCTGAGAACGTGGGAGTGCATTCGTCGAGGACACTCCCCCATCACTTGTGACAGCAGGGCCAAAGTTTCAGAGCAGTGCTCAACTCGACGACGACGAATGACGGCACGGAGGAACCAAGTGAATGCGGATTGGTCGCGATCATGGGAGGAGGAGGATGCGATGGATGAAGGATTTCCACATGCTTCATCCACAGCATGGCCAGTTCTGTCCATGGAATTCCCACCATCCAATATCCCAAAACTTCCACCGCTGTAATGTCGAAAAAGCAAAAGAATTGAATGAATCACTGAGTGCAAAGAAAAACCTCTTATTAAAATTATTCCAACTACCGGTAACTCTTAAAAAATAGATATCATTGATAAGGCAGTGCAATTCAAAAAAGCATTCAAATTTTCATCATGTTATGAAATTGTTTGTATTCTTACAATCAAATTTCACTATAAAATGATGACCTCATAGGATGATTTACAATTAATCTTTTCATAAAAAATAAAACACTCTTTCATCAAAGAAGATTTATATGACCTCACGAAGAGAGTATAAAGGTATCATAAATTCTTATTTGAAGCATAAGGCAATGAAAGGACACAATAGGATTATGCTGGAGTTAAAAAGAAGTTTTTTTAGTATAATTAATTGATATTTTTGAATTTTCAAATATAAACTCCTCTGTAAATGTACTTACTACTGCCTATATTTTCATCTGAAATTGCTGTTTTTAATGAAACCTAATTTCTCTCACTCACAAATATTATATCTGTATGTACATATATTGAAAGAAATTGCATTCCTAAATTGATTTAAGAGTATGGGAATAAACTCATTACAAATTCTCATCATGAACACAAATGTATATTAAATTATCACCTTACCCAGACCAAACAGATGCTCCACAGTTCAGGAGAAGTCGGGTAAGAGCAACACTATCATCTAAATGGTTAACACTATATGTAAGTGCTGAACGGCCATCATGGTTCACAGCATCTGGGTCACTGCCTGCTTCAATCAATAGGTGGCCCAACTCTGCAGCACGTCCATACTCTCCAGCAGCAAGCAATTTTCTTAATCCCACAAGAAGTGGTGTTTCCCCGAAACAATCTCGGGCCCCTATATTGGCACCAGCTTTCAACACTCTTTCTACTGTGTTTAGGTGTACTTGCCAGGAAGTATTATTTCCCCCACCACCCTGCATTAATTCACCTGAAGAAAAATCAGAAAGGAAGTTAGAATCTTTTTTGGAGGTTAAGCAATTAACATAATGGAAGTAGGAGGAAGTTGTGAGCATAAGTTTGAAAAAGGAATAAAATTGTATGGAGGAGATATGGAGAAGATATGGAGGCTATGACAGAAGGGAGAGAATACCTATAACTTTGAAATAGGTGGGAAAATAGGCACTTTGGACAGTTTGATAGGGTAGAAAGCTGAAGAAAGAAATAGTGTCAGGCAATATAAGTTTATCATGTGTGTAAAAACTTTAGAAATCTATGATAAGAGGTAATTATGTTCAAAACCTACTACGTAGTAGATGATCAATAAAAAAATAGCATCGTTTGCAAAATGCCATTAAAAATTCCCATGCTATTTCTCCCTTGAAATCTAGAAGGACCTTGGAGTTCCTGGGGAAAAAAGGGGAATGGAGGGCAGGTAATACGGATATTCCTCTCACCAAAATCCCCTGGAATGGCTCAGGGAGGGAGCATTCCAATAGGGTATGTCATTTTCTCATGCAATAGCAAACAGTGAGGCTATTCTTTCAGAAAAAAAGTTTCTACATCATTGATTTAGAAGGTGGATAGCAAATGTTTTCCTAAAATTAAATTTTAAGGGGAGTATGTAGCTGATTATTATGATTTTTGCCCAACGATGATATACCTCTAGATGACTAATATGAGCAAGTGGCTGTGATTTCTATAAGAAGTATTAAGTTAATACTGTGTTAATTTTTAGTGTACATTAAACCAAAATTTGAAAGTAAGCAAACTTAAAAATATGTATATAGTCAAAAATATCTGAATGGGTTGTCACTCACCTGATAACAAAAGATGCAGAGCTGTTCTTCCATTGATATTTAAGAGGTTAATATCACTTCCATTCTCACAAAGCTGCTCAATATCTCTAAAACTAGGTGCTGAGGCATATGCAAGGTGTAATGCTGTCAGGTCACATTTTTGCTGAGGAAAGAAATGAGAAGAGAAATTAAAAAAAATGAGAATTTTTGTGACTAAAGATGAATTGGTTTTCATGTCAGCTAAGATTGGAATGAAGTAGATTATACATGTGTGCAAATACTCATTTTTATCTGCATTATAAATAAGAATTTTTCTCTTAGGTGCTCGACTAATATCAAATTTGCTACCTCTAATTTTTTTGTCAAATTTTGTAAAACAAAAAAAACTTTTATTTTATTTTTTTGCAAACCCACTCTCATTAAATTTGGATATGTATCTTGCTTCTAATACTTTCATGCACCCTGAAAGCAGATGAATCAAATCCATTACATATGTAAACCATTTATTTATACTTATTCAGGCATGTGTTCATTTTCCCATTTGTATTAAATATCAACTCTAGGAAGGAGGAGACAATTCAATTAGAGAACTAATTAAAGCATATGAATGTGCTTATATATATATATATATATATATATATATATATATATATATATATATATATATATATATATAATTATGTAAAATTAAAATTCTTTTAAAAACCTAGACAAAGCTGTAGCATATTTGCACTTAATATTTAAAAATAATCCCACATATACCCTCCAAATTAAATTTAAACAACTAGTTAAATCTATGAACTCAATTGTATTCCATACATGACTGACCTGAACACCTTGATGTTTATCTATTGGTTCTATAGTGGCCACTGCTACATAACTCAATGCAGGAACATTTTCATGAGAGAGACACTCTTGAAGGACAGGAAATGGATTATTTGGATCTGAAATATTAAAAAGATTATCTGAAATCATACTTATGTTCTTCAAACTTAATACTGTGTTAGGCGACTACTGGAATAAATAAAAAGTTCACAAGATTGGAAAATTTAAGGATTACATTAGCTGGACAGGTCAAAATCTAGGAAAGAGGGATACAAAATAAATAAAGCTTCCATACTAATAATTGATTTCCTCCTTATCTCTTCAGCAGGGATGCAATTTTCTAATTACACTTATTCTTGGCACATTTTAATAACTAGGTGAGAAAAATAATTGTAATTTTTGTCTAGTCTATAGGGGAATAAACAATTATGGGTGTGGCTTTGGTCCCACATACCAATGTGTTTTGGTATAACTATATGCAAATAGGCAGAGCTAAATTGCAGACCCATTGTAAAGGAAACCAATCAACTATATCATCACAAAGGTTAAAAACTGAAAATTCACTCAAAAGATATATCTAGGAAAACTAATCAATTTTAATCAATCTTCCTTGGGTCTTAGACAGGGTCAAGAAGTAGGATTTGATATCACTCTCAACCATTTATTCTCTCCTGAAGCAGAGTCAATGGTATGAAATCTATATGGTTGAAATGGGTGGATCAAACTGAGACCACTTTTAGCTTAATAACAGCTGACCTAATCGGTGCAGTTTTCTGAAAATTTTTATTGGATGTCTTTGAAGTCTTACGGAACTTTGCTTGTGTTTCTAGGTCAATAAAATGAACACCCAAGGTTGGCTAAATAGGAGAGGGTTAGAGTTCACCTTGCAAAAATGAGCCATAGGTCATGTGAAATCAACGTATTCATGATAGGGGACTATTTTCCCTGTAGTTTCTACCAGTTATCCTCTGAAACCAATGGTTAAAATCACCTGACACCAAAAAAGTTCTTCTATCCAGAAAAATCACACCCGATTACGAATACTGTACACTCTGGGCCACTCTTGCTTCACCACTTTTAGACATTTGTTTAAATATATTTGGCATGCAAATGATCTTTTGGTATTATAGTATATAGATTGCATTAATCCTGAATCACATTTGAACCACACAGTTCTAACAGATTAAGAAATAATTTATTATCATTTTTAATTGGAGGACGCAGATTACTCAACATAATGGATGTATAATAATAATGTTTATCGTGACAAGTTAGTTAAGTTATAACTTGATGCGAAGTTGTGAAATTATCTTGAAATGAACCTCAAGGCTCCCCAAAGGATATTTCGATCTTTGGAATTGGGGAAAGATATCGGGAATCAATTTCTGTGTCAACGCTAGCTCTACTTTGATCCCGAGTTACGAAAACTCAAAGGTCTGACGAGCCTTGGAAAAAAATGGTGTTGATGACAGGGAAAACGTTCCTTCGAAATCACCTACTTCATCTTAATCACACTGGAGGCTGTGAATTACGGCCACCATCGGTCGAGGATGCGCCGGGTAGTTCTAGCAGCAGGGGTGTGAGTTGGTGGGAAAGAGTGAACCGGACAAGGGATAGGATTAACCACAGAGAAAAGTGTTTTGGTGGCGCTCGAACGAGGGGCAGCTACGCGGTCGGAGAAGGAACCCCCTCTCGAGGTCACTCACCTCTTTTGGAGAGCGATGATAAGACGCCCAGGCGGTGAGAAGGGCAGGTGCACCGCCTCCGGACCCGTTCGTGAGCAGGTGACCTTCGGCGCCTTATGCGCAGGACAGATGTGACCGAGGTAGGAGGTCGGAGCTCAATTTCTACTCGCAGGAGCTTCAGCGTGGAGAATATGTCCCTGGAGAAAGGAGGGGGAAAAAATGAAAACGGTTTCCTTCGACAGATCGGGGAAAAAATAATGCGCGGAAATAGATTGCGGGCAATTTTCTTTGCGTGACATCCTTTGGTGGAGGGCGAAGATAAATTTCCTCGGGAGAGGGCACTTCCGTTGTATACAAGGTTCATGGTTCGGGGTAGTCGAAGCAACGGCAGATGTTACCTTTGTCGTCGTTGGATTCTAATCTTTCTCATCATATTTTTCCGAGGAAAAAATATTGCTGGATTACATTTATACGGAAAAACTCTCCGAATTTCAAAGTCGCTACCATTCTTGTGACATCTGCTCTACTAAGGCATCCCTTAGGCAGTCTAATAAGTTTAAGTTATCGGCCGGGTAATTCTGAATGGCTGAGATCTCGTCAATCAGTTCAAAGGTTGCGTTGGGAAACCCTTCTTGTGCTGCGCATCGCATGGGATTTGACGGGAGGTCGGAGGGAGAGTTTGAAATTCTAAATATGAAAGGCAGGAGTGATCACGAAAAGAGATTTTCCAATAAGTTATCAAATAAATAAATTCGTAATTTCAAGCTTGAATTTGTGGAACTTATCCATCACGGAAAGAAGAAAAAAACATTAAGTGGAATTTACAAAGCCGCATTTTTTCTTTCCGTAAGTTATCAACTATTCCTCTTTGAAGTATAAATAAAACTTCATCAGACAAGCCGGAGTTTCATTAAATACTGGCAGGCAATCGGACTCCCGTGGTAAATGTACCTTAATAGCACGTGGAGCGTTTTATTATCAGAGAGTCCAAAAAATAAATTTCAATTATACTTTGCCATTTTATATAAGTGACTGAAATATCTGAGTCCATTAGGCCTAGTAATTTTTTTTAAATCTCTTCAATTGAATGCTCGAGATTAAGAAATATTCTTAAAGAAATTATTCCAACTTTACTCGTGTACGATCGAAGCCAGAAATAATATTTTTGAGTTTTGAGGACCTGTGAGATGGAAGAAAGTTCGTGACAGGCAACTTAGAAATGCGATAAGGTAGTGTGCGCATTTTTCAGTCTGAATTTTCGCACAGAAGTATTCATTCGTGACAATATTACAATAAGTACTAATTTTTAATCAAAAACCATTTCGCCCTTCAAATCAAAAAACCCTTTCGCACACTCTGCAATACCTACAGTTCACTTCACGCATACGATACC
The DNA here is from genome assembly GCA_037158775.1 of Hetaerina titia. Lineage (NCBI taxonomy): Eukaryota > Metazoa > Arthropoda > Insecta > Odonata > Calopterygidae > Hetaerina > Hetaerina titia. The sequence goes on along the minus strand of CM073772.1, from coordinate 33,647,354 downwards.
CATCACATTCGACTCTAATCATAGGCGAGACTGAGAGGACTCACTAACTTAGAGAAAGCAAAATTCAACCTCCCAACATTTCTCTAAACTAACGGCAGATGTGGAGTGATATCCCCCTATCCGTATCATCTTCTCCAAAAGAACACCTTTTGGATATTTCGGCACGTTCTTCCAACACGTTAAAGCCTTTGGTTAAAATGGTCGCCGTCGAGGCACGTCATTTTCTTTAAAATCATCTGGTATTCCCATTCTCTCCAACGCGGGTCTTAAGATCGACCTCACAATAAACCATAACTTATTTGAAAATTTACTATTTACCTAAGATAATTCTGATGACGACAAAAAATATTATACCCTAACCGAGTACGCATGTGGAAACATTCTTCCTTCTTTCAGGCTCAGTTTTTCACCGCCATGTTCCTTCCCCCACAACACCTCACACCCTTCACTGCAACAATCGCCAAACGTCTCGGAGACTAATCAACTGTCGCGTAGTTTACCGTTTACAGTGGGCCCCTGGAGGTTCCGCGGGAGTTGAACATTGCCAGCCTCACACTCCGGCATCCGAGCAATGGGAGAGATTCGTCATCTTGGAACGGAAACTGGGAGGGAGGCGGAGGGACGGGAGCCAGACGGCGTAGCAGGTTGAACGGGATTCCTCGTGGGAGTGGGGGAAAGGGAGGAATGAGTTTCGGGTGTGGAGAGAGAGGTCGTGAGTGGAAGAAGTTGGGAGACGGTTGAAAGGGTGAGAGAGAGAGAGAGAGAGAGAGATAGCAGTGATTATGCCCACTCGATGACCCCCGACCCGTTATTGTCAGATCAACGTTTCAAATAAAAAAAAGACGCGAATGGACGTCCTCATAGAAGCGCTGGTTATGGTAGGAGTAGGCGATGCTGAGAAAAACTTTGAGAATACGAGTGTTTCAACGTAAATGATATAGAAAAGATACGTGCATACATATGCGGGATGATATCGGATACGTGAGCTGATCATTGAGCAGAAATTTCACCGAAGAAAAGTTAAATAACATGGGAACATCTAATTAACCACTTAACTTAGTCAACCGATTTTATTGGACGTTATTCAAACGATGTTGTAATACAACGAAATCTGCCAACAATTAATTAAGAATGAAATGCAGTAAATGCAGTCAAGAAAGTTATTTTTATTTCGCTTTTATCATTTGGTTCAACTGGCCACTCTTACCAATATCTCCCTAGTCACCCAGCGAATGCCAAGCACCTGGTCCATTAATCCAGGGAAGGAACAAGAAAAACATGTGCTTATTATAAAAATAATCTTGTTTTAGACAAATAAAAATTTATTTAGGTAAATAAAAAAATAATCTTTTTTTAGGAAACTGTTTCATTAGATAATCGCTGTTATAAAAGTACCCTTTTCCTATTACGTCATCGGCATACATAAGAGTTGCATACTCGTATATGTATTTATGCACTCACTTTTTAAGTCGAAATAGTTTCTTTGCAACAATAAGTATATTAGAAGTGCATATACACAAAGTTTCCTTTCATTTTGATTTAAAATTCCGTCTGACTGTCCACAGAAAATCCAGGAATCGGAATAAATGGAGACTAGAGATAAAATTTGTCTGGTGTGCCGAAACTTCTGCTCTTCTTCGGTAGTCTTCGGCAGCCAAACTATTCTGAAAGTTTTGCATTCATTGAAGTTCTGAGATTGTCGGTGGGGACAGAGTCTTCACGAAAATTTCGGAAAGAGCGGCCCTCGACGGAAGTCGTCGGACAGGAGGAATAATATTTTGATATTTACGAATTAGTGTAGAGAAGTTGTTCATCCTTGCCGTGTTCATTCGAAAATGTCAATTAATCAAATGGAATTCGTCAAATAAATATGAACTTTAAAACATTATTTTTTTCGAGAATCAATACAAAAGGGCCACGCTGCATATAAATTACTGAATTAGTCTCACATTTGAGATTATTTGGCTGATTGTCTTCATGAACATCTTCCGACATTGACATTTTTGGGTTCTGTATTCAAATGACAATCTACAAACGCCCTCTCTATCTATATAATCTATCGCCCTCTGCCCGGTGATATTAATAAAGTTATCTTTTGAAAAAGTTGAAATTCATTCTCATAAAAATTCCCCTCACTGTCGTGGCAAATTCATCTATTTCACTCATTTAGTGTTCCTTTTTCGAAATCCTAAATTGAAATGCAAGCTGCGACATTAAAACTGTGTTAAACTTTTTAAAGAGAATTTGATTAATACATATATATGTTCACTCGCGCGCTTAATTTCACCCTGCACGTACGCAATTGTGCAGTTTCGCGTAAGTGCACATAAAGTATTTTACAGTTTAAGCGTCATAAATTTCGCGCAAACACTTTTTAATTTCAAGCTTTGGGACGTTATCCACCGCCGCCGCGCCGGCGGCGGCGTTACTTTGACCCATTTGCAAGCAGTGGCAGAGGCGAGGGAGGCTGGCTCCATCGCTTGCGTTAAGTGCTCCTCAAAGCGACTGCGGCGAGATCTCAAGACACTGCCAGAATCTAATGGATGTAACTTCATTGTTGGGGTCGTGTGAGGAGAGTGCGGTCCCCCTTGACAGAGAGGGGGAGAGGAAGAGATAAGGGAAGAGGAAAAGGGAGAGAGAGAGGAAGATAAAGAGGGAGGAGGAGAAAGATAGGAAGATGGAGAGAGAGGAAGAGGAAGGGAGGGCTAGAGAGGGAGTGATGGGGGGAAGAGTAGATAGGGAGGAAAGGAGGGGGAGGAATAGAAGAGGCAGAATAGAGGTGGAAGAATAGGGAGCGAGGAAAAGCGGAGGAAGAAAGAGAAAAGAGAATGTAGTATTGTAGTACTTGTGCCCTGTAAGCCACCGGAGGGATAGGGAGGAACAGAGGGGGAGGAATATAGATGAATCAGAATAGAGGGGGAGGAATAGAGAAGGATGAATAGAGAGAGATGAATAGAGTAGGAGGAATAGAGAGGGAAGATTAGAGAGAGATGAGAAAAGAGGGAGAAAGAGAGAGAGAGAAAAATAGAGGAAGGAAAATATGAGAGGGAGTGATAAATGGGGAAGAAGAGGGGGAGGAACAGAGGGGAAGGAATGGAGAGAAGGGAAGAGAAGAGAGGGTGGGAGAGAGAGAAACGAAAGTGGGTAGAGAGATGCAGAAGGGGAGTGGGGTTAGTCTTAAAGGGTGATGGAGACATGAGTAGGGAGACATGGATCTTTACTTTACCTCGGCCGCACGAGGCCGTTTCAGCTGTTTAGTCACGTGCTAGTATTATCTACCCTCACCGTAGCCCGTGGTCCTGCGGCCGATGGCTTGGCTTGCCAAAGCCGTGCGCAAATACTACCCTAGCCACCAACTGCGGAAAAGATCAATTCCCGGAATTAGTAGTGTGCGGGCGCTCGAATTCGATCACCTCACAGCGGCGGAAATTGAATGTCCCACAAGTGTGAATACATCCTCACAGGATGAAAGTGCTCGACAATGCATTTCATGTCGAATGTCCTATTCCTTTCGATTCCATTCCAGAGTAGTCAACCAAAAGGCTGGTTTTGATGTGTGAAGGTGGAACTCATCTCGAACTAAGCCCTAAGGTGTGAGAAATTCAGGGGATAGGAGAACAGTCCTTACCCCTATTCTTCCCCCAACCACCGAGCTTCTCACGCAGCTCGGATGTCCATGAAATCGCACAGCTTGAATTTTAGATGTGGTTTTCCCGGGGTATCAACCGGGATTTGAATACGCGACCATCCGGTCGGTGGCCAAACGCTCTACTCGCTAGGCCTTCAACCTACCCGTTCCAATATCGCATTCCAAAAGCGTTGGCTGTGCGATATGATATTTTTATGGTGACGTCTATCTCTGTCTCTCCACACCTCATCTCCGTCTGAGCTACGGTGACTTGGTTATTGGTGAGATCGATATACGTAGTAGGTGCTCGTCGATAAACTCGTTCTACCTCCTCATCACTCCGATATATGACTGGTCGTTACGCAAAGTAGATCAACTCGCCGGCTGAATAAAATCACATTAACCATAGCTTAAATGAACTCGGTGTCACCGTAATTTAACTGGGCAGTAGCGGCTATCTCTAACAGATGGCGAGGGAGACTTCTCCCTCCACAATGGTTCCAAACCCGACCCTCCATTCTTTCCCTCCTTAGCTGTATAAGCTAAACGCACGTTGATAACTTCGCACATGCATGTGCTACGGTGTTGTGAGAGAGCTTGCGCTGGGGAATATTGTACGCTTCTATTATGTCGCATCATGAGATCCCGTTAATTTTATTTTAACGTCGCACTGTTCGGCGGATTGAAATCGCAATACCTCAGAAGTCGAAACCAAGAGGAGGAAGATATCTCTTCTCGTGCGATGTGTTCCATCAAGAACCAAAATACTCGTACTTGGCGATAAAATATCGAGTTATCCGGATTGTGGATATCCGGGCCATTAGGACCAAACGGTAGCGAGGACTACGGCCCTCACGACGTTAATGTTCACCGGATGATTACAGAAACTATAAGGGCTGCAGCCGATTGCAAATACTATATGGGCACAAATGAAAAATAAATCCACCCATTGAAAATTGAACAATGTCCTCCCATTAAGGATATTTGGCTCTACAGATTCTTGATCATATAAGGGAGGTGGCCACTTCCCACAAGCTGGTTTTCTTTAATTAGAATTACTCGTAAAACGTCACCCAGTGACATTCTAGAGCCACGAGGAAAAATAAAAATGACAATCACAAAAAATAAAATTCATAATTAACCGTAAGATATTAATAATCACCCTATCAACGTGACGATTAGATGGTGAAGTGATATTTATTTAAGTAATATCTTTTCACAAAAAGAATTACAATTGAGGGTATGAGAAAATTCACTTTAAGATATTGTTCTTAGATTCATTAATTGTTATCAGAAGTATTTCATAGTCTCCAACTTCCACAAGATAAAATATGCTTTTTTGCTGAATTCCCTTGAAAGGCCAATTATTGCCATGTTGAATATAGTATCTATTTAAAAGAGAAAATAAAATCCCCACCAAAAAAGAATTGGCCGAAATGTAATTTATAAGAATATGCGAGGCGTTAAGGACATTTTTCATTTGCCCTTTCGAAAATATTTGCAATAGTTTGGAATTTTGCGCATCCTTTGGTTAGCGTACCACACATTCTTTCACTAAACTATAACTACATTGCAACTGCATTGTATCGCTTTTATCCTGATTTTAGTACATTTTACTGTGTTTGATAGCTTTCAAATAAATTTTTTAATAAATTAAATTTATCAAATAGACGAAAAAATAATTCCACAATCACGCGTTGTGTACGGATGTTGAGATACGTTTTTTTTTTGCAACGCACTATCAGTGCTAATCGAATTCTTTATGAAGCGCCTCAAAACGTTTTCTGACAAATTCAGTTGAAGATATAAGCGAAGTTGGATGGACCCAAAAAGTGATTTTTCGAAAAACGAAAAAGGAAATATCGTGAAAATAGACAAAAAAAAGGTTTAATGACATTTTGATTGAACTTGCGGATTCGAATAACGTGCCTGAAGCGCATAAATTTCGTCCACATTGAAAGAATCCATGATTTAAGACAAAATGTCAAAGAAATCGCAGTCAGTTGATAATTTCTTAAATCTATTCCAAATGACCAAATACGGATCACTTTATGCGTCGTATCATCACTCAAAAATTATACATATGCACAATATACCTTTCTTATATTTTTATTGTGTTCATTACTGTAATTCTCAAATGCATCTAAAAATACTGTTCTCTAAATTAACTTATGATATGTTAATGAGATTTGACGGTGACTGATTTAAAGTGCGGCCAATTTCACTCGTACATCGTAATACCGACTGTCAAGAAACACAAGAATCGGTTTTCCAATTAATAATATTTCATTTAATTTGTGGAAAACGACAAGCGTGTTTCTAGTCGTCACCGGTTCCACTGCATTGGACATGATACCATAACTTCTATTCTGAAAATCAACCATCTTGTCGGGACTTAGACGCGATGCGTTAATAAAATTGCCATGAATACACGTACCTATTCGTGTTTTTTTCAGATGACCTCTGAAAAACGTATCAATCAATCTATGCATTAAATTTTCAGTATTTTGAAGTTTGAATCACATGTTATCATCAACGTAGATGGTCTGCAACTGCAGTTGCCAGGTGCCTCCCTTCTTTGAGTTCATCCATATATTTTCCCGCTTTTTCCTTTTGGCTTTTCCTTTACCGAACCTTCTAGAACACCTCTTAACAGATGTTCTCTTCTCTTTATACTTGAAATCCATTTTTTCCGGTCCTATGAGGCGTTCAGCAGCTGTCTTTCCTCTCCAACATATTAAAACCCAGTTTCATACTTTATTCGGCCATTTGAACGTAAAGCAGTAATCTTTTGCGAGTCCAAATCCAACAATTATATTGTCTCTGTGACTTTTCCGTGAAAGGACCGCACAGGAAAACACTCCCGACGAGGGATTTTTATCATTCTATTTTTTTTTAAATTCCCTAACTTTATTTTGCTGGTAAAAATTCAGATTTTCATTCTATAAGTTTACTATGAAAAAGCAAATTATTGCTTTTATCACATTTTGGCATATCGTCTTCTCCGATGTACCGTGGATGTTTGCATCTTTTAACTTGTTCTCGTAGATCTTCATCTTTCAAGTTTTCATTTACTTCGTTATCTTTGGATTAACGTTAAACTTATATTCTTCTTTTTACTTTGTCCAGGCAATTCGGTATTTTTCCTAAATCATCTGTTCCTTCTGCATATAAGATCATATCGTTCGCGTTCCCACTAAAAGAAATAATGATAATTAAACTTTCTCCATCTTCGCTCACTCGAGTGTTTTCCGATCAGTATCCGCTATCATGTCCCCAGCATAGAAACTGAACAGTGTTGGATAAAAGTAAAATGGATTAATTCCACGTGTAAAGAATAACAGGGCAATAATTGGGTTTTTATTTTGCTCTGACGATAGAAATTATATTTTACCGTAAACGCAACTTCGAAAAATCTACTTCATGATATCACGTTCATTCACATTTCTCTTTCAACCAACGACAATCGTGTACGTGGTTACGTTGAAGCTCGTAACCTTATATTCAGCTTCCTAATACGCTTTTGCGTTAGCAAACAAGGTGGCTAAAATAATAATTTTAATGTTACTACGAACTTACTTTATCACATCTAACTAATCTATTACAACGCCAAGGTGAAGGGTGCTGAATTTCTACTAAGATTCTTACAGAAAGCAATTTATTTGAGGGGACAAACGCAGCCCTATTAACTTCAATATCCAGAATAAGTTCTTCATGCATGTACGTTGGGACATCAACGAGGGTGGCTTGAACAACAAATTGATTTCGTTCCTTGCTACTTCCCTTTTCGCCATCTTCCGTCATTTCCTTCCCGCTTCCTCATCGTATGCGATGTAAGATTCTTGGAAATATTATTTGGCGGTGGACCTATTTCTTCAAACGAAGGCCGTGAGTTTTATGTTTTTTTTTCATGTGCCACAAAAGGTTTTTCTTCCAGAAAAAGCCCTCCGCCACAGAGGAACGGAAATTTGGGTCCGTCGATTAGGAGTATGCCTTTGTGCTCCGGAGAAACAACGCCGCAAGATGAAAATAACACTGAAAGTTACCACCGGAATGTCTGAATGAAATTCCGTTTCGCTGAACAGATCCCTTTATTCCACTTGCATAGCTTAATGCGATAAAATGATGCATACATCGGCTTGCGTTTCACGTTTTTGCCCGTAAGACTCCATTTTCGGAATTTGGGGAGCAATTTCTATTGTGTTAATGCTATTCCCGCATAAGCTTTGTCAGCCACCCTTAAAGGGTTTAAGGACATTTAAATTCCGGCGTGGGAAATTCAAGTAAATTAAGGAGTTAAATCTGGACTCAAGAGATTTCTTTTTATAGGTAGGTACGATTACTTTTAGTGGTGTAGCATAGTCAACCATCTCGCCCATAATTTAATGAGACGAAGGGAGCGTTATTTGGGACTCTTAATGCAAATTAAATAATTAATTAAGTAATGAATTATTTTTAGGATATTTTCCCTGCACATTCTGCCTACCCTTTCTCCTGTTTAAAAGTTCCCGCCAGCTTCAGGCTATTTATCTCTGGAAATACATGGAAACCTTCAAGTTCCCGGGGAAACAAAGAGAAACAAAAATGCGTACATGAGAGTGAGAAAAGGGGAGAACAGAGTTTTTCTCCCTTTCAAAAATCAGCCGGATTGGCTCCAGTGGGAGACTTTTTAATAGGATTCCAGGTGTAGATAAGAAACATTCGTCAGCTATCCTAAAAGTTGCAGAAAGTCAGAAAATATTCTTTTATATACCTAAATATGAGGTGAATTTTATATGAAGGGACTACGTGAGAGCGAGAGTACAGCCATTCTATCAATAGAATATCTGGTAAATAAGTAAATTCAATCAACCGTTTAATATGCACAAAGACTTAAAGCATGAAATGATAGATAGAGATGGATTGTGACAGTTTTAATAGCGTGAAAATAGATGGAAATTACTTTATTTCAAATAAGCGTCCATATTGTTCTCGAAAAATTCTTCATTTGTTGTTAAACTGTGTAAAGATCAGAAAGGATTAGGTTGAAAGAGGACTTGAATTCTGATTTGAAGCATCCTTACTGAAAAGTATTTCATGGCAGATGGACACACGTAAATTGGGAATTTTATCAATCAAAATGATTATCTAATCCATTCTTACAATACCTTTATGCTCAACAGCTTTTCGGCTTTCCTTCATTTTTTCTACTGAGTATTAATGAAATTTGACTTTTCTCTTTAATTCCACAGTTTTTCCTTCCATTTCATCAACATGAAGTTCGAACTGCAAAACACACCATCACTATAGAGACTGTCGATTAATCTTGACTATTTTTGTTCTAATGCGATAAAGAATGCAAAACCAGAAGACTAGTTAATGATATATTGTCATGAATGAGTAATATAATTTATCACTTTCTTGGATGTTGACCCATTATAACAAATGAAGGCCTCAGGGAGACGTCGGCAATGAAATCTTTTTTTCGGAAAATAGTGGATTCTCATTAATGAGCCCATCAATAGAAACCAAATGTTAAATTATATCTCTAGAAATATATTTGTGTACGCGTGTATATACAAGTACATATATGTGCCCATGTACATGCACGTATATATATTTTGACCTTATCTTGGCCGACACTCTCAGGGATTTCAACTTTTAAAGTGGGCACTCAAACAAAATGCTAGTTTTTGTTGTTCATCGTTTGTTTTATGTTATGTATTTCTTATCTGTTTCATCGTCACATTATCCACGACACAGAAGGATGTGATGTGAGCGTAAGAAGAAATGAAAACATTTATTGAGTAGATAATGTGGGAAATGGCTTTTTAAAAAGCGCAGTTTGCATAAAAAGATCAACCCTCACTTCCAAAGAAACGTAAAGAACATTAACCAACAAGGGGCAGTATTTTGAGAGATAATGGCTGGGTTCAAGCGACAGAACATTGGTCGTTGAGAATAAATCGGATCTAATAAATTAAAAATAGTATTTGAGTTAATGTTAATCCCTGGAGAAGTGTAGGACAGTTTGAAATGAAAGATATGTACTCCTGCTGATTTTGGACAAATTTGGACTACAGGCATCTCAATAATTTTGCATATTTAACATATTTGACATTCAAATGTTTACTTTTCATTATTTCATTCACCTTTTGGATTGAGTTCAATTATCATTCCCTTAACGCTGTTGTTTGACCGAAGAATACGATTTTATGGACCAAATATTTCATTATATTCATTTAAAAAATTTTAACTACAGATTCAATTTTTTTTTTAATAATTAACAACCAATAAGCCCGAATTATTGGGGAACGGAGGAATGGCCGCGATAAATATTGCGAATGTTGATGATTTACTGATGGAGTAATTACCAATTGTTCATAACTGACTAAACTAAGAAGAGATTCTCTTAGTTCCTTGGCTAAACCTTATTCAAAAAAGAGAAGTTCGTCCTCAACATTCAGTGGCAATCTTATGTTAATTTTTTGACTGTCCATAATTCGTGTACGCCAATTATGCGTTCCTAGTAGCTTCACAAGAGGCCGATGCTATTCTATTTCAAAGGCATGACTTGAACATGATATTTATAATGTTCTTCCGTGGCTAATTCCAAAGGCATGCGCTTAATTTATTTTATTTATTTATTACAATGCCAATCAGCCAGGTGGAAGGCACAGTTAAATCAACCAAATAGTAGTGCAGCTAAACCAATCAATATTTAAAAATTACAACTGTAACGAAAGATAGAAATTTCCAGTTAGAGACAAACCAATGAATAATTAGTATCTGCATTTTCATTTGCGAGGAATAAAGTGTCTATTTATGCATGGATATATGTTTGCTTGAAGTGTATCATTACTGCTAAGGCAGATGGAGTCAAATTGAAGGAATCACGGCTATTCGTCATCGCCATTCTTCGGAACGCTTAATAATTAAGTCGAAGTAGCTCTACGTGCATATGGACCTAAACAATTAATACGCACCTTGCATCAGTGGCAGCATGAAATTGGGATTCATGAAAAATTTGGTCTTCTAATATCTAAGGGATATTTTGTTACTTAATTTCATCTTGGGTAATAATAACATGCGGTCAATTTATTATTGTAATGCCATACTAATAGTAGCAGTAACAGTAGTGATTAACGAACGGTTCTCCGATCACTCTCTGGGTATATCACACCATAAAAAAACTTATAAAATTCCATTACACGATAGTATAGCATCCATACTCAACGTAGGATTCGAATCAACACCACTTGGGGGCCGAATATCGTGCTTCCCACCAGATTATATGGATACGCTCTCAACCCTTAGATGTGTGTAGAATAGAAGTAAGACCTCAGAAGATACAGATGAACAAATTAATTTATTTTCGAAAACTTTAAAAAATTCAATTCTTCCGCGACATGTAATTAAACTCAAAAAATTAAAGTAGCACCGAAATATACCAATCGGTTATCTTGTTTTGAATACATATAAGTGCAAAGAGCTGTCATTTTGTTAACTCCCATCACGATCCTGTATCTATGAGATCCCACAGACTCCTTTGCGTTCATGTGAACCACGTAAGAGGGCAAAACATTAGGGATGGGTTACAAAATTTTCTTCAGGTGGTTTTATCTAAGTATCCTGTCAACAAGTATCATAAGAAAAGGGTACGAATAAAATATTCGAGATATTATTAATGGTTTCGGTTTATTGGATCGCACGCTGTTTAGAGTGCCGAAAAAAATATCTCGCACCGTAGATTGAGAAAAGAACCATCTTATAACTCGGGAAAAATCGACAAAAGGATTGCGCAATCTCCATATCTGCTCCGGTCCCCTCCGTAAAATAAGCGAAGAGAAGAGAAATGGGAAAGATTGAGGAGAGGAAAGGGAAGGAAAAAGAGAGAGAGGGGAGAGAGAGAAGGACTCCAGAAACTTGAGTCCGCTCTAATATGCCCGAGATAAGCCAAGGGCTTCGCACTTTTGAAGCACCCTCCTTGCACTGATAATGGAGAAATGATATGAGGCTCTCGACAGCGCGGAGCAAGAGTGGGGGCGAGGGTAAACACTGGTGTGTGATCCTCCGCATTCCGCAGGGGCCAGCTTTCCGGCGTGATAAGGCCCAGGCAGGAGACCTTTGAGAAGGCGTCATTCTAATAAAGGCTGTAATATAAGAGGGATTTATGGAAAAGCAAATCGATCAAGCAGGCGGTGCCATACAAAACTTTGCTTGATCGCAGGCGACGAAATGAAAGGATTGGCAGTGGGGGAGGCGTAGGGGATGGGAGAGAGCTGGGCTAGAATTGCAGTCGTTAATCGTGATCCAGGAAATCACACCATTCAGCTGGTTTGGACCATAATGCGGGGATCCGATGGGGACTGAGGGATGTAAATGGAAGATGTCGTATTCCAGGCCGCACAGCGCATTCATGTCGAATTATGGTATGTGACATTCGGGCTCGGTGATTTGATATTTTACGGTGCGCATGCCCATTTCTGTACCTTGCATTGTCACGGTATGGAGTGCGTCTATGCGAAGACACTGGCGAAGATGATATTGTCGACCGTTGGCGACATTCTCTTCAACTCAATATTTTGAATACCGAGAGTAAAATATAAACATCCCAAATGATGACCAGCAAACACCTATTGCACGCGAATCTCAAATTTTACATAGCAGAATCGCATAACATTCATCTAAATCTTACCCCGCAAGTCACCACGAAGTTGTGTGGAAGGGAGAATCAGTAATTAGGGTATTTGTTGATCGCGTTTTCGTCCATGTTTCTTGCTGTTTCATTTGGCATTTTGAGTGAGAATTGATTTTGATTATTCTGTTCTGTACTCAGTTACCCTTCTTCCTGTGGTTTATTATTATTATTAGGTAATCTACCGGTTAAGGTAGGTTTTTGGATGGACACAACTATCAAATAAATATTTTGTGACTCCTAAGAAGACCTACTCTATATCAGGTCCCTCTTCATCTCTGTGTACTTCTTTCCTCCCTTCATCCCGTCCAACATCCCTATCCTGTTCCTGCCCTTACCTCTCTTGCCCAACATTCCTGTGGTTTATATTTCATATAATGTTGTGTCCTATAAGCTACCACTAGGGTGAGTGATAGGGGGTTAGTTTCACACCGTGCGTAAAATATCAGAATTAATTGTTGCTTAAACATTACCTACGAATAAAATAGTACGTATTCCAAATTATGGGGATAATGTTAACTACAATATCCTATAAGTGTACACTATATAGTATATAGTAGTATATAGTAGTATAGTAGTAGTATATAGTAGTATAGAGAGTGTATAACTATAAGTGTAAAACACATCTCAACAAATGCAGGATGAACTGCTAGTAACTGGAAGAACATTAAAATAATGGTTAGATAAGACAATGAAAACATTCTAGGCTAGTTAAAAAAATGAAAGAAAAAAATCCCTAGCGCGGTCATTTACAGATACCTTATCGCTTGTGGGAAAAATTGCGCTTAAATTCGTCGGCTCTACACTTAATCTCTCTAATCTTATTTTCATGATCTTTCCTACCGTAATATAATGGGGCTTACAGTACTTTTTCCAAAATTATCACCGAAGAGACCGGAATATGTGGTCTCACCTACCAATGCAATACGGCGCTAGGATCACTTCTTGTGTCGGCGCTTAACCCTAGTAATTTGCACTCCTCCAAAATTTAATGCCTTCAAATAATAAGCTTGGTGTTCCCAGTGATTCCCGACTAAGGCCTTCCAATAATAATTTGACGTTTTCTGTTCGTTCATATCTTATTATTCCCTAAACATACAGCTTTTATTTACATCATCTAAGCAACGCCCCCTTAACCTTTGCGTTCGACCCTTGCTCCACCATCCGTTTCGCAAACCCTAGTTTCCTTGATGATACTCCCCAGTCGTTCTTTACGTGTTTTTCCATGCGAGGTCTGATGGTTATGGAATTTATAGGTATTTTACTTGGCCTGTCAGACTTATTTATGTCCCTCAGAGTCTTTCGGTTTATGGGCATGGTGATTTATCTTCCCAGGGTTTCATTACACACTGCACATTTTTTTCTGATTGAAATGGAGGCCCAAATCCTGATGCGAATCGAATATTGTCGAGATTTCCAGAAAGAGCCTCGCAGCCTGGTTGTTATTTACATCGCGATGGATGACTACCATCGGCGAATAATCCAACTTTGCTGGTTACTGTTTATTGAGCTATTGGGTTAAATGAGTAAAAAGGGAGGGGACCGAATACCATCTCCTGGAGATATAATCAGAAAAAATCAAAGTGTATCAATCATAAAATTTCTTTTAAACCAGAAGGAAAATCACAAGTCACAAACACAAGTCGTAATTAATTAATAAAACAACCTCGTAATTAATTCCGCATTATCGCAGTTTGCAAAGCAGCTAATTACATAATCGGTACTTGATCAAACGATTTTCCAAACGAAGTCCTAGAATATAGGGTCCACTCGCTTTGAAGGGGATGAATAACCCACTTTAAAAGGACTTACAAATAAATAAAGAATATATTGCAAAGGAATAAATCGTACATTGCAGTAGATGCATCCCATGAATGCACCCGCATCGCACTTTAATGCACATTCACACTTGCATCACACTGGGACCTCATTCTTCTTCTGATTTTTTAAAAAAACATAACCCCCTAGTGTTATCAGCCTTAAAGGTCATGTGTTCAAACTGATTGTGGATAAGTGTCAGACAGGTAAAAGGCAGGTATGTAGGCGAAAGTTTACGGTATGCATACTGCGGAGCGCGGGCGGTGGATTAGGAGAAAGTAGAAATCTCCTGAGCTTTGGTCGCAGAATGAGCAAGGCTTCAAGATGACTCACACAGCTCCACGCAAATGCAACATGGGATAATCATCTAATTGGTGGGAATCAATCGTAGTTGCACGTAAAACAGAAGGCTCTGGTCGGGAATGAACAAAGGGAGGGTAAGGCTGAATTAACTTAATAAGTAACACGAACTTGATAGGCATTCGGCTTATTGCAAATTGAAGAGTTCCTAATGTCGGTAGTTCAGATCAAGTCGTTCCATGACATACATTCTTGTCTCCTGGAATTCTAAGAGCATATCGATACAAATGGAAAAATACTTAAATGCTTTATGGCTGTAACGAGTGTAATTTAAATTGATCCGCTGAAGCTGAAGGTTAATCCTTTTCGGAATTCAAACTCAGATTTTTTTTATTTTTGTAATTTAATTTAAACATTTGTAAAGTGTATTTCAGGAGGAAGGTGTGACACATCTGGAAGTAGGGGATGTAATTGTAAACATTTTTTTTTCTCAGATGAGTGGATGCTGGGAAACTTTTAGTTACAGAGCCATGGCAACGCTGATATTTCATCGAGCAAATTTCCCAGAAATATGAACAATAATAAAAATGTGGATTTCTTTAATAATATACTGATCACTGTTTTCAAGAGGCCACCCTGAAATCGCTAATTTATTCTATCTACGAAAGCTATTTCTGTCAACTTTAACTTTTGAAATGTTAAAAATACGAAAAATGTTTGCAAGCATATGTTATACTTCAACTTTTGTCTTGAATTTTTTAATTAAATATTTAATTGACGACTTTCGACATTAAGGAATGAATTTATTGAATCGTTCAGCTCGATGATAACTGATTTTTATAGCAATTATAGCTAGCCAAAACGTTAAAATGTAAGAGAATGGATCACGATTACTTCTAAGCGCCAGGAAAAGAATTCAACATATTTTCCAAAGGTAAGCGGATCACTTCCAGTGGATTTAGTTATCATCCAAGAGCCAAAAATAGAAGTCTACAATGAGGTCTATCACCTCACCTATTCAACCAGCACATTGGTTTATGACCATTGGCCTCACTCAACGGTGGCATTATATTCAAATGATCCAAAGTTTGGAGGAGCCAAATGTCGAATTCTGATGACCCCCACGCCAACGGAACTAGTTAATCGCCAATAAAGGAAATCTCTTCGCAACCTAGTCGCAAGAATGTCAGCCTCGTACACAACTGCGTACGCAAGATTATTGACGTCCAGGGTGACTTCTAAGAAGTAATTTCAACGAAGTTCCTAATGTGTGATTTGAAAAACAAGTTTTTCATTGTTAAAAACTTGCGGGATTTCTGCCGAAGATTAAAAAATCCGAGAATACCCTTAATTTCGCCAGCCATTTCCAACATTTCGGATCCATTATTGGTTGACCTACGACGAAAAAATACTTGCTTGCCGAATATTTTTTTAAATCAGTCATGGTTACGTGCAACAGTAATTTTTTAATGTTTTTTGTTAATGATTAATATTCTAATGTGAATAGTTGCCAACTAGTTACAAAACAGTAACATTGATTAACTATTTATAACATGAAATATTTAATTAATGCTACTTAAATATTAATTTGAACGAAGCAATAAGCTCACTTCCGTGTATGCCTAGAAACGACGCAGTGAGCTTTTTTACGAGAGGAAAGGTTACGACCTGCGACTGGTCTAACTTTTCCTAGAGCAAAATATTACCGATGGTTGTGTTGGATAGTAACTACTTTGACAAAACATCGATTGGTCGTTAAAATTAATACGAGAGTGCTCGTAAATGCTTTCAACAAAATTCAATTACCCTGAAAAATTTGGCTTCCCTTGTTTCATCATTTACCACATGTAAAATGTTTTGAGGACTTAAACATTATATCAGTGGCTTTAGAGGACGCTTCGAGGATGTCGACATTTTCGAGCCGAGCGTCTTGGCCACACCAGAGATCCCGGATCATCCATGATTCCAAAATGCCGAGAGAAAATTTAAAGAGGATCATATGGAGTGCCCAACCATTCGGACGAATCCCAACCATCGCCTCCGCCGTTTCGGCTCTCGAGGCCCAGGCAGACGCCGAGGGCAGCATGTGCACACACACACACACACCCAGGGCATTTCGCACGGAGCACAAAAATGCCTAATAAGGCGGAATGGAACGGTTTCCCCGTGACGCACCGCCGTTGGGATTCGACTCTTTATCCATCCAACAGAGAGAGAGAGAGAGATAGAGAGAGAGAGGGAAGGAAGGAGGGAGGGAGGGAGGTAGGGAAAACGCCCGCGAGCTCTCTGGGTTCGATCCGTCCGCCGCCGCCAACGACGACGAGAAAACTAACTGAACTCTTTTTGCCGCTCAAACTGGATTCTCCGAAGAGAGTTTCTCCCGTCCCTTCTTTTTTTTTAAAAAAAAAAGGCGCGAGCGAAAAACGAGGTTTCCTCGCTGAAAATTTCGTATTTTCCTTTGCACTCGGGCCACTTCATCTTTGAACTTCCCTTCCCTCCTTCTCAAAAAAAAAAGAAAAACCCTACTCTTCTAACCCTCGCCTCTCCGAGTACCCTTTCCTTCTCACCTCCATCCCTTTTCCACCCTCCAAAAGTCCCCACCTTTCACACGTCCTGACCCATCCTCGATGGTAAGAGAATCGGGAGGCATGAGAGGTAAAATGTCCGGGGAGGGAGGGAATAATAATAAAATTTGGACATTTTTAATGGAGCGCGGAAAAGGGAGGGATTAGATTGGATTGTGGAGGGGAGTGGAGGGGGAGTTGGAGGGAGGAGGAGGAGTGGATGACGGAGGGAACCTTGTGGAGGGAGGGGGGCGAGGGTGGGGGAGGGAGACAGATAGAGAGAGAGGGAGAGAGGGATCACCGTTATCCTCGAGATGTTGGGAGGGGAGTTCATTTACCCCTGACGTATAACTCTCCTTTCTTCCGCGTGCGGTGGGAAGGGAGGGAAAAAGCACGTGTTGCGAGGGGAACCGGGGGTTGGGGCGCGAGGGGGTGTCCGAGGAGGGGGGGACGGAGAGCGGGGAGGGGGAAATGGAGGGAGGGAGCGAGCGAGAGAGAACACCAAGCTACTGCGCGTGTACGCTCTCGAGATGGGCTTTAAAACACGTGTTATCGGAGGGGGGGGGGACTTTAATAACGCGTTGTAACCCCCGTACGCATGCAGAAATTCCACATCTATATTACGTGCTCGCGGCAGGCGAAATACCATTTGAGCGTGCGTCGGGACGGGTGAGGGAGGAGATTGAGTGATATCAGGGGGGAATCAAGAATCCTCTCCCGATTTTGGGGTTTGCGAAGGAAGGGAAATGGTGGAAGGGGAGGGGGAAAGCGATGGATGGACGAGGAAATGACCTTCGATTAAGAAACGAACCCGTTGCCAAGTGAGTGAGGATAATAGTTTCATAATGATTCCAATTTAAAAAAAAAATCTTTTGTCCAACGTCATTATTTTAAAAGTTAAACGAGTCGGCCTTTGAAATTGTTCCCGAAGTTTGACAATATGAACGTAAAGCGTCTTATCTCTCTCACCGAGCCCGTTTGATGGGACCGAAAGTTACTGCGCCGTCCGCATCGATCCGAATATGTTATTTTTTTTGCGAAAAATTAGCGCGATCTTCCACAAATGAATCCGACCATTGCATTCTGAAACGCTTTGCGGTAGACGACGTTAAAGGAGCTTGACCCGCTAAAAATAGACACTTGGAAAAATAACTGTAAAGTGTGCAATGGAACTTGACCGGTTAAAATAGATGCCTTGAAAAATAACTGTAAACAGTAGATCTTTTTTTCATTCTGGAATTCCCTATCATTCGCTCATCTGTTATTTCCACTTCCAGTGAGTTGTGTCCTCGCATACTCCCAATTAATGTATATTTTCAAAATTTTAACACGCAATGAAATTCCACTCGAATACATGCTATATCATGAGTCGTAAATGAAAGATTAATTTTCATATAATACTTTTCATTTTTGGGAAACAATTATGAACATTCGATAAGGAGAGTAAGAGTTCAAATTGAATATCGACCTCGGGAAAATTAACGTAATTAGAAGAAGCACAATGAGCAAAACAGGAGTAAGCTTTCATGTTGCGATTCGATGCCTTATTTACGAAAAGAAAAGCTATCTTGAGGCAATATCAGTGTGTTTACACAAAGCATCAAGATAACGTTAACCTACAATGAAGGCTTGGGGGTATTTTTCCAAATACGGGTATGTTTGGATCTGTACCATTCAATTGCAAGATTTCGAACTTTGCCTCGAAAGTGCACATCTTATTTGATGCAGCAGAGCCAATTTTGTATTCCTCATTATGTACGAGAATAGCAAATACGATTTTTGACGCTTTCACAATTTTTATGGCGAGAAACAATAAAAAAGTGTTAAAGTTTAAGTGTTAAAAATTTACAAATTATTATGATAGGAAGATTCTCTTCTTAAAAATATTCTTAAATGAAATTTAAAACCACCAAGCAACATTTAATTAATTTAAATTGAATATTAGATTTATTTATTTAAAACTTATGTGATTCCGTGCGTCCGGAATCAAATCCTTAAAAATTACATGTTTAGATCGAATCCTAAGGGATACCAATTCTGATTATACAGATATCTCTTAAAGAATTAGACATATTCCACTCTCTTCGTGAATTTAGATTTTCTCAGAACTCATTGGAAGGGGGAGCTACATAATTTGAATCAAAGATCCACCTTGATGAGATTTTAAATTAGCACGGGAATCAGGAGGACATGATGGACCCAACAAAGATGACGGTGATGATGAAGCACAGGCCTGTTGGAAGTACACATTTATTCCATGGATTGCCCAACGGAGTACTAGTTTTTAAATAAATACATATTCATTCAACGCTCTCGGACCGATGATAGACCTCTCGAAGTATAAAGAAATTACGAACATTAAGATTCAACGAATTAAAATTGTAAATCTAACAACTGATTTAATGCGGACGAAAGGATACTTTTAACTTCACATTGAGCCAGCTTCCCTACCCTCCTTCCATGTCCCAGTGGGTTTGTTGGTGCTTAACGCCTAGCTAACATCGGCGTGTGACGAACGTAGAGACACCCCTCCCTCCGCCTACTTCTCTCCCCCCACCCCCTGCTCGTCTCACGCCCTTATCTTCAATGTTCTGCCGCTCTTCTCATTCCCATGGCGATCATGAATATTGCGCGGCCCCGGGGCGACGGCCTTTCTCCCTCTCGCTCATTCCGTCCATCCCTCTCCCCAAAACCCTCTCTTTCCATCTCTGTGACGGGGGGGGGCGGATAGGGCGACCCTCTCTCTCATATCACGGCAGTGGCTTTTGTACTGCTCCCGCGGGTCTCGGAACTCGAATCACACGCCCGCCAATGTGTCACCGCTGCAGTCGAATAGTTTGGCACGCCGCAAAGGTTACCACATCCTACGACTACGGCGTCGCTGGCCGCCTAAGCCGAGTCGTTAAAGCCACCTCACCCCTTGTGCCTGCGTGTGTTAAGTTTTCCCAGATCTCCGATCCGAGGGAGCGAGATGGAGAGAGGGAGAGTGGATGGGCAGAGAGTGAAGAGCAGAGAGAACTGGGTGCTGCTGCGAGTGCGTGCGAGTGTGCGTGTTGGTGCGAGCGGGGAGTTTATTAAGAGCTCGAAAACAGGTGGCGTATCTTCTCGAATTCCCCCATCCCACACGCGCGCGCACACACAAACACACACGGACACACATACGCACACTCCGCCGCTTGGATAGGGTTTAAAAGGAGGATGGGGGATGAGAGAGATTTTTTTTTCGAGTCTTATCGAGTTCAAATTGCCACACATCCCTGCGACTACTCCACGTTCTTTCCCTTTGTGCACGGGCGAACGGGGGGATTTGGAATGCCGCGTTGACTTACACGGGGTAACGGAGCGGAAGGAGCGCTTATGCCTTTATGCGTAAAAACCCCTTGATCGCTGCGATGATAATTATTATTTTTTTTGAAAACTCACGGACGTCGCTCACCTCGCAAAATACGAACTATATTACGCGTTGTCCCATAAAACCGACCGTCTTATCCGATCGAAAGTCTTGCTCATTACATCACTCACGTGAGCCTAGCGCTTACATTTAGCAGATCCTCTTGTTTTTACTTTATCTCGAGATAATTTTAAACAATTCCGTCGGTGGCATCGCGACATGTTTCACTAAAACCTGCCAAAGTGCCACTAAAACTCCCGCGTATTCTTTCCCATTCTGCAGAATGACAAGGTGCGCGGACGCTGAAAATAAACCACAAAATTCGGAGTTGTCCGTAGAATTGCTATCACGGATGGACACCTAAAATCTCAATTAAACGCGTAGCTCTGGAACAGCTAACCGAGTTAGTGCTTGAGAAGACATTTAATTAAAACACTGAAAGAGATTCATAATGAAGTACCATAATAATATATTTTACAGGTACATCCATAACATAAAATGTGATACGTTCGTCTAGAAAAAAAAACTTTAATTTATTCATCATAGAATTCATTATTCAGGGCCACACTGGCACCATAAAATTGCGCTCGCAATTTCAGTACATTCTGAGAAACGTGTTTGAAATAAACGTGGGGGAATTTTCTAAATTTTTACTCAACAGATATCGCTATGTTTCATAAATTTTGCAAAGAATAGCTCAGGAACTACGTGTGGTGGAATTTGATGACCTTACTACACCGTTTATATTTCACTCGCTGACTTGTCGCAAGCACGATATTGACTCCGACTGAATAAATGTTATTGATACATAGAGTAGAGCGAATTGTGTATCGTGAAATCTCTGGACGATTGACCAATTACTTTAATATCAGACTAGCTCCGCAGTAAGAATCTTGCTAACGAAGATAAAATCAACTATCGCCCAAGCGATTTCCTTAAGCTTTCCTCCCTCGTCCTCTCTCTGCCATTCTTCCGATGCGGACATAGCGTGCGGTAAAAGAGGGACCAAAAAGATGAGTTTTTGGAGCACGAGACATGTTTCCTGCCGAAAAAAACCGGTCGTTCGTGCAAGATTGCGTGCTTTTGTCGTGAACGGGAACTTTGAGGTCTGCGCGGAAGTGGACTTCCTAAAGTTACAAGGTTTCGTATTCTTCCTCTCCCATACCACAGCTGTTCTCCTCAGTCCCTCGCATCCACTTCAAAGCGATCAAATTCGGGGACTCTTGGGGGGGGGGGGATGGGGTGGGGAAGAAAGAAGTTCGAGGGCGTGCCACGAGGGGGCATTCACGTGGTATGCACCACAACCTCTTTCTCTCTGGAATGCCTCATTAAGATGGGACGTTTCTCGGAAAATAATTTCTGTCAAACGAGTGCTAATTTTCGGATTTGTCAAGTGCAAGAGCATTCTTTAATGCATAAAAAGGGGTATTAAAAAAAGCAAACAATAGGAATAAATTGGCTTCCTTTAGGAATCATCTTTCATTGGCTAGGGATTTCCTAGTCAGAAATAATTAGAGGCTCGACAAACTCAAAAGGTTTTAATCTGTAAATAGCCTTGCGGCAGCAGACGCGATCGGGCTCTAACTTTCCTTTTGGGTTACTTCACCTACAAGAATGGAAATTTCCTATCAAAGCTCTTTAGCTTAGTTTGCAGGAGATGGAGGAAAATATTCTGCTTTAAACTTTCTAAAATTAAGTTTCATTAATCTCAGAAAATTAATAATTTGAAAATAGTACTCCCGAGTTCATGCAGCTGGGGTACACTTACGTATTAGCCTCATGCTTTCACAGCAACTGAGACGAGATAAACCAAAAATCAACTCAACTTTCAAAATTACATTTAAAATATGAAGAGGGTAAAAAACGCTTACTTCAAAATAAAATTGATGAAATGTTCAATTGCTACAGAATTTCGACGGGTGCTTGTTTTGAATTTTTAAATTCCAAACATTTTGTTAGGTCACCCAAGTCAAATGAAAATACTCAATTCAACGTCTAATTGATGCTTTGTTTTTACTCGACCATGGAAGTTTTTTTTTTCCTGCACCCGAGTGAAGCAGAAGGTCACCATCATAAACAATTTTTACGAGTAATGCTGCACAAAACGCCTCCGCACCACTGCCGCATGCATATGTTTCCTATGCATCTTACCACATCAAAGAATTCGACCGAAAACCTGGCACAGGGCAAGAGGAGCTGGAGGCAAAGGGAGGAAATGATAGCGGTTGATGCGTAATATTTGATGATTTCGAGGTTCACAGGTTTCACTTTGCTTGTTGAGCGCATCTAGGTGTCGTAAACGAACTGACGAAACTAGAATGAAACACCTAAATAGGAAACGGACAGTTTACTTTCTACAAGAGTAAAAAAAAAAACTGGAAAGTTCAACTCCCATGATTTTGGCGTAGCCATGATGAAGAAACCGAACGAAATATGTAAGATAAACCAAATGATCAAATATACAAACACATCCGAATTAAATATAAAATTTACTCCTAATGACAAAAGAAGAAAGATCGAAAACAATGGAAATTATATAAACCGGTTTAATAGGTATAACTTGGTGAACATCGTCAATATATTATCTTGCTACTTTTCACACAGCATATAATAAAGGACTTTGGTTTCAACCCACAAGAGTTATAATAATTACTTGATAAGTGCAAGAAAAAAGTTGACTCGATACGCAAAAAGTAAATCAGTGAGTTTTGATTTTGCAAAACGAGTGCCAGGAAGAATGTTCAGAAATGAATATATAGTATCATTATGCAATGGCTCTTAAAATATGATATCAATACAGCATCAAGTACATTGCATGATAAAAAATTCTATCATAGTTATAAGCAGAATAATGCATTTTCAAAACAAGAAAAACTTTGAAAATTGTGCAACGTTAAATGAGGGCAACTATAATACACTTGAACAGAAACACATGAGTAAATACTATATATTACTACTACTACTATTACTACTATATACTAGTATTTGAATGAATAAAACGATTAAAGAGTCGAACTCTGCGTAAAATATTTGCTCGAGCACCGTCGGTATTGTGGAGGTAAAAGGATGGTGGAGGGAAGCAGCGGAAGTTTTTTTCTGTTCTTTAGCCACTCAGGAAGTAGTATTCTACTGACGTCAGCACTGGACAGATGACACGTTGGGGGAAGGGGAGAGGGTTTGGCGTGTTGCACGCTGGCTTGCATATATACGCCACTCCTGTTTTCAAGTTCTGTCACTCTCTCTCCTATTCTAGTCTAAAAAAAACTTAAACGGTGAATTTTCATCCCGTCGAGTATCAAAGAGATGGATGTTTGATGAAAATAGGAAAGTGATGGCTGAAAGAGGACTGCAGTGCGGGCAAGAATCACAATTTTTGCCACAGATCACCAAGCGGACAAGTTCGTAATTTTTATTTATTCAGATAACAGCAAAAATATGTTTTCTCCGGGGAGGCTGGTCAATATATAAAACTAACAATTATTACATAGTTATCTTTGCCGTAGAGGTATACAGGTACCTGTATGTTGCGCGCAAGTTTAATGGAACTATTTTGAGAGAAATGATTTTGGAAAATATAGCAAACATCTTGTCATAAAGGACATATAATTCAGTTTTTATAAAATGTTCACATTCATTTAAACATTTCAGTTAAAATTTTCATTTGATGAAAAAATTCATTCCACCCATGAAATTCAAAATGGCATATTTATAAACTTGCTCCTTACTCTTCCTCACAACCAAACGTTCTCTCATCCATGACCTCCTCCGGTAACACTTCGATATATCTGTCATCCACATCTTGAGTTTTTCACGAATGCTTTAAACTATGAGACTCCTTTCATCTCCAACACTATCAACACACGTCTTTCCTTTCTTTCTAACCCTCTTAGCTTTCACATTCTTTTCCAAACCCACTTCAAAAGCCCTTACACATCCCACAACATCAGGTTCTAAAATAAAATCTTCATGAGTCCAGTTCAAATCTATGTAAAAAGAATTCCTACGCTATTAATTCCCTCATTTGTGGCATGCCTTATTCTCTTTTCCCCAACTTACTATCAAACATAATAGAATTTATATTTAGCCTATTTTATTATTTACCATCACGATTTATTATTTTTAAAACTTGCCGACGTCTCAACATTTTCATGTCGATGATTTTCTTACGATTTATCTAAATAAGAGAAAGAATAAGCAAATAACCGGATAGTATGGTGTATGTAAGTTCTCCATTTCTGCCCCTAATATCACGATTTCACATTTGAATAAGTTTATTTTTGTTAAGTTCGACGCCCACATGCGTCAATTCCGAATTCACACTGAGTCAGTGGCTCAAATTTTTGGGCGAAAGGGTAAAATATGGGCAAACACGTATGCCTATTCCCAGCTCATTTTTATGATCTACCATTGATTTAATCAATTAGGAGAGATTATTAAATTAGATCTCGGAAACTGTATCGAAATGTTTGTTTTCTATGAAAGAGAATTTTCCGTAATCATAAAAAACACCTCTTTGACTGCAAAAAGCAATGAAAAACATAAAATGGAGACACAATTATACTTTGAAAAATCACCCTCATGAGAGAGATTAATATTTTCCCAAAAATGACAAACATTTTTCAAGTTGCTGCATTTCATGATTTAAGATTTGCACGATTTTCACTTGAATTATTTGCTTTTCTGCTAGCGCTTCTTTCCTACGTATGAATTGATTTATTCATTACCATGGGACTCTTCCATGGCAGAACCAACTTCAATATTTAAAAAAAAAACGTGTTTACATCATAATATCCCACTAAAATTATGTACGCTCGATGACTTATGGCGACAGCGATATCCTGCGCTATATGCAAGCCTCTGCATTGACCTCTCGTGAAATATTACGCCGCTTAGTCGGTCTGATGTTCAAGGATCCTCGTACGTCTTTCACTTTGATTTATGCGTAAAAATTAGTGTAAAGGATATCTCTCAGAGTGCCGAGCAATAATTAGAGCGACGAGGGAATAAAAAAAATTCAATGTTGGATAAAGTACAGGAAATGGGTAATTTGAAGATGGAAACCAAAAAAAAAAGGATGCTGGTCGAGAGAAAAAAAAGAGGGATATGGAACCTTCGTTAACGGAAGGATTAAAGCCCGTGCGTTATTTTAAATGTCAGTAGGAAGTTACGGCTGTTAGGCAAAATAACGGACATTTTCCCAGTCTTTATTTCTAGAATGTATTTTATTTTTTAACTTTCTGGTTCGACACCATTTTTAGCTTCGTGGAATGAAATTTGGTGTAAAATCCGTTCATTGCTCGCATGAGAATTGCATTAGGCATCAATAAACATGAACGTGAACGATGAAAAAAGGCAGATCACCAGCGATTTAAAGATATAAAAGCGATATTTTTGCGAGTGAACCGAACCGTGTGGATTAAATTTTAACGCAATTATCAGTGGTTAATGGGGGAAATTTGAGAAAGAGATAACGATTATTATCGATTAGGCAGTTTATATCGAGCGAGAGTGGCAAAATGTTGTCCATTAGTTCCGTTGGAATGTTATTTTTCCATGACCGAAGAATATGATTTCAGTTATTAGATGGTTGCGTTTTGACCTCGTGATCTCTTGTCACCGAATTGGGTGATTTTTGTTGGCCGCGTTACACTATATACGTAATTATAGGTATGAATGCTCAGTACGAAATTTAAGAGTAAATTTGTATCTAGTGCCTGGTCATCTGAGTACCAAGAAGAAAAAATTACAAATATTTCTCATTCCATTTTCTCTTTTCCTCTTTACACCTGAGTACCTTTTTTAGGTATTTCTTCATGCCAATTAATGTTGTTTCGAAGACTGCAACACTGCAAATTTATTTTCTGAAAGGGGTTAATTGTTTATTCAATAGTGACAATGATTTCAAACGTCCTAAAAAAGGATACATTTTATAGTAATATAACGGATACCATTATTAAAATTTTCATGGAATATAAATTTTGTTATTTATATTTTTTGTTGCTATGCACTTGTTATAAATATGACTTATTCTCATATTTTTGCCGGTACATGTGAAAAGAAATGCCTACAAAATGAAAAAAAATCGTATGTTTCTTGAACGGAATCGCGATTTATTACCGAGTATCACAAATTCGTACAGTTATGCGCGTAATATTGATTTATAAAAACTCCAGTGATTTGCAGGACGATAGCGCCTACAAATCCTTTGGATCCAATACATGCACTTTTCATATTTCATTACAGAGACATGGGCTACAATATAAACCTTCTTTGACTTTGAAGCCTTTCACACTTTTACTGATTTATAAAACTCCTGATGTATTTTACTATCTTAGCATAAGGGATTTTCGTCATGGGCTTATACAGAAAAGAAGTAACTTGGAATTGGGATCTCACGCAGAGTTGGGTATTTAAAGATTACCCAATCACTCTAAACTCGAAATGCCGTTCGATTCCGGCTCACCTGCTATTAAGCTCGACAGAGCGTGAAATTCACGAATTCAGAGCAAATCGTCAGTTCTTTTCCCCGAGCCGTCTCTGATAGAAAATCATACAGCTTGGGTTAGTAGGAGTTTCCAACAGCAAAATCCCCATTTGGACTCTAAGGAGGAGAGGAGTGGGGACACTAGGCATGCTCATTCGAGCTTTTAGAACTCTAATAACCGAGCCCGTGAAAGGTAGTATGTGCAGGCTTCCGTAATTAGGCATAAGCGGGAAAACTACGTTGAATTCCTTCCTAAATATTTGAAATACGGTAAAAACATTGCGCATAAACTATGATGCGTGATGAATGGACAATTATTCCATCTGAATTATTAGCGTAGGGGTTCAGTTATCGTGTGCAACGGAGTTGACATTAAGGAGGATAGTTCTTCCTTCCTTGCAATGATTCAAACAAGATGCGATATTGGTCGTGTGTGTGCGTCAACAAATACGGTAAAATCTGGAGTATTTTTCAGAAATGCCAGAAATAGAATTTGAAAAAAATTGATACACAAAAGATGCCGTCTGAGTGGCGTGATCTCTCTTTCCCGGAGACCTACATCCAACGGAAACCTATATCCACAGCCCATATCCAACGGAGCTAACGAAGCGGTTGGCATTTCGATATTTTTCACTCAAGCTCCGACTGGAGACAATTTTTTTATCAACGCGAAACAGACCCTTTTCCTACTTGCGTGCTGAGACGAACGAGCAATCTGTTGAATGAGGAGGGAGGCTAGCATTCAATCTGTCGCTTGGTTTTGAAAGGAGTACCTACATACACTAATCCTCTGCGAGTTTTCCTAAGTGTGCTTGGGTGTGCGGAAGCTCTCCGCGAAAAATGGCAGTCGCACGATATGAATAGGGACCCATTCAGTTAAAAGCACTGGGGAATTTGACGCATCTAAGCAAACGGGATGAAGGAAGCCAAATTAAGAGCTAAAGAAGTTCTGCTGAGAACCACGCAACCTGTAAGCGTGTTGAACCTTTAGTTTTGCTCGTTCCGAGGATAGGGTCGTACTTTGGTGCGCAACGCTAAATGGTTACCTTCATCATTCTGATGGAAAACGGACCCACGCTGCTGCTGATGGAAGGAATCTTTTATTTACCCCTCAGCGGGACATACTTTTAGTGCCTCCTCGTTTTTCAACTGTCAGTGGGGCATGCATCTCGCAATTTGCTATCAGTTCCAGATTTCAGGTTCCCCGTTTAATTGCTACATGTTTCCAATGAAAATAAAATTACATTCCAAAAATTAGATGACCTTTAAATACGATGTTTACACCAATTTAAACTTAAAAAAATATATTTTTGTGATTACAAATACATAAAGTCAATATTTATTGCAATATCCGAAGACGAACGTTTAATACCTAGCTTACGACCTAGCTTTATACCTCGTATACTCTTATTTAACCTTTGAAGTCGTGAATGACTGGATGATGTTATGAGGAAAAATATTCTTAACCTAAATAAAATCAGAAATAATTATATATGACACATTTCATACATGAAAAAAATTAAATACATTATTTACTGGAAAGGGGGACGTGGTAGCCCAGGGGTAGAGCGCTGGACTACTTACTGGAGAGCTCGGGGTCTATTCCTGAGCCTCTCTGGGCACCATTAGCTTTACCCGAGCTGTGTAATTTTTCGGGTACTAGACCTTTCTGGGAAACCATAGGCGGCTCAGGGAAAGGAACTGGTCCCCCTTGTTTCCCTGATGTATGAATTTCACACGCCGTTGAGCTTAGTATTGGGTGAACTCCACCATCACCTATCATACCGACCTCCTGGTTGTTAATTGTGTTTATGGTTTATACTTGAGAACTAAATTAATCACCCATCGAAGGATTGATAATTGATGATACTGGTTACAGCAATATTTATTTGATTATTTAGCGAAATAAAAAAAAATCAATATATCGTCCGGCTGATTATTTACGGTGTTCACTCTCAGTACATGGGAGTGGGTTTTGTTCCTGCTTAAGTCCCCTGATTGGAGTAAGGTGCCAAATAATCCCACAGTCTTGACCGATCCGAGAGATTAACGTTACAGTTTATGAACTGATTCTCATACAGACAGTAAGTGGGGTCACGGACAATTTTGGGACGGAACCAAAAGGTCACGTAAGAAACAATGCTTGATACGACAGAAGAGAGCAAGTTTCCTGTGGTAAACTAAAACTAGGGTTTTCTCGACAGTATCCTTCGGGAAATAGAACGGCGCGAACATCATGCGTGCGTGTGCACACACGCAACTAGGAACTATCTTTTCGTTAAGTCAGCAGGAAGTCATCTACACACCGAGAATCGGAAAATGGTAAAAAAAAATCACGTTATGTTAACAGGCAACTTGGTCTGCGATAGAGTTAACACCCCCTCTGAGACTGGAGACCATAGAATTTTGTAAACGATAGTACTTATTGTGCTTAGCAAAAGTCTTGGAATGTCTGTCAAAAGAAAAATGCATTCACTCAATTATCACCCAGTTTAAACAACATACACTGGACACTTTCATCGATCGTAACACGGATTTTGTAACATTTTCATTTGATTTATTGCCTGATCATCATCTTTTAGAAATAATAATTAGTACCATCCGTGGCAACGGAAATCGTCAGGCGTCTAATATTCAAAGGATAATAGAAAAGATCGAATATTAGTCTATCTAGTTCTCTAATCGAATGATTCACCATTTCATGATCGTATGTCCCATTGTTTTTTCCCAGGTTATTCTTCTCAATTTTTAAAGCGAAGCATTCATGAGCAATTTTAAGATTAATGGAATCCAAATCTCTGGATTCGAAATTGATTTACCTTGACACTATGGCGAACAAAATTTATTACAGACAGGAGTCCATAAGACATATATTATCCCGTCCCGTTTTCAATTATTCCTCCGCAGTATTGAAAATATTGAGAAATGAAAACATCATTCCCAGATCAGGAATTTCTGACTTGATTCCTATGTCGCGGTGAAAATAAAATTACAATCTCGCAAAATTGCAGCACTCTTCAAACGATCGCAAGAACAAAAAAAAAGATTTCTGATTTTAAAAATAGATCTCAATTCTTATAATTTAAAGTGACAAAAATGACATATTTCAATCGATGCAACACAACTGGAACTAAATTTACTATGGCATGACCCTATCGACTTCCAATTTTTACATTCATTGAAGCTGATATGATTTTTGCTTTCCATCTACTCCGATCAATGATAATTGTTAACCAGTTACATTGACTTCAACTACATCTGGCTTTGCTTAATCTTAAATTACACATACGTAAATAAAAAAATTAATCTATGACAAATAATTACCGATAATGTTTTCGTTAACAACCAAGATAAAATATTGATTCCCTTCATTTAAACAGAAACCAATAAAATTCCATGTAAACCAATGACTAAAAAGTTAGCGCGGCACTCTAGGAACGAAAACGTAAAATCTTTGAGTTAGTTGACAGAGCAATTAAACATGTGCATCGATCAACACATATTAAATTATATAATTACCAAGAGTATCCAGTTTCACTTGGAGAAGGGGTTTCGAGAGTAATAACTATTGAAGTATCCCCGTAAATAGTATATTTGATTTGTAGAAAATGTGGACTAAAAATATCTGAAAATGTAGAAACTGATACAAAGAAGGTACCACAACGGTTATCCATGCATTGCAGATAAAATTTCGACTTCACAAAGAGATTCTCAACAAAATATTGTCATTTTGATACTAAAATTTAAAATAAGAGTACTCACTCATTCGTCTAACTGCAAAGAATCAAACAATATTGAGGTCAAATTGAGCCTTGTGATGGATATAAAGTGAAAGGTCCCCACATTACCCCACATAAATACAATGTGATGCGAACATTAAACGCACTCACGATAACATTTTTTTTCGAACACACCTTTTTATTTGGCCGTAAACATTTGCTTCGCTTGCGATCCAGTTAAAATCTACCAAGTTACGACTGAAATTAACTCTCAAATGATTGCAATTCACCGTCTCGGCGTAAGTTGGCAGAATCGATTTATGGCTTTAAGCGAATAATAACAAAAAACCTCTGGGATAAACAGTGCTCGTGATATGATTATATGACTCTCCAAAGAGTACCAATTACACACCCCATGATACCACAAGGAAGAGTAGATGGTGAAGGTAATTGCACTATTTAAATTGAAGAGACGCTTTAGCTTTATTAAGGTGTTATTTAATAATGTTATGTTATAATATTTGATTTAATTAGCTTTTCTCCCACTCTTCAATTACTTATTAATTACTCTACTTTATATCAGTAACCAATTGACAAAATGCACCTATCTATCCAGAGTTAAGTCATCCTTATATATTCATTATCTATCGTATGTGGTGTCACAACATAGACTTGGTTGTTAATATATCTGGACCAGATCCCAAAGGAGCCACAGATAAAAAAATCTCTATATTTTTCATGAATATGACAAAAATTAATCACTTCTAAGAAAGATAACATGAGGTTACACATTTTGCAGACGGAATAAAACATGACTAGAATTAAAAAATTAATTTCTCCATGTGCAATACGAGTCATTGCAATAACCTTAAGTAGATATTCAGATAATTTTATCCAAATATTTGAGGTCACTGAAACTTTTAATCTAATCCAAAATTACTGTAAATTTCTATGAGCAATAATGGTTTTTGATCCCACAAGACATTAGAGAGACAACTCAGAAAAATAATGGCTACTTAAGACATTGCATTGTTTTCGCTTCGAGCGATCCATGAAAATGATACCCTTAATCTGTATCAACAGTTTAGGTGAAAATAAATTTTGGCATTTATTTTTATAGAGAAATCGTGGAAATAAATATATGTGAGCGAGTATATACATTTCAAATGGACTAACGAATGCAATAAATGAAATTCATGACGTTTAACCGGTATTTTATAAAATGAACAGTTTACCTTCTCTACATCCCCGATATTAATCCATCAGGTTATGATATATTCAACTGGTGACTCGAGTCGCGGATACCCATTATCCCTTCGTATACCGCATGTTTATTTTCTATCATTAAGATAACCAACACTCCGATTTTACTTGAATTAAATTTCCTACTTCCTCAGGGGTTCTATGAGGCAACGCCGTTTCCACAGACAAGCTCCCCTCCTTTCACCATCTCGTCATTCATCTCTCTTTTCCTCCCTTAACCTTTTTAACTTTCAAATAAATCTGGGAAGTCTGCTACTTTTCCCGATAAACAGAAACTCTCTCTTCTCTTCTGACAAGCATTGACCACTTAAAAGAGTGGGAATGGGAGGGAGGAGGGGGAGTGAAGAAGAGCTCTGCGTATTTATCCGCAAAGTCATAAATCTTGTTGTACATGAGTCTACACACACACACACACACACACACAACCACACAAAGGGTTTCTCGGTTATTATATGCGCATGCCAATGGAAAAACTCATGACGAACGGGGTGTAATGAAAGTGAAAATGTTAACATATGGAAGATAATAATGAAACGTTCACACATTAATAGAAGTTGTGGAACGTTACTATTACCATGAAATCAATTATTGGAATGATTAATAGCCGTAATTTTTGCTTCATAAAGATTACAGCCAAGGAGAATCATTCTAATCATTCATAGTATATTGCTTAATTTTGGTTAAGCCTGACAGCGTGTGAAATTCACACATCAGTGTAGGGCGGCCAGTTCCTTTCCCTGTGCCGGTTATGGTTTTCCCAGGAGGATCTGGTACCCGAAAAAATCACACAGGTTGGGTGGAGCTGAGAGTATCCAGAGAGGCGTGCCCGGAGCTCGAACCCAGAACCAATATTTATATATATATATATATAAATTTATATATTTTTACACATACACATATATTGGTACGTGGTAGCCCAGGGGGTAGAGCGATGCACTACTGACCTGAGGGCCAGGGTTCGGATTCCCGAGCACACTGAGCACCTTCAGCTTCACAAAAATTTTGTTATTTTTTCGGATCCTATGATTGATAGAATGAAGGAGGGAAGAAATTACAATAGTAAAGTAAAAAGACCAGTACATATACTGGTATTTTTACTTTACTGTTGTAATTTATTCTCTCCTTCATTAATAAATAATATGGGTGTGTATTTGTATCACATATGTATTGTTATGTTTCGGCGGTCATGCCGCCTTCGCCGAACGAAGAAGAATCACATAATCGAAAGTTGTGACATAGTAAAAGTACATATTCGAGTGTCCTTTTTATTTGTTCCAACGTCAAAGTAGTATACTCGCGATTTTGATTTGTGAATATTTAAGTGGCGCAACTATTTTCACTTGAAGAAAGAAAATGTATAGTAGGGGGATTAAGTAAGTGTAAGTAAGTAGGGGTCTCGAGTGTGTTGGGACAGGGAGCCAACAGGAAGAGGGAGGGTGTTCACTAGTATGCACGGTTGAAGCCCGGGTTCGAGCACGCGCCTAGGAGCCAAATGTATGCTGCACACGAGACGTTAAAAGTAATTGAGGGAAGCATTGAGGAGAGAAGTATAATTGGGAACGGGCGGAAAGACTGATGCGGAAAAAGGGTTCGAGGCAGAACGGTAATCGTCTACGTGGATGTTGAGGGGTGGTGCATTGCCCAAAGTAGAAGAAGGGTCGCAGCTTACGATTCAGCTAGTGAATTACACCACGGAAGGTGCACAAAATAGTAGAATGGGATAGGAGAGATTTGGTGCTATGTCGAGGGAGTGAAGAAGTGGTGAAGATGGGACATGTTTTTAGCCCGGATCGGTGTGGAATTGCGAGTAGCGGGGGATTGAGATATGAATTTAGTGGATTTCAATATGTCAGATTGACTGCCAATTCGTATAAAATTGGCAGAGGGAAATTTAGGCGATATTGCACCGTAATGCTGAGTTTGGTCAGAATGGGGAAGTAGTCAATGAGTGTACAATTATGTGTGAGGGACTGAATTCCTGGAAAGTACATGTAAGTGGTACAGGTGAAGAGGGTATGAGCTTTACTGTTTTGCGGTTCACTTTATACATTTTATTGTCGTCCGTTATTTTTCACGTCAATCTTTCTTCTAATTCTTGTTGTTTCTATTTAAATAAACTAATTTCACTGGTCCCAAGGGAAAAATGATCCTTACTATGATTATGCACATATACAGACGGTGAAGACAGTAGGTTTGGTGGAGTGACCGTGATTGTTTTTTTTTCGGATAGAAGTGTTGGTAGTGTATTCCCCGACGTAAAAAGATAGGTAGACGTCTGATAAATTACGTTTTTGGACGTGTAAATGAATTGAAAAGGAATGTAGGGTATGGAAAAGGGGTCTTTGGGGAAAAGGAGAGTGCAGCACTTGCAAATTGAGAGGTCACAAAGAGAGGAGTGGTTTCTATGTGTAGAAGGCTACGGATTTCAAGCAGAAAATGTTTCCTTAATCGGAACTTGAACCACGAACCTTTTTCAATTTGCTGACCCGATGCTCTACCAATTCAGCAATAGAGGACGCGTAATTGCCACTGAAATCCGTGGTGCCCTGTTCTTTGTCCAGAAGAGAGAGCGTTCGGGCGCTTTTTCACCCATAGAAAGGGAAGAACACACAAGAGGGAAGAATAACAGGGAAAAGAGTCATATCTTGTCATAAAGAAAAGCTACAGTGCGTTTAAAGGAAATCATAGAGAGGAGAAAGAAATGAGCCATATTGGCCAACCACACATTCAAACAGGGAAACCCGCTAGAAGGCATACATGTTCATACGGATATAGGCATAGAGAAAAGGGATAAAAACACAATTAAAAGGCTTGTTTTCGTATTTTTTGTGTTTCTACCCTTCCTCCCTATACCTATTTTCCGTTTGAATATATATATATATACACACACACGTGTATAATATATATATGGTGTAAGCACAAGTGGACAAAGACAAAAACACAGTAAAACACAAAAAAAGAAAAGAAACTCACTAGGTTTCTGAACTCTAGGTCACTAGATTCACGCCCATGAGATTTTCACAGAAGTGTTATGCATATAGTATATGAATGCATATATATAGGGTGTATATATATACATATATATATATATATATATATATATACATACACACGCACATACACATGCTATATACATATATAGGGTGTATGTTTATGTACATATATATATATAAACCATAAACACAGTAATCAATCCGAAGGTCGGTTTAGTAGGTGATGGTAGGGCTCACCCATGTACCAAGCCAGACGGCGTGTGAATATTCACACATCAGGGTAGGGGGGCCAGTTCCTTTCCCTGGGCCGGTTATGGATTCCCAGGAAGATCTGGTACCCGAAAAATCAACAAGCTTGTGTGGAGCTGCAGGTGCCCAAAGTGCCTTGCCCGGGAATCGAACCCGGGACCCTCCGGTCAGCAGTCTAACGCTCTACCCACTAGACCACCGCAACCCACACACACACACACACATATATATATACATATACACATATATATACACCCACGTATGTGTATGTATATAGGTATATGTGTATATATACAACATACATTCACAAATACACCCACATCACACACATAAACATCTGCCACTGTCCTAGAGACTAACTTAACGCTTCAAAACGTTCGTAATTTCTTTATTAGCTTCTATATACCCTTCTTCACCGTCTGAGCAATCACAGAGTGCTGCATTTATATATACATAATATGTAATAATTATGCATAATATTTTTATATATTTAGTTCTATATTCACTATACACACTCCTCACGGAAAATTCTCCGCCCCTCATTTCCGCACAGCCACTTCTTCCCGGTGCCCTTCCTCGAGGTTGGGGTACGGACGGAAAAAAAGAACACAACAGAAGAACAAACAAAAAAAAAGAGAAAGAGAGACTCTTGAATTTGCATCGGCTTTCCCAGGCGGCCTGACGCGGGGGAGAGATAAGCCGCGTCGTTTCATTTACCACGAGCACTGGGAGGGGGGGGTGCGGGCGAGGGTGGGGCTGCATCGGAGGGGCTGGTCGGTAAGTGAGTGGAGGTCGGGGCCGATTTGACACGAGGGAGGTAAAAGGCGGCGGGGGTGAGGTGGGGGGGAGGAGGTCGGAGAGAGAGAGTGAGTTGCGAGGAGGGACGAAGCAAGAAAACGTCAGACACACGAGCGCGACCCGTCCGGGAGTAAATAACGAATAACGATGTCTCACGCATACGAGCACGCGACATGGGGGGAGGTTGGATGGGGCGGTGGAAGAGGGGGGCGGGTAGGTGTTTGGGATGAGAGGGGGGGAGGAGGAGGTCGATGGGAGGGTATCCGATCCCTCGGCAGGACGAGGGAGTAAGGATGTCGCAGCAGCACAATGGGACGGACTTCCATAATTCCGATACGGCGTCCGCGACACGGAATGGAGAAATTGCTGCCGCCGTCCCCTTCCTGACCCCGAACCCCTTTCCCTCCTGACCCCACTTTCCCCGCTCGGCATGCTCCTCTTCCTCCTCTCCTCCGCCACCACCCCCGCCGCCCACGCCGACACGCCCCCGCCGCCTCCCACTTTATCCCCACCCACCACCACGCTACGACGAGTGTCGAATGTCGTGCACCGCGAGGGCGGGGTCGGAGACCCAACACGAACCCCCCTGTTGGCCCGGAGTCCCTCCTCCAACCCACACTCCCACTCTACCACCCCCTCGTAAAAGGGCGTCTCCTCCTCTTTTAATCGTTCGCTGCCATCATCATCGACACCAACCATCGCCACCGTCGGAAATTGGCTGCCGTAGTTAGCAACTCTCTCCCGCCTCCTTCCTACCTCTTTCCCTCCCTCCCTATTCCACTCACATGCTCTTTTTTCCAAGCAGAGTCCCGAGCCTGGAGCAAAATGAGCACGCGAGCAAAGGCGGCGCTTTTCGGGGGGGGGAGGTTGCTGCTCTTTCATCCTCTCGCTTCATTTAGTTACCGTGGAACGACGCACTTCCTCAACCGCCTCCGTGCGTTTCTCGGATTCGGCGCACAGTGATCCCTAATCGATTTTAATTTTGGGCATCAGATTTCAGAAATGATGAAGTGATGCATCAGGAAGGTACATGAAACAACGGTTTTGAAGCTCGGAGTCGAGGCTGAGGCGTAATTTGCCTGGTATACATTAGGTACCCTTTTTGTGAAGCCAGGTTGCGGCTACCGCGGCGCACGATGCCGCTTCAAAGACACATTGACGGAATTCACCATTCAGCAAGCTTCTGCAGAGATTTTTCCCTGCCATCATGTTATTATATTAGTACACGAATACGACACTTCCCTACGAGCCAGTAAAAATAATCTCCGCTGGGCAAAGCAGAACTATAAACGAATTTCGTCAATTAGTATAAAGTATTAAGCTAAAATAATGTTAATTTAAATAAAGGTAGGGTAAACAATATGGAGTACGAAATTAGAACAAGAGGTTAACGACCAAATATGTCACCATACACATAAAATTAATTTCAAGCCAATTTACTAACAAGGGGATTCTTTAAAGTGAAACAACAGTGGCAAAAATCGGACGAAAAATTTGCGAGACAGATCACTTGCTATTTTGCCATGATTTACTGTTTGCACTCATTTTCGATTCAACTCTTGAGAAACCTTCTAGAACCAAAATCTTATGAATATGTACTGAAGAGTATTGTTGGGTAACTGAAATAAAAAGTTGGACACTCGTATTTGGACCAGGTTTTTCTCTATTTGGGGCCACTGAGGAGCGGGTGATGTCGCCACAGTTAGGTAGTTGCCCGGGTCGCCGTTCGGGTGTGTCTGCAGGGAGAGGCGTTGGGGGTGGGGGCTTGCCAAGTGCAGTGCGCCGTCGATCGGATGAGCCATTAAATCTGCGGGCCCTTTCGCTGTGGGTGTCGGATTTCTCTCCGCCTCTCGTGCGCCCTCCCCGATCCCTGCTCTGCGGCAATTTCCGACCCGTTCTAAATGGCGAAAATGAACAAATTTGGCAGGTCTGACACGCTTATTCCGGCGAGTAGTGTGTTCAAGCAGCTGCTACGTGTTCATTTCTAATGCTATAGAGGTGCAGAACCTACATCCTCCACCTACTCGGCTCTGAAGGTGACACGAAATGGTCCGCGCTGTGGAAAGTGCGTACGTACATTTCCCGAACACTCAAATTACGCACTTCCCGAATTACGTACAATCTCCCATTCCGAATTACCGTCTGCTAACACGCATGCACTCAAAGCTTGTGTCCAACCAAGCTCTCTGCACCCATGGTGATATTTAGTTTAAGTCACTGTATTAACCGTCAAATTTAGTAAATTGAAACCAGTATAATTAAAATGGAGCGATAAATTTTCGATGCAGTTCACGTGTTATGTTGGCCGCATTTTATCGTGTATACTCACTCTCGGTTCGAATTTATAGTCCTGTACTGAATGGAATACACATCAAATTTCATTTACTTTTTACTCTAATAATTTATGAGCTATGCAGGCACATACGTAACTGAACGTAGAGCGTAAATTCTATTTTAGCATCATTTATAGTTGGTTTGAATTGAGAATTCATGAACGGTAATGCTTATTCAGCGGCTGATCAAAATTAAGTAGTGGATATCTTTATTGCGTAGATTTACCGAGCGGAATCTGAAGAGGTTTATACGCTCTGTTTTATAAAACTAGGCATAAAATAGAGCGTCAATTATTTAAAGTGCCATTCCTCACAATTCAGAAGTGTTCCTTTAGGACTAAAACAAATAGGATAAAATCGTTAAGCTATTAGTTCAGAGAAGTATAATTAAAGTCGTGTTGATCAAAAGTCTTCTTTAACGAAAACAAATGGTGTTTATCCAATTTGATCCGTAGTTTCCTAGAATTCCCTCATAGAGTAGCTCAAATTAATCTATTTAATTTTAGTTACACCCTTTGGTCCTATTTCTCTAAACGTTTTTCGATAATTGGATTCGTCTACAGTACTCATTAGCATCTGAATTTTTTAAGTGCTCCGAAGACTGAAGTCATCTACTCGCAATTAACATTTCATGTAAACACTGTTCACGTCACGAGATACAGAATTAATTCCAATTGTTGATTTTGACGAATCAGCTTTCGTGATCAATGATTGGATGTCAATATCACCTTTTATGCTGACATACCCTAAGTGGAAAAGGTTATAATTTCATGCAACTTTAGCTCGTAAAAAAATTTCAGAGATACTAAATTTGATTAATACACTACGGGACATATGGTAAGTCATGCCTGATGGTAGACGTTTCCGGTAAGAGAGAAGAAATGAAAACAAGAAAAGCGACGGGATCTGATATAAAATTTTTAATAACAAAAAGTTTTACGACGCAATGAATTAATACAAAATATAAAGACAAAGGTATTGGAAAAGTTTTGAAGGGTGAACAATTTTCTAGTAATTGGCTCCTTATTTCCTTTCAGTGGAATCCAATATCAGGAAAGTACAGCGATGGTTCGTCACCATCAGGGATTATTACTTGAGAGCTGATTTTCTGCACCAGACAATCAACTCCTGCAGTCGCTGTTCATTACTCGCGCTCATTTCTTTATTCGCACGCCGTGTTATGAAACCTCTAATTCCATAATGTGTCCAATATATTTAGTTTCGGTAGGCTTCATCGCAGCTCATTGATTTACGAAGGAACGTACAGAATTAAAATAAAATACGTAAGGAAACATGTAGCAGCCTCATTAATTACCATATTCAGAGAATGCAACAGTCGTATACTCAAAATATACATGCATTTCTCACTTGCTCCGCTTAGATCGCAGTATTGAAACTGTAAGCTAGTCCTACTATTGAAGTATTACAATTATTAAAGTAAAATAAAGTTAACTATAAATGAAAATAAACGGATCTGGTAGTTAAATAAGGATTTGGAACCGGAATTATCTTTAACATAGGCTTCGATGCGAAGAAACCATCGGCAGGATTATACAAGCGTTGGAAATGTGTGCAAATGCAAAAGAGGCACAATAAACTGCGGAATATAAAAGAATAGCCACCACGCGCAATTTTTAAAAAAGATATTTCTGTGTTTTTCAAAAAATGTCAACTGATTTCGACATTGCAAAAAGTCCGTGAGTCTGAAAAAGAATCCTGGGAAAAAATTTGCCTTCCTCTTGGTCATTCACTAAAGGCATTCTCCTAGTAGAATTACTTAAGTGTTTATGAAAAAATCTAGTGGATTATCCAAGAATAAATTCTCTGGAGTTTTTGGGTACTTAATGCTTAAGGAATTTTAGCGGAGCAAGTTATGTGTTCACCATGAAACAATCATTGATATTGTCACAGGACCAAAATACCGTAAATTTTAACGAAATTCATAATGTACACCCTTACATTCGTTTAAGTAAAACACGTTCAGAGAAATATTAATGAATTTGTACATGAGATTGCGAGAGAACAAAATGATTTTTATTATTAAAAGAATCACAATGACAGTGTAGTTGATAGTGCCACTGGCGCTACCTTTGCCGGATGTAAGTAAATGAATGAGCTTCGTTAAGGCATCAATTGTTTTTTTTTGTTGTTTAATTCTGCTATTTTTAAATAACTCTGAAAACTTAAATTCATAATGCACTCGAGTGAATCCGGGCGTACAGTGCTCCCGGGAGCTGGGGTATTAATTAAATTTTTGTCAGCTTGAATTTCAATTGCACGCGTACGAAAATGTCCGTATTTGAAATGGTCCCGCCGATTCATACCGAACCCCAACCCCCTGTATAATGTTTTTTCACAACTCGTCCCCACGATGAAAGCCGATCTTGGGCGCGGGGGTGAGGGGAGTGGGGAAAGGAGAGTGAGAGATGCGGGAGGGAGGTCCCCGGGGGAAGGAGGGAAGGGGATGCGGGGGAGAAAGTGCCGTTCGCTGAGGATCGATGAAGAGAACGGAGAGATGGGGACCGTGCCACTCCGGGACGGGAGAGGTATGAGGGGGCGGGCGGCGAGGGGGAGAGGGCGAGGGTGGTGGAGGGACGGCGGCGGTGGGATATTGGCGACGG
>CM073772.1:32926809-33006416 GCA_037158775.1 Hetaerina titia | reverse complement strand
AATTGTCTTCTATTTTACTATAATTACCCATATCTGTTTCATGGATACACCTTTTTTCACCTCTTCGTAATTATTTTTGTAATTAACATACAACAAAACGTCTATCTAAGAGTTGATAACACATCATCCAATAATTATCATTTCCTATCAAATACCTGTTTTTTTACGAAGAAAAAAACTGGACCAACGTCACCACATAATTTCGAATATCACCTGTTAGCATAGCAGACTACATTATTCTTGTCAATAATCAGACTATATCAGGTCACTGCCTAAAATATTTTGAAAAAAAAACGATGATTACTTCTGCCCAAGAAAATAATTATCCCATAAGAATTTGAAGAAAAATAAATGTTCAGCAAATTATCGATTTGTGAAAATTAGCGGAAATAGCAAAAGTTATCAAAGTCACTTGGAAAGCAAAATTTGAAAATTCAATGTCTCAGAAGCGATTAGGACCAGAGAATCGAATCTTTATGTGTTTTAAATACCTCTAAAAGTGCATTTATGAACTCCTAGAACATAAGTTGAATCTATCTCCAGATCCAAAAAGAAATTAGTTTATGGGCTAAAAAATTATATTCTGTCATTTTTTTTCAAAGCATTTTACGAAATTAATATTTAATAAGGGGATGGATAACTTTGCCATTCAGTCTCCCTCGTTGGTTAGTCTACTTAGTCCTACTAATAATTTTGTTTCTGATCAATGATACTTCAGTCAATGAAATCCAACGTCAAATATTTGCAAACTGAAGTGAAATTAGTTCTTTTCGGCCTAGAAAATGAAAATAAGGGATA
Source organism: Hetaerina titia (assembly GCA_037158775.1). NCBI lineage: Eukaryota > Metazoa > Arthropoda > Insecta > Odonata > Calopterygidae > Hetaerina > Hetaerina titia. The sequence continues at coordinate 33,005,618 of CM073772.1, read as the reverse complement.
ATCCTACAAACGGGTAAGTGTTATTGCTTTGTAATCATTGCATTATTTTCAGATAATTCTAGCTCTTACTTAGCTAACATTCATGGAATGCCAATCTCAAACTGATCAGTTATTCTTTGAAAAATTACTGAAACCAGAGCAAAATAGAAGCGCAAGACTAAGACTGTTTATTCGGGCACGGAATTAATTAAAATTGGCAATTTTCCACAAAAATAAAATTTTTATTAATTATACCGGTTTCAATGTCATCATCTTCTGGTAGTAACATTGAAACCGGTCGTATTAATAAAAATTTTATTTTTGTGGAAAATTGCCAATTTTAATTAACCATGATATTCCGCCATGCCACGCCTGAAACGTCTCTTTTTATTACTGGTACAGAATGTTTTAGTTCTACTTTACCATTTTTTGACCTCACAAATAAGGTTTGAAAATAATGGAGCGATGCAAAGGTTGGGCTGATGGCGACATCAGGTTTCTCTCCACCCTTCCTCCATTTCCTGAATAATCTTTCCCTGCCGGATTATTCACGATAATGGCGCATATTACAGCTTTGGTCACCTACTCTAATAACTACTACTTGAACTCCAGGTAGTAGAAGTATTTTGAGTTCAACTGTCGCACAAAGGGAATATTACTAATTCTGCATTACATTCGTTATTCATTGTACATTGGTATGCAATACCGAAAGGATAATTAGAGAAAAATTTCCTGCGGAGCCGATCAAGGATGTAAGGGATTTTTTCCACGCTCAATTCAAGACCACAATATTTGGAAATATAATGAACGAAAAATAAAACAATGATTATTCCAATGGCTGGTGAACCAACAGCCCCTGCAAGCACACTCGTGGCGGCTTGAATGAAAATATGTAGAGATGCGATGCCTAAAACTTCTTCTTTAATCTTCCTCTTCATCCATTTCACATATTACACCAATATCTCAAAAATTTCTTCTCTTCTCTTATCCTTTTTCCATGAAATAGCATGAAGTTTTATTAACAAAAATAGAATTGTAATTAGTATAGCCATGGTATCATGAAAATTTATCTCGTAGCTTGTAAGCTTAAACTATGCTTCTGAGGATTTGCTCGGAATTGGAAATAAGTGATTCACTCCATAGTCAAGGGCGTCTTTACGTAACTGTTCCGTGGGCAGGGATCGAGTAGGGTGGCGTTTATCGCTTTCCAATTTTTATATAAAATACTAATCTTCTTTTCGAGGACATGTTCATGAGGTCCTAAAGGTGTCAACAAACATGTTTATCGAATAATTGGTTGAAAAACTGCATAATGAACGGAGAGGGAGACCTTATCCTCCATAGAGTCTTGAGGATGTGAAGGCCTGAAGGTGGAACGTGATCGCCACTAAATGATTACAAAGTTTCTCCTGGATTAGTATATCCAACTGATCATCAAGCTCGAAAACAGTTAATGTATGAAATTATCGTATAAATACCTAATTCATCATCTCAAAAGGACTTTCCGGGCGGGGTCTGGGAGCCTTGGCCCCTATCCTCCTCCGCAAAATTCTTGGCCGTGCCCTTGGTCAAATCTTGTTGTTCTTTCCACGTTAGCCATTAACATATTCCGCTTCCAAACAGGGATTGACTTGAAAGGAAGCGTCTGTAGCGTCGGAATACAAGTATGGAAGTGGAGAAAATACTGGACACTAACGGAGGACGCGAATAGAAACCCAGGCAATGATGAATTTTGATGTGATCGTTGCAAATAACCTCAGGTATCGGCCGCATTAAGTACTGCTACTTAGAAATTTGCATGTAGGGATGGAGACTCAAGAGAACGGTACAGAGTGTTGACGTTAGCCCATAGTTTGTTTAGTTTTGTTGTGCCCTCCTAGCCACCGGAGGGTGGGTGACAGGGGGTGATTACATACCAGACTAATTTTGACCCGAAATGTACTTTTCCCCCCTGGCGCGGTCAGACCACGTTATTCTAATCCCTTGTCGTTCGTGGGAAAAATTACATCTTAAATCTATCTGTTCTGCACTTAATCTATCTAATTTGATTGGCATGATCTCGTCTACCGTAGTATGATGGGCGTAATAATAGATTTTTAACTTCACAGTGAAAGAGACCTTCCAATTCAAGAGCTTCAATCTGTAATTTGACCTTCGCTCCGTGAGCGATTCCCAGCCTAGGTGCTCTAATGTTTTGGACACGCTACTAAGTTTAACTTAGCAACTTTTTACAAATCTAGCTCCTCTACGCTGCCCGCGATCCAATGCGCCAATCAATTCAACTTCGTGAGGATACTAGCAACGTATTCTAAATGAGTCATAACCATCGAAACATAACACTTCTCTTCAACCTTTTCGTCACATTTTCCCAATACTCTTCTGGAATTCTGATTTGGAACTTTGCTAACCATCGAAGGTTTTACAGAGTAATACCTCAATTTTGCTACGCGAACATTTCAATAAGAACATCTCAGCTCAGCTGTGTGATTTTTCGGGTACCGGAACCTCCCGGGAAAACAACGAAGCGCTGGATTACGTTGCAATAAGTAAACCATCTTTCTTACCGTCCGTAAAATCCTTCCCCTTTGCACATTACAATACCTGTATATCAACTCTCCCGAAATTACCCGCCTCTTCCCGACGGCGGAAGTGGCTTTACCAGTTGATTCCATCCTCTAAGAAGAACTGCTTATTCTACTGTTAACCGAGTCATTTTTTCCAGTTAAGTCCTGAGGGCTAATAATTAAAATTATAAAAATAAAAAAATAAATAAAAATTATAAAAATAAAATAATAAAAAAAATTAATAGATTTTCAAACCCTAAAGAACCGCAGAAGCAATCGCGAATTTTGAACATTAGAGAGAATCTATTAAAATGGAATGAAATTATTATAATTCCACACACTTTATTTAAAAAACACGATCCAGGTTTCGACGTTGAACGTCTTCATCAGGTGACCTGATAATAACGTTCAGCGTCGAAACCTGGGTCGTATTTTTTAAAATAAAGTGTGTGGAATTACAAGGTCAATAATTTAATTTCAATATGTCATACAAATTCCAAAAAGTTACGTCGGAGACAACAAATTTTATCAGAGAGAATTACTAAGGAGCCCACTATTTTTTCAGATCAGTAACACCGCACAATGAATATCCTCCAGCAGCGACACCGTTTCTGTCGCTATCTTTCTCTTTTAAATTCACGATGGCAATAAAACCAAGGCTAAACGTCCCAACAATTGAAATAAAAAACTTGTTATCCTCCATTCCTCCTGCGAAAACGTCGCGTGTCCCAACAGTTACATAACAAAGGTGCCTGCCTCTGCCGCAAGCGACCGCGGCGTCTCGGAAAGTGTGACACGGACTTACGAAATGTCGTAGAAACTGAGTAGAACCATAGTAACAGTTTTCTCACCACAGTTCCTTCACTCCCCATAAGTCCTACCTATCCATATTGAAGCAAGTTATCCGAGGGCTTTCGGTAGCCCGCCTTTCCCCTACACGCCGATAACTGCAAACCACACTCCCTGGAGTCGTGGGAAGGAGAAAGTGCCGCCACCGAGCGGGAGGAGGCCTTCCTCCTTCACCTCCACCGGAGATGGAGGGACGGCAGAGAGAGAGAGAGAATTTTGGGTGCAAAGGGTATTGAAGGCGGAGTGGGAGTCTGGAGGGCGAGGAGAGAAAGAGGTTCAGCAGTGCGGCGCTTTGGAGTGAGCTGCACGTGTGAGCCGGATCCGTGGGATGGGGATGTTGATGCTCTCCAAGAGACCCTGAGGGCGGAGAGGGGGGTCAGAAGGGTGGGGAACGAGCGGAGGGGAAGCTGGAAGAGGAAGGGGGGAGGCATGCGAGCGAGAGAGAGAGAGGAAAGACCCCCTCCCCCCCAAGGTCACCGTGCATGGAAGTGGTTCAGGGGGAGAGAGAGAGAGAGAGAGAATGCAGCGAGCACCGCGCGTGGCCTAGGGTGACGCGGCGGAAGGAGGAGGTGAGCAGTGTGGAGGCGGTGGTCAGGGGGAGGGGGGGTTTAGGGAGAGAGAGAGGAAGTGAGAGGGGGGTCGGGGAGGGGGCGGGTGGGGATTGGGGGGGGGGTTGTTGATTGGAATAAGGCGTCCAGGGAGAAAGAGCCGGTGCGAAACGCCACAAGGGCAACATCGTCGTCTTCATTGTCTACGCTATCAGAGGGTTCTTAACATTATACACTTTCTGCTGGAGCAGTCATCCCCTCGTTTCCCTTTTAGCAGCCAACCTGCCCCCATCATTTAAAATGTTCCTTATTGGACTTATGATAGGATTGCCACAGAAACTGGGATGAGGGTCCCGCCTAAACACGAAGAGGGAAAGGAGGAATAAGACAAGTAGGAATATCAGATTTCATAGCTTAAATACATCTACGAGTGCATGGTTCTCCTTAAGCATTTCAGAGATGTGTGGCAAAGGGTGATTACGCACAAAGCGTCCATAAACAAATTTAATAATCCTTTCTATTAATAAAGTTTAAAAAGTCAAATAATGGAAGTGTTTTTTACAGAAACTTACGAACTATGGAATTTAAGTGCATAATGCTGTGTGCTCATGAATATATATTATGGTAAGCTAATCTACCGGTTAAGGTAGGTTTTTGGGTGGACACAACTATCAAATAAATATTTGGTTACATGATTATATATTTAGTATGAATTCGGCCATATTCATGAATAATTTTCCCATACCCTATCACCACCAAAAATACCTTTGCGGTTGCTTATGGGATATTGAGTAGATATATTAATACTTCTCTACGCATGCCTTACGAGTGGGGAACAATAAAATAAGAGTTAACTGAGATAAATACGACCACATAACGGTTAGTATAATGTTACAATTAGCAAATTACAGATGCTCGTCGGTTGTCCGGTATTTCATATGAGTGGGTGCTTCGACAGCGAAGGCCGTCTCCCAACACGTAAATTAATTGCAAAGAGTATGATTTTTGTCCCTCTACTTAACCTTGTTTTTGCTGTGATTGCTACCCGTGCTTGGGAAGAAGGGGCATTTAAATGTTTTCGTGTCGGATACTACCTCTCTTATTTTAACCGAGTGGTTTGGTGGAACGATTTGGTGCGGAACCCCAATAATTCCATCGGCATCTCGAGGAAACTCGATTATTCCCCACCTTAGTAAAAAAAACCCTTTGTCTCGCTTGCTCTCCTCGTGTTTGGAAAGACCCCGCTCCTGGTGTTCCTACAATCTCGTCATAAATCTTTCCGTGAACCTAGGTGGGGGTCTTGTGGGAGGAAAATGACAGAATGTCGAAACGCGGAGAGGGAGGAAGGTGGTAGGAGTCTTAAAATGACCGGACGGTGGTGTAGAAGGGGCCGAGCGTCCTCTTCGATCGCCTTGGTCCCCAGAGGACGCCGAGTTCAGGGAATCTGCGTCGTGGAAATCCGCCTGTGCCCGCATGGAGAAAAGATATGGGTCGGTTCGGAAATCATTAAGGCTGAAAAATCTGGGTCGTGCAGGAAGATATCCCGAGAGGGTGCGTAGGGTTTCGTTTGCCTCTGGACCCCCTGCGAGTACGTTTTTATTGCATCCCTGCCTGCATTAACGGATCTAGAAAACCTCCGAGGGAGGAAGAATATTTTTTACATTAGAAAAAAAATAATTCGATAGCTTTTTCTCCTTTAAAGAAAGTTGAAATTCGTGTTTACGTTGAGACGGATCGCACTATTTATATATCACGATGCAACCTGCAGAGGATGATTTCATAGTCGGAGGACAGCAGGTAATCAAAATTAGGTTTGAGTGAAATGCAATGTTTATTTCGAACTTTATTGTAGCTTAAAACATTCTCCGAGGAGGACCTCGGTCCCCATGGCCCTCCCCTTGGATTCGGTCCTGGTCCGTTCTTGAATGTTCGAATCGGGAAGGCAAAAAAGGTAGTCGAGTAATCCAAAGGTCGCATATTCGAACTCCGCATCCGAAAAGAATCTCCGGCGTGGTCTCCTTAGAGTCTTCTCCAATTTCTGAATTGAAGCTTATTCCCGTTGCGCCCAAATCCATTCCGCGTCTTCCTAATGTTGCCTTACTGAAGCAAAGTAAAATTTCGTCTCAATTTTACATTATATTTTCATTAAACTCATCTAATGAAATTTTAGCAGTAAGTCTGGCCCGCATATTCTTATAATGTGCGTACTCAATGAAAGGTTAGACTTCAGTTTAACTTCCAAGCATTTGAACTGTTCTGAGATGTTTAACCCGATTCGATTTATTTAATAATTTACGTCTTTTTTTATCTTTTCTTTTATTTCAAAACATCAATGCTGTAAATTTTCTTGTATATAATTAAAACCCCATTACTTGTTAAACTCTGATTACTGTTCTAAACCGTAAGATAGTAGCACGCAATCTGCCAGTGTCCTTACTCCTCTTCAACTTCTGTCGTATGCAAATAATCTAAGATTACCACTAAGGTGGGTGGGTGGATCTTATTTGTACATCTGGAAGATTTTGGGGTCCATATTGCACTTCCCAGTGGCACTCCTAAAGTTACGTCTGCCTTTAATGAACTGAACCCATCGACGACAACATTTAGATGACAGCTTGTAGGCAAATGAAATTACCGTGAGTCGAGGCAGGCATAGTAGATAGTATACATATGACTTGAGAGAAATGAATAAATGTTTGGCCTTTGGTGATGATTGTTGATGTGTATTTTCCTTTGCTTTTGACCTCGAGCGCAGATATTTATGAGCTCTGGAGGCACTTGACACTGTTTGGTGAATATATTTGAGGGCGAGAAGAAAGATTTGCATATGGTACCAATCATAAACTATGTGTGGCATCTACTTCAACTTACGGTCCGAACTAAAAAATAAAATTTAAAAAAAAAAAAAATATGCAGTCATCATCATCACATTCCTTAAATCATTAGGAGAGTGGGAACATTCCAGATTCCAAACACGTAAATAATTATGTCCGCGGGTAACTGAGAAAAAGAGAGCCAATATCTCAGTGTATTTTTTTCTTTGGGTCAGATACAACTTTAGCAGTGGGAGACACGGAATACAAATTCTTATATTTTTATGGCTTCTACAGTATTATTCCGTCAATGACTGATAATTCGTTTTCTTTGTCCTGCAATTGAAAAATAAATCCCACCTACGCTTACATGACATTGTTCAAGGTAGAGAAAAATTATTGCATCGGGTGTAAAAAGTATTTATTTGTAATTTTAAGTAACCTAGAATGTTGTAATTGTTTGATATAACCCATATTTTAATGTTTTTCTTGTTAATAGCTGGTCATATTGCATGCACGGGGAGGTGCTTTGCATTTAGACACCTTAGTGCATGTAACATTACTTAAATGTTTGAAATAGATTGCACTTATTTTGGTGATTATTGTTTAAGCCAAACTTAATATTGACATTGAATCCCTGGTTTGTAACCACTGACAGCTATACACGCTAGCGGTCATTTTCAGGGTAAAGTGGAGATTTATACATGATTTTGTGATGTCTCAAGTATGTTTCGTATGAATTTGATGTAAATGAGGAGAGTTTATTAATCTGGAAAGTTTGATTGTGAAAACAATGCGAAAAGTATCCCCTCCAGGCTGTATAGCTTTTGCTTGAGTAATGGAATCTGCCAACTAAACTCCTGAATTGAGTGGAAAATTAAATTTTAAATATGGTGCTTACTTACAAAAAGGTTCCAAATTTGAACTTTTCGGAAAATGACTTTTTATTAAGCCAATGATGGATTTACTTTTAATATAGGTGGCATGGAGACTGTGCAAGATGTAGAGCATATCTTTCTAAAAAAAACAAAGGGATTTTAAGATACCAGGCGTGTGTTGAATCAATAACTAAGCTAGTTAAAAGCTTCAAAAATGTATTCATTGGGAAATCCTGAACTACTAGAAATCTGGAAATTTACATAAACGAGGTTCGTGTGAAATTCGTATGAATATTTCATCGACTCACGGTTACCACGGACGGGTTGTAGACCCGTCTATTATCATTCATCCTCCATCTGTCAAAAATCCATATATCCAATTCCCTCAATCTTACGTGGTTAACTTCTCAAAGATAGCACTCGTGGAGAGAAAGAGAGAGAGAGGGGGAGCCATGAGGGCTTTCATAAACGTTCTCTATCCCTTAGTTTTCGTCGTCGCATTATCCAATGACGGCCGCGGAAAGGGACATTTCAATACAATTTCGCGCTTCACTCCACCACCATAAGACGATCTCATGTTTAAAAATCCGTTTTATGCGCGTGAGAGAAGATGCGACCCGTCGTTGCGTATTTATTTATCCGGGAAGGGTTGAAGGGTGAACCCACGGAGCTACGAGGGAAGCAAAACAAAACTCCTCGACGGAAAATGACGGCGGGAAAGAGAGAGAGGGAGGAGGGCCGAGTGTCGAAAAAAACGGTGAACTTTCTCCCTGTAAGCCCCTCTTTCCCTCCTCCTCCCCCCCCCCCACCCATCAACACGAGGTACCCCGGCGCACTCGCCTGCCCCTCGTGGGAACCTATGCCCCCCCTGTTACGCAGCGGAGCACGTCGTGGCTAAAGGACGGGGGGGGGGGGCGAGCTTCGAGAGGGATCCTTGCGTTGTTTCCCCCCGTTTTTCCCGAAGCGGGTTCGCTTCTTACCACCCTTCCCACCCGCCGCCGGGGCGTTAAGTTAAACACCGCCGCCGCGGGGTCCACGAAAAGTGCACGAGGGGGTCTTCATGAGAGTAAGAGGGGGGAAACGCAACCACTTTTCAAGTATCGCAGCGGCGGCGATTCCTCTCCCCCCCACGCCGGCCGCGGCGGAGCGGACTGGGGGGGGGGGGATGGTGAGTGAGGGCGAGGATTTGTCTGTCGGCTCGCCTGCGCTTTCGTGAGGGTCGGGGTGGGGGGACCTTGAAGGAGGAACGGCTTGTAGGGATATTTTGTGATTGCCCAATGCAGTAATCGTCTCCTCTCTCTCTCTCTCTCTCTCTCTCTCTCTCTCTCTCTCTCTCTCTCTCTCTCTCTCTCTCTCTCCGTCCCCTCCACCCCGAAAAAAAGAGAGCCCCCCTCTCCGCAAGGCTACCCCCCCCCACACTCCTCCCCATCTCCGGAGTTCACTACCCTCGGAGTGGGAAAGAAAGGGAACCCGGGTTGCATCGGCGCGTGGCGTTGCCGTGGAGAGGGAAGAATGAGAGGAGGAGGGAGGGAAGGGGACGGAGTAGATTCCCAAAAAGACGCCGTCGTGCACTCGCAACCGTCCTTCCTCTTCCCACGTGTGGAAGACGAGCAATGCCTGTTGCTCCCAGTTGAAGTTTCACTAATAATAATTCCACTACTCCTGGAACATCTTCTCTTTTAAACCCTGTTTAAGAACCGATTTTTTTCACTTCTTCCCACATAATTATTTTTTCACGTGCAGAATACAGTTAAATTCTATGGAAAATCATCGTAAGATCTCTTCGTTTAATGAAACTGTGCCCACTCGTGATAAAAAGTGTTATTCAACATAGCCACTGATTTGTTGGAGGCTGTTCAGTTTCTATTCGATCAATAATTTTAAGAGAAAAATACTTGATTCCCGAGCAGTAACTATTGCCAAGTTCATCCAGTTTGAAACTAACATGCTGGCCACTAAGATTGCAGAAAACTTCGTGTGTGGAGTAGAGCCATCTTTATCTCTGGAGCGATATTCAAACATTATATGGTAAAATATACCATTTATCGTTCGGAACCGCAAGAAAGTCATATAGACTAAACAGTAAACGCACACTTTTGAAAATTTAACATTCGTCTCAAATGTGACGTATTGGAACAATTCAAGAGAAACTTGCCGTGGCTTCAAATTAATGCGTTTTTGGAGAATATAGTAAGATTTTCGTTGTAAAACCTATATAAAATGTTTGCCGTGAATGCCTTGAATGGTAATTTAACCCCAAGTATAGCTACCTGTCGATTGGCCACGCTTAGTGAACGAAGTCATCTGCTTCTTTCACGGATTGGTGGTTAAATAGACCATGCAGATGAAGGACCTGCCATAATCCAACATCTACGACCATTCAAACCAATTAAAATGTAAATACTGCATTGGGCACTAATTGCACACAAAACGTTAACATACGAAATGAATGCTCCCTGTATTATGCCGGGTGAGAAGGCTTGGGAAGAAGAAATGGGTTTGACCCTTGTAATTAAACCTACGCAAGCTAAATAGCCCATGAAGGGAAGGATAGTGTGAAAGAACTGTGAAAGTTTCAGGCAGTAGAAGAGAAGAACCTTGAAGGGTATAGGCGGCGGTCACGTTTAAAGTAAAATACAAAATCAGTGTCGAATTTCTCGTCGAAAACTTTCACGCAGAGTACTTAGGTGAAGAGAAGTGAGGGGTGAACCGAAGGTGAGAAGCGTGCCGAAATATAAATTCAATCATAAAAATTAAAATCGTTCGGTTAATATATAGATTAGGAACCTTATTTGGAAAAGTGAATTAGTGGGCACATGTTGTGCAGGAGAATCCGTAGCGTGAAAGGCTTCGTCGAGGGAGACCTGCCTGACTGCGAACTGAGTTTCCTTGACCTTATCAATACGTGCTATTCGAGTAAGAAGTGGGTTTTTCACCAACTAATTTCTCACCACATGGACTAAGATTACAAGAAACGATCGACTTGGGCGACTGAAGTGCGAAAATAATGATCGTCATTTCACTTGCTAACTATTGATCGAAAGTTCTGCGATCAGATTGTGGTAATTAATAGTCTGGTATCCCGTAAAAATGGTATGCATCGTACATGAGGAATTCGTTCGATGGAACCTGGACATCACCGAGAGGATTCTTAAAACTGTGGGTTATCCAGTTGGAGACGACCACTGTGTGCCGTCAGCACACTTTGCATTTCAAACTTTTCACATTTCATAATTTTTTTCTCGGCCAATTGCATTTTCACTTCCAATCCAGAATGTGTATATCTTCATAGCAGACGTAATATTTTTTCCAAGAGTAATACTTCATAGCAAGGAAGAAAGAAATTTTGATTTCCCCAAATTGAATTGACAGATAGTAAATAAGGTTTCTGCATTTTTATTCCACGTCACATATTTACTATAGCCAGTTATTTGGAAAATCCAAAGGGATCAGGAAAAATTGATGCAGAGCATTTTGATTGGCGTTGGGATGTTGAAGACTGTGATAGAGGGGAGAAAGCTAGGGAAGCTATGTAGGGGGCAAGAATACGACAGAGTTGTTAGACGGTATGAAGAGAGGAAGGGTGTGTGCGTAGTTGAAGAGGGGCTCATTGTAGGGTTGGATGTTGAGTTGCGTTACATTTAGGAGATGCAAGGAAATTGTCGCTGTACAATTTGGAAGAGTGTGTCCATCCAAAACCTACCTCAACCGGTAGATTACCAATGCTAATAAAAGTCATTTATTTATTATTTAAAATTGCACCCTTTTAAAATATTTTAACACAATTAATTTTTTCTATAATTTTTACTATTATAGTTTATAATTAACTATTATGATAACTATTATCAACTAACCATGATGACCAATTGTGACTATTTTCAAAAAGAACGTTTATTTCTAGCATTTACGCTTAAATTCTTATGTTTTTAATGTACCGATCATTCTCAAGTGTAAAGTAACGTAATTTTTTTCGGGGAAAAGCGGAAAGGACTTGTCAACTGAATAACTAATCTCCATGCCGATCGGAAGGAATGCTCATCGGAAAACCTGAATTAAAAGATTTAATAAGGATAAGATTTAATAAGGACGAGTGGATATCGATTCATAAGAAGAATATATATGATCAAGATTAAATTTGAAACAGATTTTCCTGCAACTTTAAGGTGTAGATTTTTAGTGAACGGTTGCAATGGAAATTTATAAAGTTCATCTGGCAAGTAGTAGGAGTTTCTTTTCATGTGCCACCTTCCTCAAGGATCTTACTCCCAATCATGTCTCTCTTAAAATGTGGTCCCGATTTCATCTTAATAATTGCAAAAGAAGTGATGTCATTTGTTTTTATTAGAAGGAGAATAATTTATCGATCTCCTGAAAATATTGCATCTCTAAGTTTCACAATGTAAAGTGTCGTTGGCGACATTTAAGGAAGAATGTATTATATTTACTCCGTTTGTGTCAAAAGAGTTTTATTGGAGAGATTTTAATGGCAGTGAATTGAATTTTAACCGTGAATTCTCTCTTTCCTATAGTAGGGGTTTTCAAAAAAGAGCATATGTTACGTGTACCTTAGAGGAAAATTAAGGATTTCAGGTGAGATAGGGTCTACTATTCAGCAAAAAGTTATGTCCTGTACAATAGGCACAATCCGTATTATTATAGTTGGTTTGTAATTAATTCTGCGTCATTATTTTAAACATGTATGGTCAATTCCACAGAATAAAATTGATTTACTCATGCATTTTACTGGGAATGCACCTATGGAGTTACACCACGTATTCCTGGAAGGGACAATGACATTCTGAACTATTGTGGAAGGAAGAATGGAGCAGAAAAGGAACCCATTATTAAGTTCGGACTCAATCCACATTCAGCAGTAAATAGTGAACTTTTTTAGAGATAACCCATATCTAATTTCATCCGTAAACACACTAGACGATGGGTTGTACAATTTAGGTCCTGAATACGCAAGTTACGTTTTATTGCGAGGATGAGTTTTATTTGGTAAATACAACACTAGATGTATCTCGGAAGCGTTTTGGACCAACACGGACAAAGTAGTAGGGACGTAAGGAAAAGAAATGCGCGAGGCAAAGAGGCTTTCACAAGGAGGAGGGAGTTGATGACGGGGACGTTGAGTAGGGATGTTAATACAAGACTCGTAAAAACTCTGATTGGGAGCGTAGCTATGTACGACGCGGAAACGTGGTCACTGAAGCAGGAGGATAGACGTAGATTGGAGGCTTTTGAAATGTGGGTGTGGAGAAGAATGGAGAAGGTGAAATGGACCGAAAGGAAAACAAATGAGGAAGTACTGGAGATGGTGGGTGAAGAGAGGGGTTTGTCGAGAGAAATCCTATGGAGGCAGGAAAAATTGGATGAAGGGCGTATTGATTGGCAGTGGAATGTTGAGGACTGTCATAGAGGGGAGAATGTTGGGCAAACGAGGAAAGGGCATGAACAGGATATGGATGTTGGACGGGATGAAGGGAGGAAAGAAGTACACGGAGATGAAGTGGGACCTGAACTAGAATAGGTAGTTGTGTCTATCCAAAAACCTACCTTTACCGGTAGATTACCTTATAATAATACAACACTCGATCGTGATAGTTTTTCTCCCGTCGTGTGATTTATACTTTTATTCTGAAAGAGGTTGATGCAGAGATTTCTAAAAATATTCACAACGTTTTATATAAATGTACAACTTGTGACATTGCATTGTTATTCACATTTCGGTCGATACTAAACAAATGGAAAGGTTTCAATGAACGGGAGGACGCGTAAACATCGTGATCGTGATGCAGTTGCACTTTCTCCGAAAGAAGGTGAAACACAGAGAGGCACGAGAAGGGTCCCTGAATGTTCGTCCGCGCGGAAGTGAGGAGGGGAAGGCGAGGATTTTCGAACAATCGGGAGGGTGGTGAATGAATGGCCGTTGAGAGGGGCAGTGGAGAAGGTCATTTAATCTCGCCGGCCCTCGAGGAGGCACGGGGACCAGGGGCGGTAGCCCTGCTCTCCAGTGTGTCAACCTCCAGCGCAGTCACCTCAAAGCCTTCCCGCCCCCTCCCCTTCTCTCTTTCCTCGGTCTCCAACCTCCCCCCCACCTCCTCCTCCCACGAGCTGCGGGGAAAGTTACGTCACGAGGGTGTCGGTCGGTCGGTCGGTCAGTCGCCCCGGGAGAGGGAAAGGGATGCGTAAAACGCGTATAAAAAAACCAGGTTAACCCGCCACCCCTCCCTCTTTCTTCCCCCCCTCCCGCGCAGCAGATGCGCGCATGCGCTCGTCAACCCTCTCATTTCTCTCTCCAAGAGCCCACTGGAACGATATCCGATCCGAAAGACTGCCTCACTTTAGGTGGTCCTTAAGTTAAGCCGTGTGTTCAAAGGGTTTTCGAAAACTAGTAAAAATTACCGCTTCTAGAATTGGACCTCACCAACGCACTATCGTGGTATTAAATCCGCCTCACTAAAGCTAAATATATTTTCAGTAAATTTTCCTTCCTAATGCGAACTATTTTTCCTGATGGTTTTATGACGCTATTCGAATTTTTACAGATGGGAAAATATATCTATCAGAAGGGAAATACCGAATGCAGCGTTCCTTTTAGTAAACTATTATAGAAAGAGTTCCCATAATATTTTGTTGGCCTCGTATAAACCTAGGGTGTTTCTTAATAGGGAGTTAAAGTTAAATGCAACATTTAATTCGTAGAATTTATTGTTGAGATAATTGTCACTAAATAGCGCTTCAATCGATCGAAATATTTCTTGATCGTAGATGCTTTATGTAGATTTCACAGATGACTGCACACTATTTTCGCCTTTTAATTAATTTAAACGAGATTCCTTTTGGTATAACTCAATCAGTACTTGTCGCGGCATGGGTGCTTCTGCAGTGCGTATATCTGAAGTGCGTATTTCAACCACTTCCATTTTGATAAAGTTATTAACGCTTCGTTTTGTAAAAATATATTATGTAATTACTACCATGAAGGAAGAGTTATATTTCAATATAAACTTAACAAAATATATAGAAATGCTACTGGTTAGCTAACTTTAACGGTCAGTCACGAAATATCGAAGCTCGGAATAACTTTTTTTTGAAACTTAATGCCTTTATGACATAGCGATATGGAAATATATCTCTTGATGAGCACATGTGTGATCATCAGATGTGGATTTATCGCACGGATGCAAACAGTTGTCTTAATATTTGAGAAATAAAGTTATAAATAAATGCATGTAACAATTTATCCGCAGAAAAAGTGAAATAAACGACGAGGGTAAGGAACAACAAAATTATGGTTCAATAGCGCTTAAGATCGATAGCTTCAATATGGTTGCATATTTTTGATGGATCGAGTCTTGCTCCGTCATTTAAATTCCCAAAACCTGCCCGTCATCGATCATCCCAAAACATAATTCCTTTCTCCATAAAGAAAATTTTATACCTGACGTGAGCGAAGTGAAAACAGAAGAGGAAGCTGACGAGGATGATTATTGTTATTTACGTTTCGTTAGCCTGTAGTAATCATGTTTCTTCACCATTGTTCCTCAATTTTTTTTTCCTCTTTCGCAACCGATCCGTTCACTCAGAATGAGTGGGATGTGCCGGTGGAAGGGAGTCATCGCCCAATTTCCCAGGCGTGACTCCGCCCGTGGATAGGTCCCTGGCCTCCGTCCCCGCGGATGGGTCAAAAGATTTCCAATGGGTGTTGCCCTCGGGGCGAAGCGGAGATCGGTTAATTGTATTCGCCCTAGGACAGTGGTTCCCAAGCTATCCGCTGTGCTCTCGAGAGGATGAGCGGAATGGCGTCACGGGAGGAGTCAAAAAATTAGAAATTAAGATCGAAAAACATGGGCATTCTGTTGTTTCGCTTGAAGACATCAATTCGTGCGATACATTTCTGGATTATAACAAATATATATTTGTCACATGGCACCCTGAAAATCACCGCTAGGGCGTGTGGTAGGAAATAATTCCGTGACAATGCACCCACAAAATAGGTTGTGCTATTAAATTGTTTGAAAAATCCTTGAAAGTATTTAAAATCAAGACTATTATTAAATCTAATATATAATTTAAATAGACAAGGAACGTAGCTACGGTCGTGATTCAATGTAAACAAAAAAAGCCGAGACCGTAAACTTTCGTAAACGTAAAAAAAACGTAAAAAGGTTTACGGTCTCGTCATTTTTTTGTTTACACTAATTATTATTATTAGGTAATCTACCGGTTAAGGTAGATTTTTGGATGGACACAACTATCAAATAAATATTTTGTAACTCCAAACAAAACCCAATCCAGCAACCTACTCTGCATCAGTTCCCTCTTCATCTCTGTGTACGTACTTCTTTCCTCCCTTCATCCTATCCAACATCCCTATCCTGTTCCTGCCCTTTCCTCGTTTGCCTAACATTCTCCCCTCTATTACCATCTTTAACATCCCACTACCGCTCAATGTTTACACTAATATGTAATAAAAAATATTAAGTCGTAACAGAGGCAAAAAAAAGAGGGTGTAATTGAGCTGTAATGTTTTAACTGTTAAAATTACACCTTTCATGTGAGAAGAGATGAAAGTAATGATATTCGTGTAATCAAATCCACACAAATTAGGACACTAAAAATTATGTTATTCAGTTGAACAAATTGCCTCTCCCACAGGCGACGTAAAATTAGATGACAACTCTTGTAGTTGTAAACGGCTGGGAAAATTTCAAAACTGTTCCTCTGTAATACATCTTCGTAATATTATAATTATGATCTTCCCCATCCTTCGATGAGGTGATAATGATCTACCAAAGATTCATTGATTCGTGCTGAACGAGTGCCTTTTGCTATTTTAACAAACTTTACATTTAACTCCTACAAAAGCGGACCAGTACTGATAATGATGACAGTATTCTTTTCTGTTTTGGTCATGATATTTCAACCATTATTAATCCGTTATCTCATACCTTTTTGTCTCAATCCAGAGGGTAGCATCACGGTTTTCCCTAAACCTATGCTGGGTTAACTTGTAATTCTACTCGCGGAAAACTGGGGCATTTCGTTCGGGTTCGTGATAAAAATAAGGTGGCTTTTCCATCTTATAGATGAGGGGATTAAAAGAGTGGTCTCCGTGAAAACGTTAGCTACAACGATGGGGAAAATATTTTCTTTGGAATCGAATAAATATGGAAATAATCCCTGAAACCTAATTCACTCAGCTAAATAAAATATTTGTGATTTTAGTGTTTATTTTTCACTTGTTAAATTGAGAGAGATGAAGAGTGGTATACCAAGTCAGCCGGGGGTATTTCCTACTAGCGGGATGGTGCAGGGCTATAACACCAGGAAATCCTCGATTTCTTTCGAGATGCGCGATTTTTCAGATTCCAAATCTTCCTGTAAAACCTGTAACCGTAGGTGGCACAGGGAAAGGAACTGATCCCCTACTACCCCAATGCATGAATTTCTCACCCCACAGGGCTTGGCAGTTGGTGGTGATTGTAGCTTCATTTACAAACCTGGCTTTGAGTTCATCATGTGAGATTTCAAACAACGTTGGACTCAATATGAGGACAACTCAATGCATTAAACTCCCCCATCCTAAAATCTTTTCTATTTTCTGATTCGTGTATTCTTTAGAAATATGTAAATTTTGATTCAACATAAATGTTCATAATATTTTCACGTGTTTCATTCATTTGTTTTGGTAAAACTTCGCGTTGGTTTCCCTAGAATCGTACGTGTTTTGGCGAAGCGAACAATGGAAATGTTAGAAGGTAAGGGATATGTGGCCAGGCAAATTTTCCCGGGAGGCCCTGCCCTAGGACGATCCCTCTCCACTTCCCACGTGCGCGCGTGAATCCTATGATGACCGCAATGTTACGTAGCATTCTCCTCACACACACACGCACCCCCACCCACTTCTTTATGAATCCGAGGACGGCAATCGTTTCCACCCCCGACCCAACCCCCCCAACGCGTTCCTTCCCCGCGCCAAACTTCACTTTCACCCCCGGGCCACTCTCTCCCCTTCGTCCTTACCTTCGGCACATTCACCCCTGAACCCAACAACGAACCCTTCGACCCCTCCCCCACTTTCTTCTTCCCTCCCTCCCCCCACCTTCACATGGCCTCAATCCCCTTCACGTTCTCCCCCTTCCTCCGCAACCACCTAAAGAACCCTCTCGTTCGATTTATTCCCGGCACCCCCGAAATTTTCGCTCCCCACACCCTTCTCCTTTCCACACTCCCCTACCTTTTTTTCCACGCACCCCTTCCACAACTCCGGTGGCGTTCCCCGCTCCCTTCCTGCACCACCACTCCCCTCACCATTCGGGCCCCCCTTCCAGTGGACCCACCCCGTCGGATACCTACCTTCCCCCCCCCCATCGCTGCATTTGCCACGTGGAGCATCCAGAGCCCAGTGGGATGGGTCGTGGCAGTGCGGCGGGCGGGGGCGAAGGTTTTTCGGTTACGGGAGGAGAGGGGTTCAAGAGAGAGGGGGGGGATGGGGAGACGAGGGGGCAGCGGGGAAGGCGGGTGCGGTGGTGGGATGAGGGAATAATACTCGCCGGGGCGAAAAGGGAGCGGTGGGCGCGCGTGTGCGGGATCGGAGGAGTATGGATGGAATGGCGCGTTGCTGTGGGAAGCGCCCCCGGGAAGAGGGGATAAATGTGTGCGCGGGGGAGGAGGATAAAATGAATAAAATACGAGGGAATGAAAGAGTTGTGTGCGTGGGGGGCGGTGGAGGGTACGCGGGTATCCCTCTCGGTGTGGGATGTTTCGGCGAGGGAGGCCGGAAAAACCTCCCTCCCTCTCCGAGCTGCCCCCCGTCGTCTCGGCTGTTGACTCCTGCTCGAGGTCCTCCCCCATTGGCTGGAGCGGGACGGGAGCGAGGGTGGGGCGGGTGAGAGTGGAGTGGGGAGGAGGGGCGAGAGTTCGTTGAACCCGGCAGCGGTGACGCCTGCCCCACCCGGGGTCGCCTCTGCCCTCCCCTCCCGTACCCTTCCCTGCCAACCCTCATCCCCTCCCGGCCAGATCCACGGGAAAAATACAGAACCACCCCTGTTTCTCTTGAGCCATTCTCGTTCCTCTCCCCCCCTCAACACTGAGTGCGTACCGTCGTCGGGTGGGGGAGTGGGGGGTTTAAGTTTTCAGTCCCCGCACCCCTCCGGCACCCATGGTGATGCCAACACCATTCTCCACCCCCAGGTCTTCCCATCTCCCTCCTCCGTCTCCTCTTTCCTCTCCATCTCCCCCTCCTCCTCCGTCGTTCACTCTCCGCCCCCTCCCGGAACGTCCATAAACACAACCTCTCCTCCCGCCGTCGCCGCGGCCGCCCCTGGCTCTTTTCAATGACCTACATCTCTCTCCGAGGGAAACCCTTCCCTTCCGCCCTCTCTTTCCCTTGGCCCCGCCCGCCCTCCCTCAACCCCTTCCGTCGGTTTCATCATCGTCGTTGTGGAAGGTGGGAGGGGAGAGAGAATGCAGCTCGCTCGCTTCTTCTTCCTCTTCTTCGCGGCATTCTTTTGTTTTTCACTCTCCCGCAATTCGATTGGCCACATTGGGGGGGGGGGGTGAATTAGGGGTGAATGAAGGGCGGAAAGGAACAATTGCCCCTCTCTCGCAACAAAGTTTTCTTTCCCCCCTCCGCCGGTCTCTGTGCCTAAATGCTTTTTTAATGGGAGCGGAAAATATTACGATGGACGAGAGAGTGAATTTGACGGGGAGGTGATTTTTTTCCGGGGCGTCAAAGGGACGGGCAAATGTGTTTCCGACGCGATTAAAGTTAGTTCAGGCGGTGGAGTTTCTTTCCCCAAAAGTTCTCACGTCATGGGGCTCGGCGGCCTTATCTTTGAAAGAAAAATAAATTAGTCAAAAGGATGGCCAAAGGATATGGAAAATTGTGCAGTCATAATGTGTTTCCGCCGCAATTAAAAAAAAATGTTGGGTCAGAGATCCATCGGAGATGCTAACAGTCTCTAGGTTGTACCAGTTTGGTCAGCATCTCGATAACAATTTTAACCAAATTATTTCACATCGCCGATCTTTTGTCAGCGTATTGAGGTGCTGCGTAGTTGTTCTGAGGCGTTGCTGAGCAATGCCTACCGTTCTAATCTCGTATCTGGAATCGGAAATGTTCGGCTTCGGGTTGCTTCCGTCCACACCAACCGCAACAGCCCTTACTCCTCCTCGGTGGATGGAAATCAGGGAATGTGTCCGCCCCTGCATTTCTCCCTCATATCCTGTCAATAAAATGCATTGTATAGTATCACAGAAATAAGTTCAAGTCCTTCCTACTCTTGAGTCTTGATAATTTTACTGAAATAACAGCTATTAGTGCGCAAACTTTTAGGGAATATTGGGAAATTTATGAGGAACGATGATGAAATTATAGTATGAGGAGCTTAGTGATAGAAGGAAAATAATTCTGTAATGAATGCATTTTTTTGCAGTTTATAAGGCGAGGCCTTGGTTTAGGAAGCTAGAAGTACAGTAATTCAGTAACATTCCGATGATGGTGACGAGACTTTGCTCCAAATATCAGTATGAACACCTATTATAGATTTCATAGGGATTGAATGCTTTGTAGGACTATTTTTCACTGAACATTTTTTCATTAATATACTGGATTATGACATTTATAAATTTGTCCTTGACATTTGAACATTTTTTATCAGTTGATATTACTTAACACTTAACCTGTGTAAAAATAACAAAGAATTAGTAATAAGAATTTTCCCATTAGGGATACAAAAGTTATAAATGAGGGTATTTCAACCGAACACGCAATAATAAATATCTCGGAAAAATTGAGTATAAATAAACAATATCATGCAAATTGTATTTGGGGAGATGAAATATGCTCCACAATACACACAAATACACAATACCTGCAATACAAATGGAATCAAAGTCATTTCACTTCGATTCACGATTTATTCAAATTTAAAACGGTTTATTTTCGAAATTAGCCCTCAAAAAGAGTTAACCATTTCATTTTTTTGATTGCTTGGGATTTTTTCAATATGCTCTGGGAGCATCAACAAATAAAATATGAGAACACTGGATACTCAACTGAAATCTTTCATTCACAAAATAGTATCCTTCAATTTTGAAACAAGTGGTCTTTCAGCAATTCCTTTCACAGCCATCAAGACCGTGAATACCTTTCCATTCACTTCATTTGGCAGATTTTAAATTAAAAGATAACTAAGTATGAATTCCCTTTCGGATATCATGCAAAAACAATGTTTTTACTAATTAAGGCTAATAAACATGACGGTGCACCCTAAAATAGACATTAGTCACTGGAATTCTCATACAAGACCTTGTATGAGAAAATTGCTCACGGTGTCCCTGTGATACAAAACATGTCCATGTGACACAAAACCATGCGATGTCTAAAGTAAAGCTGAAGATTGGAGAAAAAAGTTGTCTGTGAACGTTTGCACATTTTATTGCAAATTTACATCAGACAACCATTGGTCGAAATATCGCTATTAATTAACGTCGCTGCATATTTGATTTCGGCGTACCATTGTCTAGCGCATCCAATTAAAAATGCTAGTTTTGACGATCGAGTTGTGACGGCTCATCCTATTGTTCGCACTGAATTCCGTTCAACGTGGACACTCTTTACAGTTACTCACCGTATACGTTCAATTTTAGCCTGCATCTCTGCAACGAGAGAATATACACTTTTTATTACAAAATACCCCTTTGGGGAAGAATGCTAATTCTCAGTACATCGTTCACATTCGGTAACCTTTTTACGGAATTATGATAAATTAGCTTCGTCTTCCACTTAATTCACTTGAAGACGCCAAAGGAGTAAGGAGGAGGATGCTCTGGACACAACCCCTTACGGCAGGAGAAAAAGAGATGCCCTCGGAGAAGGAAAGGGTGTAAATTTGGAAATAAAAAGAAAATGAACTGTGCTTCGTGCATCAGCTCTATTTTCGGGGTTTGCAAATTAGTATGGAGGGGTCGACTGTGTATTGATCGAAGATAGGGTTTAAGAAGGTATCTTATGCTTAAAATGAAAGCCAGGTGCACACCAACTCATAAAAATTTCGGAATGAAAAGGGAGAACGAGCAACTCTTTTCTCCGCGCGTTTCAACGTGTCCATGGACCATCCGCCTCTTCTCACAATGTCGACCAGCTTCCTCCACCTCCTCTCCCTCTATCTCTCTCAATCTCTCTCCTTCGAGCGCTCCCTTACGTCTTCGGCACGGCACGTGTAATCTCGTCGCCTTCAGTCCTCCCCTCCCACATTTCATCCACCCTTCGAATTCCTCTCGTCCCCGTCAAGGGTGCGAGATCCTAATTTCGACATTAAGAGACCCCTTGCGAAAATTCCTCAAGTGACAAACTTCCTCACTTGCCCTGACCGCAGCGCTTTCCACCCTACCCTGACACCCCTGCCGCCTCCGCCACCCCTTCTCCCTGCCGGCAACCAGGACGAAGTTCGCAATGTACGCCCGCATTGGCTTCCTCCAGCGAACACCTAGTCGCCACAAGGCTTTCCTCAGGACTCCTACATCTGTTCCTTTCGTAATCTGGGTCAGCTATGTTAGACCTCTTATTTAAAACTACAGTTGCATCAAATGCAGCAATGTACCTCGTTGCTGCCAGTGCCAGGGAATGTAGGGACGTCACACATTTGTTAATTATGAGAGGTTAAAAAAATTATTAAATATGCGTTAAAGTAACGGCAATAAGAAACAAGGTCTTTTTTTCCAAATTTAATGGTTACTCAACATGGTTTATCTTTTTAGAACCAGTGCATAAATCTAAAAGCTATATATATAGTATATTACCTCGCAAACCACCGTCAGAACGTGTGGCGGGGATTTTTAGGTCATTAACTATTTTTGAATACGGTTGTTTGAACTCATACATTAATATCTATTTACACGTAGTCACATAAATAAGTATGTACTATATACTTAACCTCGCCTACACTTACACGTATGCATGCCCATCAATAATGATTGTGTTCGAGTAACACTTTTAATTTTACTTTTTCAATTGAAAACGAAGGGTTGGTTATGTTTGATTGTGAAATGATTGTATCGAGCGAGGGAAGAAGAAGAGCCACTTAAGTAGTAAGTAAGTAGAAGTAAGTTCCACTTGCTATGTTTTTCCTTTTGAATATACCCGAAACAAAGCGAGTGGATTTCCATTGGAACTTCAGTGGTTTTCTCTAATGATTGTGGTTAGGATCTCATAAACTCGACCCATACCCTAATACAGGTATAGATATTCCTAAGGCTAGGTAACCCTATTTACAGTATTTCTTTAGAATGTACATGATAAAAATTGAACCTTTTTTTGTATCTTATTTGTCAATCTTTACACAGATTTATACCATTTAAGTTCGTGATAAAGCTACTCCCAAATATTTACACTTTACAACTGATAATATATTTTCTTTGATTTTTTCATAACATAATATATATTTAATTTTCTATTTGATATCCTAGTCTCTAAGCTAAATATTAAAATAGGTGGGGAAAAAATAGAGCAGGTAGAGCAGTTTACATATCTCGGAAGTGTTTTTGACCAATACGGGCATAGTGGTAGGGACGTAAGGAGAAGAATTGCGCTAGGCAAGGAGACTTTCTCAAGGAGGAGGGAGTTGATGACGGGGACGTTGAGTAGGGATGTTAATACAAGACTCGTAAAAACTCTGATTGGGAGCGTAGCTGTGTACGACGCGGAAACGTGGTCACTGAAGCAGGAGGATAGACGTAGATTGGAGGCTTTTGAAATGTGGGTGTGGAGAAGAATGGAGAAGGTGAAATGGACCGAAAGGAAAACAAATGAGGAAGTACTGGAGAGGGTGGGTGAGGAGAGGGGCTTGTTGAGAGAAATCCTATGGAGGCAGGAAAAATGGATGAAAGGCGTATTGAGCGGTAGTGGAATGTTGAAGACTGTAATAGAGGGGAGAATGTTGGGCAAGCGAGGAAACGGCAGGAACAGGATAGGGATGTTGGATGGGATGAAGGGAGGAAAGAAGTACACAGAGATGAAAAGGGACCTGATGTAGATTAGGTTGCTGGATTGGGTTTTGTTTGGAGTTACAAAATGTTTATTTGATAGTTGTGTTCATCCAAAAACCTACCTTAACCGGTAGATTACCTAATAATAATCCTAGTCTCTGTGCTGTGCTCGAAAGATCAAGTAGTCGGTAATGTCCAAATGACTCACTCCGGTTCCAGCACGGACCCTCCAGTTCCAGTTCCCTATCTGAACTGCCACACCCCTCATCACCAGGTGAAATAAGCTAATTTTTAAGGATTACCAGTGCCACCAGTAACGATTTTTATTTGTCTTTATTTTACTCAATTTTTTAAAATTTTTAATTTAATTACTATTGCATAAAATATATTTCAGCTGCTATTTTTTAAAGTGACTTCAAAATTTTAAAACAACTGCACATTTTGTTTGCGAGCTTTCCCGTCGCGAAGAGCAATCGTATGCACAAGCCCGTATTTTTAGTTCCGCTTTTCTCTTTCTTCCTCCCTCCTCCCCGTCCCAGTCGGATGGATATACGGCTGCGAGACCGAATGCGTCAGCACGGAGAGAGAACCTGCTTAGCTACTCCTCGGCACAATTGCTGGCTGCTTGGGATCCTTCCAGCGCCTCATGGCGCCCGCCAGCTGGAGCAAACTCAAGGCGATTGAATCGTCCTTCCACCCGCCACAAAGTATGTAAAAGCGTGAGTTTGTAGATATGCCGTTTGATATTCTAAATCAGCGCATCCCCAAAATACCCGACCAGTGCCGCTTTTAGAAAATTGACGGTTCGCTTTCGTCAAGTTGGAAGTGGAATCACGTTGACGTTTTGACGCACGTGTCCATCCCCTGGAGTATGTATAAAATTTAGCTATATATATATATATATTTACGTGAGCATGCCTATACATAAATTCGTATTTATGTACTTATCCTCGTGTTCGTCCATAAATGTATTTGAACTTACATTTGTGCACGTACGAATGGTGCTCTTAACATTCCCTCGGCGACAAATCCGTACGGCTCCTTATGGATAATGTTTAGATGTGGATATGTTTACATACTGTTTTCATTTGCCCCATCATATTGCGTTTTTAAATCGCTAGAAAGATCTGGAATCGTCAGGAAGTTCTAAAGATAAAGAAACTTTTCATATATTCATTTGGACCTACCACCTTCATCAATGCGAAAGGAGTAGCTCTTTCGTGTATGCGTTTGTACGTCGTATATGAGTGTATGTGTATATGTATATATATATATATATATATATATATATATATATATATATATATATATATATATATAACTTATGTGAAAGTCTCACGAATGTGAAAAATAATGTATATGAAGTTAGCACTAGCGAACAAAGACGAAAACACAGAAACACACCAAAAAGAAAAGAAACTCCCTCGTTTTTTAATTTTCGGTGGTACAAGCCACCTTTCTCAAGGAAGAGAAAGAAGGAACTACCTGAAGTGAAAGGAATGAATGAGGGAAGGAAGTGAGTTATTTCCTTCCGTTCCTTGATAAAGGTGGCTCGTGCAACTGAAAATTCAAAAACGAATGAGTTTCTTTTCTTTTTTGAGTGTTTCTGTGTTTTTGTATTTGTTCGCTAATATATATGTGTATATATATATATATATATATTTGTGTATATATATATATAAATTCACTGATAGTCATAACAAACACAGAAACCAAAACACACAAAAGAGGGAAAACTCACTGGTTCTCGAATTTTCGGTGGTCCTCGGTGGTTCGGTGGTTCTGTTCCTAATTCCTCTTGAGAAAGGTGGTTGGACCACCGAAAATTCGAGAACCAGTGAGTTTTCCCTCTTTTGTGTGTTTTGGTTTCTGTGTTTGTTATGACTATCAGTGAATTTACATTACACGTTTGTGGGTTTTCCAAAAAAGTGTATATATATATATATACGAGATACAATATATTTCGTATATATATTTCACAGATACAAATTATTTTTAATAACTGTAGTTTCGAAGACAAAGGCCTATTGGCTACACTTCACGAATTACATCCACACAGCGGCGTAATTATGGCGAAGCTACTATTAAGTATTTTTCTCTCAATCAATTATTAAAAAAAAATAATAATGCAGGCGAATTTCGGTCGTCCAAGTCATTCGGTCACGGAGCGATTAAGGGAGACGATTCCGAGACCTTTTTTCTTTCGGCGTTGAGTAATATGGAAGAGAGGTCCAGCTTTGGTCCCACGGGCGACACGTGTATTTCAGCCGGTGTTTGTGTGGATGCAAATGGTATTGCGTAACTTTCTTATTGTGGGCAGGGTCTCTCTCTGGCCGCTGGATGGTGGCCGGCGAGCCAGGTGGTCGGCCTGGGTCGGTGCAAGGGACGGATGCAAGGCACCTGGCCATCAAAAGAGTCCGGGACGCATTACCGTCGAAGTATTGTGTCCGTATGCCTTCGGGAGGGCGAGCTGCATAATTACTTAATGGGCGGTCCCACCACCTTCTTACGGCGGCCGAACACGAAACTAGCATTACGCTCGGGGGAGTTTGGGTGGGGAGGGGGGGAGGGTCTCCGACGCCATTTCCGGGGTGTAACTCGCCTGCCAAGAGGTAATCAGAGGGAATTTGAAAGAAATGCTGGAAAGGACAGTTTTTGGTCAAAGTTTTATCGTATCTACTGACTTAGTACTCCTGTCAGCACGTGGACACGATCGAATGTTAAACCTTGGACTGCTTCTAAAATCGGTTATCATGCCAAGTCGGCGCAATTGAGAAAACTTATGATATTCATCATTAATTTAGTGCATGATAAGTGGATTCAAATGTCAAGTTAGGCATATCAAAGTAAATCGGATACTAGGACACACATTCATTTGTTAGAAACTGATGTCCACGGAATTTCTGCGTTGATGAACATTTTTTTCTGCTAAATATTATCTATGAACTTCAACAAAAAGTTGTGGAAACATTCGATTGAAAATAATTTTTAAATTTCATTTTATATTTCTTTAGCGTGAATTTCAATAAAAATGTAATCTAAACGATAGGGTACAAGGAAATAAAAATTAATAGGTTTTGCATAAGAATGTCTATGATCGAAACTTATCGATATGTTTTACTCTTTCGTTTTGTTTATTCGTCAATTAAAAAAAACCGTGTGTAACTTGAAGTGCTTTGCTTGTGATTTTGGTTTTTCACATACGGTGTCTTACGTTTTGGAATGTGTGAATTTCTATTTTTTTCTGCTAATTCTCGATTTACTCAATTTATTGTGATTACATGACGTGGGTTTCCTTTTAATTAGACTTTAATATTATGCATGCATAAGAGTCTCAGAAGAGTTACCTTGAGTTACAGGACATAAAGGAAAAAACCCATTGCCTAAATCTCAACAGTCCAGATGGATTCAGTTCAATGATTCATTCTATAGAGTAAGACCCGGACTTGATACATTTCATTAGCACAATCGTGTCATTTGCTAAATTTTCTCTCCTTTAATTTGGTAATTCGCTAAGATTTGCCTGTTTTGCTTGTTTATTTGTCATCAATGTGCCATAGACTAATGTTCCAGATCCTTCAGGCTTTTTCCCTACTAGCTAAATAAAAATAATTAAATATTTTTTTTATTAGGTAATCTACCGTTTAAGGTAGGTTTTTGGATGGACACAACTATCAAATAAACATTTTGTAACTCCCCACCTAGCAACCTAATCTATATCAGGTCCCTCTTCACCTCGGTGTACTTCTTTCCTCCCTTCATCCCGTCCAACAACCCTATCCTGTTCCTACCCTTACCTCGCTTGCCCAACATTCTCCCCTCTATTACCCTCTTCAACATTCCACTACCGCTCAATACGCCTTTCATCCATTTTTCCTGCCTCCATAGGATTTCTCTCAACAAACCCCTCTCCTCACCCACCATCTCCAGTACTTCCTCATTTGTTTTCCTTTCGGTCCATTTCACCTTCTCCATTCTCCTCCACACCCACATTTCAAAAGCCTCCAATCTACACGTACGTCTATCCTCCTGCTTCAGTGACCACGTTTCCGCGCCGTACATAGCTACGCTCCATATCAGAGTAATTAAATATATTCATGGTATATAAAGTTGGCTACATAATTGTTATTAAAAATAAGTGGAAAAAGGAAATAAGAGAGTCGTAAATCACTGAGAAAAACGGAGGAGCATGAAGATATGAACCAATAAGATAACAAACAGAAATTTCAAAGAACTGGATTATTTATCATTATTTCCGTTTTCAGAGAAAATTACAAGTTAGTGGTTGAACATTATCTGTACTATTTTCCTTGGCTGTAGAGAGAGAGAGAGAGAGAAATGCCTTAAGAAAAACCGTTATGTTTTAGCATGAACTTACTTATTACTTTCTCTGGTTCACATTTTCAAGTGACTCTCTCTTTCTCTCTCGTAATTGAAATTTTTCTCAGTCCTTATCAGTTTGGGTTCCGCGTTCAATCCCACGTAGAATCAATTTAAATACTCCGGAGTGCATTAATATCTTCACCAAAGCAAACTCTGTTTTCTATCTTTACCCTTTTGACCATTTGTATGCATTAAAAAGTCCAAGAAGGAAACGTGGGCGAAAATGGAAATCCTTAATCGTAATATTTTCTATTTACTGGTCAATTAGCTGGTAAAAGTTCAAACTAAATATTGCTGCTCATAACACGAAGATCTCTGGGTCAAAAAGGAAGTAAATAATCGCTGCATTCATATTCATATCTACATGCTGATGCTAAAATGACAGTGACATCCTTTTCTCCTAAAAATGTGAGCATGCATATCCTCTACATATGTACACTCACATAAAAGTTGACGAAGTCCTCCTTTTCAAACTACTAAAGAAATTTAATACACACAACTGCCAAATTTGATAAATCATTATGAATTAATAAGCTTTGTGAAAATTATAGTGCCTCAATTTTGGATGCAAAATAGTTAATTTGAGATTTAAAATAGTGAATTTTTAATCAGCCATATTAAAGAAATATTATTCCAATACTTTTTTCGCACATTTAACCGTCGCCAGAACGTCGAAAGAGAGTGTCTAGAATTATATAAATCAATTGTTAGGTACATGATTAATTGTTCGGAGGGATTTAACGTAGATTATTTATTTAAGTTGATGCTTCACGTCTTGTCATCTATTAGGATCACGAAATCAGTTGCCTTAAACGGTTTATAGCAACGGAGATAGCGCTCGAAATTTATCCTCCTAAAATCGACAGGTCATCCCAATCTACAGCAGAGGATTTCATGCAGTTTGAAGGGAGGAAAAGTACGACGGCGAGACTCCTATAGGTCACGTTCACACGCCGCAGAAATCAGATGCACGGGTCCGTCCTTTCACTCAGCGAACGAGCCGTGAAGAATGACACCCTCAGGCAGGTGATCCCGTACATAATAGCTATGCAAGCAATTCCTCCCTAATCCCTCAAAATACAATACCACCCCTGGGCGGTCACCTTTAGGCTCACTCTACGATAAAAAAGAATCTATTGAACCTTACCAGAATGACAAGCTCCCAATGGCAGGTACGGTAGGGTTTGCTAATCAGTTCGTTTAAAAAAAATATTTTTTTGGCGTACTATAAAAGAAAATAATTATTTTCGTTAAAGTCTCGTGGGAATAATAAGCTGGACTAGATTGACATTTTTTGACGATTTTCCTTCTACACCTCATTGAGTTATAATCACGAATAACAATAATTCATCTCGCATGAGTAAGCTACCAGCTGTAACTTAATAGCAGTCAACCATGTAAAGCTGATTACGACCTCAGATGTTTCATGTTTCGGATTTCATTTAATTTCTCTGAAAAATTTAGGATAATCCATTTTTTGTGGGTTTTATATGCCTAATAGAGAATCACCTCCTGCCATACACCCTAGTGTTTTGAGCACCGTAAGGTTGAGGTAGGCCATCACCCAAGGTGACACGCTCAGCTCTGGTCAATAGCTTCGCGATCGGAATTTATCAGAATCATGCCTGTCTTACGATCCCTGGAACATTACCCGCACATTCACATGGTTGCTTATTCACCCATGTGTAAAAATTTGGATCTATTAGTGTTACTTAAGATTGAGAAGGAAATTAAATTAAAACAGTAAAGGTGAGAGTTGGTATTTAGGGCAGTGGAGGACTTACGGCTACGAGAAACTTCCTGTCAGTATTTAACTCCATCCGCAGTTGAATAACCAGATCAGATTCTCATTGAAGGTTGTATGAGTGCTAACCATTGATTGAAATTATGTTCAAATCTAAAACCAACACTTTAGTAACTTTGCTGTTAGAGTGTTTAACATTGAATCCATATCAAACGAAGAAATTTTCAAGCAATAAGAATTCGAATATGATGTCCAAATAATTATTAATGGAAGATTTTATGAAATTGATTTGAACAACGCCATACTCTATCTATGATGTATAACCTGCACATTGATAATAGAATATTCTATATTCCACGCTTATTACTTAATATAATTATTTTTTCCAATCTTCGAATAGCTTAAAGTTTTCTTATTCATTACTTTCCTATCACCAACTTGCTGAGGTTTCAGGTGGCCTTTGGAGTCGGTGTGGTCACGCATCTTTCCACTGGCCGGCAGGCAATACCTAACCGCCTGCTGGTTTCCGGTAGTCATCCCGTATTAACACCTGCCTTTTTAAGATCCTCGTCTTTTAACGGGAAAGAAAGGAGCTGCCGATCTCCTGCTTATGGCAGGAGGCATAAGGATGCATATTTTATATCAGTGTGTGTGTGCGTGCTTTCCCCACGTGTATGTTTTAATATAAATTATTGTTAGTCGTAGTATTATTCTATGGGTTAAGGTAGGTTTAGAAGGGGACACAGCTTACAAAACGGTACAATGATACATTTTCTTGCCACTCCTAAGAAAACGCAACCTGACATCCGACACTACAAAAAACCCCTCTTCAATTTCGCATGCTTCCTTCTTCTCGTCATTCCGTCCAACCTGCCAATCCTACGTCTACCCTCTCCTCGCTTTCCCAACGTTCTCCTCTAAATCACAGCCTTCAACATCCCATTGACTATCAAAATGTCCTGCCTCCTTCGGATTTCTCCCAACCATTCCCTCTCCTCCCCCCACCCATGCCTGACACTTCCCAGGTTGTATCCCTTTCTGTCCATTTCACTTATTTTCATTTTCCTTTACACTCACATTTCAGAAGCCTTTCCACGAGTACCCAATCTACGCCTCTCGTCTTGCCACAACAGCCATGAATCCACGCCGTACAAAACCACAATCCATATCGAAGTGTTCATAAGTCTTTTCTTAACACCCTTACTCAACGTCATCAATTCCCTCTGTCTAAATATTTTTTGTCCAACACAAGTTATCTTCATAGGTCTATAATACTTTCGCCAATTTAACCCAAAAACATTTCCATGATAGCTATACCCTTCCACTTGCTCTGGTATAGGACTTCCTTTTTTAATATTTTAATTTACGTTTTTATTTCTCTAAAAAAATTTAACCTTTGTTTTTTTATTTATTCTCATCCCATATCTATCGCACTGGCCTTCCAATACGCCAATCCAAGTAGTTGTATTTAGGGAGGCGATCGACAGCTAAGGTCATTTGCGCCATTATGGATGGACAGGAAAAGATGAAGAGTGGAGAGAAACCCGGCGTCGGCATTAGCCTACTCACGAAGAGCGTCGAGGGGTACACAGTTTAACTTCCCATCCGACGTACGACGTACTCACTCAAAGTGCTCTCTATCAAGCATCTCAAGTAAGGGATCGGGATACCACTTAAAAATATTCGACGCCGCTGGGATTCGAACCCGGACCGGAAAGTCAGTACGATTACCACCGCAACACCTCGATCCCTGGCAATCCAAATCCATTGTCTTTTGCATTAAAGTAATAGAGAGTAAATTTTAAATTCAGTAAGATATATATGGGGTGAGAATAAATATAAGTAAAACAGAGAAGGGAAAGGCTAAGTTAAACGTTGAAACAGGAGGGCAAAAACTAGATCAGGCGAAGCCGTTTACATATCTAGGAAGTGTTTTCGACCGAAATGGTCGAAGTATATAAGGAGAATATTTGTGCTAGGCAATGAGGTTTCACCAGAAATGGGGTTTTGAGGACGAGAGCATGAAGTAAGAATGATAGGAAAATGCTTATTAAAGTTATGAAAAAGAACGAGTGCCGATCCGAGGATTTTTAGAAGTATGCATGGGGTGTGAGGGAAAATTAACCCAGGGAGTGTTGGCTATGAATAAGGTTCTTGATATTGTCGAGGGAAAAGAGAGTTTGGTTGAAAAGATTCGAGTGAGCGGGAAAAAAAGGCAGGAATACGTATTCGGTGACGCCGAAGGCGAATCGTGAATTCTGATGTTGAAGGGACATTTTTCGGTGAACGTGGGAGAGGGAGACAGAGGAAAAACTGAAAGGTACTAGGATTAGCCGGGAAAAATAATGACGAAGTCATTAAAATAAAGATAAAGCTTTAGATATTGGGCAGAAGATTTTGAAACATTGTCATTGAGCATATATTTAGTTATCGTTTTTTATTTAATTTTATTTAGTAGGAGGGCACAGCGAAATACCATGGTAATATTTTATTTTTACCGATAAATAACAGTATTTTTTCAGAGTCATTAAAAAGGAATTAGCATATTTATTAAAATAAACTATCACCCATCGGCGTGGTTTTTTTCATATTTTCAATTGTGCATTACCATTTTTTAAAGGACTGCTGTGCTATAGACTGCGTACAAAATGTTTTCCATTCTTCATAATATGTCCTCTGTACTCTCCTTATCTATTCTCGGCTAGTGACCGTATGCCCATATGGCGGCTTGCGGGTCATTATGTTCGTAGGTGTGCATGTTTAAATTTTTCGTAAAATCTACAAAAGCTTTTACTCAATCCTGAAAATTCTGGTAAGCACCCTTGTCTCTTGATTATACTTGACCTTAACAGAAAATTAAAGTAAATGTTTTAGTGAAATGAAATCGATGCAGATATCCTACCGTCTTTTCACTTTACAAATCAAGTCAGTTCAGCAGAATACCCTTATTTTTTCCTCTTCGCAATTATCTGTCATATCGATTAAAGCCACAGTATTTTTCCATGAGGATACAAACCTCTGTCCGCCTGAATAGCCCTCCATCATCAATTCAATGATTGCCTCAAACGACTAATGCACCTCAGCCATATACTCGTACATGAATTACTGAAATCACACCGAACGAGACAATTGTCGCCCGCCATCACAGAATCCTTCGCGGGAAACACGAAAATATTCCTCCCCATATGCTACGCAATTCATTATCTATACAGCATCGAGATTTCAGCACTAAACGCTCACAAATTTATGTTCTCGTCCATCCCTCATACGATTCATTATTGCCATAAAACCAAGTTAATCATCTTCAGAAATTCCAGCGAAAAAATCTCATTGGATTATGATACTTCCTCGCGCACAGCTGTGAAGCTATAATTACGCTGTAAGGGCTAATAGCGCAACTCTCTCTACTCGAAGAGTATGACGTACATGTATGTGACTCGAAGGTTATGATGTAGATGCTGATGATACTTACTTTTCAATGCCCTGAATTGATAGGCTTCCTTTAGCGTACACCCCTGTGTATCCTTGGCAGACTGACAATGAACCAGATGTTCTGACTTGATGGTAATCCATTTTTGTTGTAAAGAGTGAATAGCCGCAGTTGCGATTGGACAATGAATGTTAAAAGGCAAAAAATTGGAAGAGTTTGGTCAAAGTGGCCATTTTCAGGCGAAACCGGAATGTCGGTACACTGCTCTTATCAACTTTACTGCCAAAGCGCGGAATACATGCGTCATTTTTTAAGGTCTCCGCGTCACAAGTGTAAGTTAAGTAGTTATGCATTGACTTGTATGTTAATCGAATAATTTCTTTGGTTGTGGAAATCTTCCAAGGTTATCTTTTTATTTATTGTGCATACGACGGCCATTTTGGTTAGCGAAGCTGTAAATTGGAAATATAATTTCATTCAGCATACCATTTAAACATTTCGGTAATCACGCTTCTGCTTTCGCCCGAAAGGGTGGTAACCAATCAGAAAACACGCCACCATTGAACCAAATCTTCCATGAAGGGAGTCTTAGACGGTGTCTTCCAGTCGGCGCTCGTCCAAATGCCTTTCCCGTTTCAACAGGCTTACTTCCGAATTTTTCGTAACCCCAAATTGGCCAACGTAGGGGCGAGGAGGGATACCGGGGGAGATACGAAGGCAGGCGAGTGGAAAGAGAGAAAGAGAGAGAGAGCAGGGGAGGGTGGAAGAGACAGGAGAAGACGTAGAGGTGGGGGATGATTCGAGGGGAGACTTCCAACGCTGCCTCACCCCCGCCCGCCCTCCATCATCCACTCAAGTTCCCTCCTCCCCCTGTTGAATGTAACTACGCCGCATTCCGCCGTCACCCTCATCTTTCCCTTCGATGGACGTGCGACGTTGTGATTAATCGATGTCCAATTTGAGGATGGAATCGTTTCGTCGGTGTCAAAAAGTCAGCTTGAGCGTGTGCGTGGAATGGTGATGATTTCGTGTCGATAGGTAATGTACACGTCCCTGCCGGAGGCTTGAAGTTGAGGCAGCCGCCTAAGTGAGCCACCAGTTCACGGGAAGGGATCTTCAAAATTACGGTACTTTCAACAATTCTTTCTTGTTTTTTTTTTATTTGGAAGAATAGTAAGGTCAAAAATAATCAATCAGATTATAAAATTCCGGTTCCTCCGCGTCTGGAAAATTAATGCAGATCGGTACGTTGGGTATGATTTTCCGATAACGTTAAGCTGTCTGAAATGTTGTGTCACGATAAAACCTGCCATAGGTGAAATCATAAGAGGATCAGGTGATATGCCTTTGGTGAAAAAGTATTACGTCTTACAAAATTCAAAATTACATACAGGGATATTTTTGCGAAAAATTGATACTCTTTTATTAAATCGTTATCCTATGCAAAAACTCAAAATTTTAAAGTAAAATAATTAAGGATTAAAGCTCAAGTAAAATGGCTTAAGGGTATTTAAACATTAAACTACCCGAACTAGCCTAGCTGGAAGGAACATCAGACATATAATTTCGCAGGTTCACCTTCGCAGGTTCAAATGCAACTTTTTCAAGCAAGAAATGCTTCATGGGATGATTTTCTTACGCTTCCCACAGGTTTAGGCTTTGAGAGTGGTTTGCTTGAGAATAACGTAAACATTTTACGTTACCAAGGCGGGTCTCATACACAGCTTTGAGTGGCTTTCTCCTTGTGCAGAGTCCTCCTTTTAGAGGCTCAAATGTCGTCGCCGAATGTGACGCGCCAAAAGTTAGATACAACGCCGTTGTATAAGTTAGTGTCTGAGATTGGACACTAATCAATCTAGATTAATACAGAACGTGAACCGAAAAATTCAATGATGACTCCCAAGTTCCGTGAAATTTCAGGGCTTGCTTTCAGTACTGCTCCATGTGGGTGTGGTTTCAAGAAATCCTCCTCACTGTTCTCCCGCAATAAAGATGGCAGTGAACTGTTTTCTGAAAATATAAAAATAGTGCTTTTCGATCTCGGAATCTCTTTCCGCCAATAAGTACTCAAATCGATGAACAACCTGGACAACTTCAGAAGTGTCTTAATTTAATTTCTGTGCCGTTGTAACATTAAAAAAAATACAAGGTTGAGTTTTAATGATACGAATGCCATAAGTTATCAGGCCGTTCAAAGATTTTACTGCTTACTATTATTTTAAACTCGCACAGTTGGGGGATCGAAAAAATCACGCTAATACATAGATTAATATAATATGTTTTCTTTTTTCCTTTTACGATCACTCCGCCATACGAGGTACTGATGTTCTTCAGTCACGATATTTCCTGAATGATCAGTGTGCAACCAAACTCTCACATAAGGTGTTGAGGTGGCTCGCAAGGTATTGTGTCGCCATAGACATTGTACCTCCATGTGGAAGGCTGTCTATCATAACGGCAACTGTTACGGTTAATGGTTACAAGAATTTTAAGCATATCTTATATAAAATCTGGTATGGTCTTCCCATCATCCTGTCAGAAGTGGTTTGGGAGTCAGTGAATCGTCCGTTCGGCTACTATCCAGGGGGCGCGGGTTCGATTTTGGGTAATTTGCACCACCTCCAGTTTCACCCAAGCTGTGTGATTTTTCGAGCACCAAGGCCTTCCTTGTAAATCACAGCAAGCTCAGGGGTCACTCTCATTACACTGATTTGTGAATTTTGGTGGTTCAAGGGCTTTACACGAGGTGAGGTCAACGCTCATCTATCAAAACAACCTTCGGGGCTTTGTTGGGTCATGCTGCAACGAAATAGACTTCCGCGTACGGGAAAGATGAACTCGTGAAAAATCCCGGCCGTAGGTTTCGGAAATAATAAATAGTTGATATATAATTCCGGGATCCTCTTCATTCCTCCCCTCCAATTTGTCCTTCCCTCAGAACTTCCCATTTGTCCGTCGCGGACGACTCCCGTTCGGCGTCCACGTCTTTCGCCACCTTCCCTACGCGCCCTCCTCGTGGCATACACACATCCCAAACCCCCCTCACCCCGATCTCCTTCCTTCCTCGGGGTCTCTCCTCCCCTTCCCCTTCCCTGGCCCCCGTCTCTTACGCACAGACCCACATGCCCGACACACGCCACGCCGCCCGGCCACATGCAGCCCTCGCCGGCCACATGCGTACACGCGCTGACTTCCCACCCCCTCCCCGATCCCCGTCCCCGCCCCTACCTCCCGTTCATCAACCCTACCCCATCCTCTCCCTCGTTCCGCCTCCTCCTCTTCCGCGTCCTCTCCCCCTCGCCACACCCCCTCACTCAATACACCACCTATCCCCCTACTCCTCCTCCTCCCATCCCTATAACCCTCACACCCCTGCCAACCTCCGATTTCCTCCCCTCCCACACTCTTCCTCCTGACCTCACACCCTCTCTTTCTCCTTCTATCCCTGAACCCCCACCTCCCCGCTCCGGCCAACTCTTTTAAGTTCCACATTTCTTGGGAGTTGAGGGGGGAGAGGAGCCCATTTCCCTCCTCTCCTCCTCGAGCCCTCCCTCCCCCGCAAATCCCCACGCTGTCCCCCATTCCCTCTCCCCCGGAAGCGAAACCATCCGATGCGCTTTCGGTGGATCTTGGAGGGCTAGGGTAGGGGATGGGGCCGGGAGGGGTTGGTCCTCCTGCCGGTCTCCGAAGGGGTGCGCCGTCCGACTCCTCCTTCCTTGGTCTTCTCTTTCTCTCGCCTTCTCCTCTTCTTTCTCTCCCTCCCTCCCTTCTTTCCTTCCTCACTCGCGGCGGGTTGTTGCCCTCTCCGCACGTGAAGGCTCTCTCGCCACTACGACGCAGAGTTCGTTGGGGATGGCGGGGAGGTGGTCCTGGGAATCCTTCGGGGTGGGGTGTTTGTGGAGGGTGGGAGGGAGAGAGATGGTTTTTCGGGACCATATACGCGGGCCATTCCAGCCTTTCCCGATTCCGTGAGATCTCCCCTCTATCTCTTTCTCCCTGCCCCCCCACACGGCGAACGGAGATGCGGGAAGAGTTTCCCCGAGTCTCCTCTGAACCTGAGGTAACCGCGCGATTAGTGATACTCGTCTGGTCCAAGAGCGGTTCATTCAAGGCGGAAAGCGGTGGCGGGAGGTCGGGTGTTCGTCGCCCTAAGGTCTCCGGTGAAATCTCTCTCCGCGGAGAGCGAAGATCCCGGGCCAACGACGGCGAAATGGAGCTATTTATAGTTTTATTTGCGATGCGCCAACCTCAAGAATTATTATATCATTCCTATCTTTCTGAACTGGGCAAATATTTTTTCAGGGAAACCAATTTCAACTTCTGGTTCCCCGTAATAATCGTTTCCAGGGATTAAGCGTGGTCATTAAAATCGTATTATGTGTATGTAATTATATTGTACTGCTTTCATTATGTCTTGACGATTGTCAATTGATTCAGGTCACCATTGGATAGATGTTAGCATGAACCGCAGACTAAAGTTTTAAAAACTCACGGATGACGCTCATATTGGCCAGAGTTAAAATTTAAAATATTTCTATCTTCAGTACATTTTCCACGTCGTTTAATTAGAAAAATTATTACTGTTCGATCCAGCAGAATGGACAATAACATATAAAGTTGTATATTCTGTAAAAATGTATTTGTTTTAAAAAAATCGATTCAAACCTTTATAGAATGGCCCCCTAGAAGTAACTGTTAAACGTAATTGCCAATTTAGTTGCCAAAATCTTCCATTCATACTTAATAATTCCTTAATTAATTTCGATCATTCCGTTGGTGGCATCTCCGGAAATGATTACTATTGCCATTTTACGTAGTCGGGGTTGAAAAATATTTTTTTTCTATTCTTCGAAGGGCAGGCATTCAAATTCCAGAGAGAGCTTCCTGTGCGAGGTCGTGTACGTAAAATGGCGCGGTATAATATCGCGGGTTCGTTTAATTATGGGGTCTTCACCCCTGCAGTTTCACCGCGAGGAAGCTGTTAATAACAGGTTATCGAGAGTGCTCATAAAACGTGCGGAGGGTGGGCAAATCAGTTCTTCAATAAAGTATGAAAATTACGGTTGAGGAGGAGAAATTGGTCGAGGAGAAAAAACTTTTGACGTCAAGTGAAAATTCCTGCCAAATACGTTTTCCTACCTCGAGCCCTCCCCTTCCAAGAAAGTGGTTTTGTCAGCAGCTCTCGTGCAATGCCTTCGGATGGCAATATTTTACACTTTCACCTCACGGACTGCACTAAATGGACGGTCGAGTTTACGTAAGAGACGTCAAGTTAGGTCTTCCGTCCGCCTGACCGCACGAATATGCGCTGCAACATTCTCTTTGGGCAACACCGTCGCGGCGAGAATCATGGGACGTTAGAAACATTTGTCATGTTGGTATTTTGTGACTGGCTGGCACTTGGCTACTTGCTACTTTATCGTCGTTTTCATAAGTCGGAAGAGAAAGAAGTGCATTAAGACCAACGTAAATGTGTCCCGTTCAGGGAAAGTCCTCTTGGGAAGAATCTCGTAGATTATACGCCACTCTTTTTCTCCTGGCATCACTTCGCACATTTCTTGTCCTCGTTAATCTTTTGATACCCAAAACTCGAGTCTTGAAAGCCCACCAGCATGCGTCCGTGATGGTTAAACTGGATGTTAGCGTAATGTTAAAATAAACCATTTCCTGATTATTTCATTCCACGAGAAAATGGAGGAACTTCGAATTTGAATCTTGTAATCTTTGAATGAAATTTAGGACGAAACATTTTGTTTTCAATGTTATTATTAACTTCACGATAATTCTAACTTGAGAATATTTCAAGAAACTGCGGGAGATGCCGCAACAGTAACTTTAACGGAGTCATCCGCAATGTGTGCATTATAATGCAACAATTTCAGAGAGTAAAAATCATTCGCCTTGACTGGGATTCGAACCCGGATCCCTCGATATCCGGCCGAGTGCTTTAACCAATTAAGCTACCGAGACGTCCTCTTACACTCTGAAATTTTGGGGGCTTTTAAGGAACAAGATGTTGTGACGAAATACCGTACATACAATGTCGCAGGCATTCGTAGTCGTGCGCGAGGCGCCACAGTCCGCGAGGTTAAAGCCAATTTCAAACACTTAGGCTGTTCATTTCAAGAAACTGCGGGAGATGCCGCAACAGTAACTTTAACGGAGTCATCCGCTATGTGAGCGTATGAGAATATTTTATTTCCCGACAGACAAGATGATTACCATCGAAGTCACTTGGAAAACAATCCTTTATATAAGATAACCTAATTTGCAATTTTTATTCCGTATAACTTTTATTTTTTTAATGATTACTACTAGCAGCCCTAATTTCGTAAGTGTAAGATAACATTTGATATTAAAATAGTTAAAGGAATATTAAGTTAATAGCAACGCCAGTAACATTAATCGTTTCTATAATACGAATTCTCCGTTTATTCCGAACCTTTCAGCTATAGGTGAAATATATCGTATGCGTCTTATGCGGAATCTTCCCATGTCATACACGCACTAGCTTGCAGCTACCCTGTAAATGAAGATGCAAATGATAAGTTTACTGGAGACGATAAACTGAAATTAACGATGATTATATCATGCACAACCAATCCGTATCCACACTTCCAACCGCTTTCCAAAATATTTTTCGTAGAACGCTCAGTAATAGGTGTCCTTAAGTAAAGGGACAATAATAAAAATATTGATGAATTCATTGGGAAACCTGTATCAGACAATTACCAGGTTGTTTCTCAGGGTTTATTATCTTGTTCCCGCCTTGATCATTTGCTTGACATAGCGACACCAGTATTCCAAGGTGGCATCTTCAGATCAGAAGTAAATTTGCAGTGCCTCCAATTAAAAAAAAAGCATGTAAGTAGCTACAAAATCTCTACAAATTCGCTTTTATTACAAAGGTATGCTCACAATCACTACATAATCGAACAATTCGTACCAATTCACTCCGGACCTGAAGGTGGCAGTTGGAATGAGGAAGCACTCTAAAAACCTTAGAATCATGTGAAAATCACCGTGAATGGTAGTTCATCAATTAGGTAATTATTTATTCAATGCATTCAGTTGGTTGTATACTTTTCAAGTCCATGTTAGCAGTTTTATTCAATCTTCACTTAAATTAACTAAACCATTTTAGTCTTTAAAAAATAAATTAATATTAACTAGCTCGATGACTTTAGACTCTGATTTTTGGAAATCGCCAATGATTTATGGAAATGCGAAAGTGCAATTAATATGCTGCTTCGGAGTTAATCCTGCCGAATATTTCCATGTAAAAATATCATTTCCTTGTCACTTTCTGCGTAGAAACCGATGGAAATGAAGACTGAGGAATAACCATGAAGTCGATTTTATTTCACGGAAGTGATTTGGGTATTTGAAGTTACATGTATTTTTATTTAAGTCTCATTTCATTGCATTTACTTTGTTGATTGAATTATGAGTCAAATTTAATTCATTTTTTGCCTTGTCGCTTTTCCCATTCGTTACTGAATATTTTTTGACGCATTTTTTATCCCAACGCACACCATTACCAAAAACCTGCGCTGATTAAAATACGTCGTCCTAATTTATGCGCGCTGCTGTCCTAATTTATATGCCCTGGCCATCGCAAATTATGTGCGAGTATAATTTGAGTGTCACAGTGGAAGTTTTTGAGGAGCGCAACAGCATCTTTGTGGCGGATATCGGCACATTTTCCGGAAAAAAACGACATTGCATCTGTTTAAGTAACACTCTGTGAAATAAGCTTATATAAGTGTATAACTTATTCTATCGTAATTTTTTCTGCGTCATGACTGAAGTATAATTATTTCCCGGATATGGCTCACTCAAATTCATGCATAGTGGATGTTTATCGTAAACTTCTCATCTGGAAATCCAACGTTGAAAGAAAGCTCACTGACCTGTTTTGGGTTTCGATACATTGCGGGTACGCGTATTACATATTCGGCATTACCAATTATCTGAGGCAAACGACGTTCATTAGTAACCGTCAATACGACCATATTTTCCCCTATTTCGAAAACACCCCTTAATATGTCCGTACGACAAAGCTTCTGCATAGTGATTAATTTGAAATTTCTCAACGGACTCCTCACTTCTGGCAACACGGCAAAATTCTACAATGTGTCCTGATCAACCTTCATCTTGAAGAGAAATGTTCGCGTTGGGCGAATGCTTGTAGGTAGAATGTAATATAACTAAGTAAGTCAAAGTAACACATCATCAAAGTGGTGGTTGAAATTGTTTTATGTTCCGTGCTTATATTATCATACAATCATTTTTTGCCCTAATATTTATGGATTTTCTGCAATTTCAGAATAATCGGATCCCTAAGTGATAAACAATATATTATACTCACTTTTAAATCGCGTAAGCTTTTTATATTATTCTGATGGAGGCTTATTAATGTATTCTCACGTAGGATTTACGTATGGTACCCTGCAGGCTACCTTTAGGGTGTGTGGCAAAGGATGATTCAAAAAAGAATTACGTTTCCCTTAATTTTTAGTTTCCAATAACACGTCAATTATTTCAAATAATTGGGGTAATGTTAACTTCAGGTACGTACACTACGGTATTTAAGTGTGAAATAATATACTCTATGCTTGCGAGATGAACTGCTAGTAAGAAAAAGAACAATAAAAGGAAGGTTAGATAAAATAATGGTACATAATAAGCTACTTAGAAGAAAAAAATAAAAGCGGCTATATTATATACAGCACTTCTCTGATAATGAGCTCAAATTTCATCAATAAACTGAAAAAATGCGTCTCTCAAGATGTTTCAACTCATTCGACATTGACTCAATGATGCAAATCTTTTCGCTTCATCTCCATGGATTCTCATGCGAACTCATTCCCGGGAAATCAGCGATCTTAAGTCGATTACGTAAACACCAAAAATCTGAAGTCTTCCAATTTTCTATTTTAATTTTTCCAATGACAAATGATGGTTATTTTTTGTACCGTAATTTCGTAATTCATGAGGTCAGACCAGAAAAGGCTGACCACAAAAACGCTCGATCGTATTTCACGCTACAGCACTCGAGGGCCTGTGGTTCTTGACCACGAATCTGTTTCCTTTCATCATTGGTGCGCTCTTCAGCGTTTAATTCGTTTCAGTGTTCATCGACCTCTTTTCATGGAAATATTCATCATCAAATTAATATGGATAATTTTCTGCAGCTACCGAATTGCCTGATATCATCCAAGGGCACGTAAGTCATTTATTTAGCTTTCGTATGTAAATCACACTCACAAACATTTCAAATTCATAAGCAGCTGGTGGTCTTGCATCAAAAAACGTATCTTCTTTCACGAATGATGGGGCTTCTTAAAAGAGTCTTTGCGTGATCGAGAGCTTAGTAAACAGGCGACACAAGTTAAAAAGACCGCAACCAAGGAAGTATATTTTTAACTTGGTATTAATTGAAATTATGGTTACTCAACCCTTCGGTTACAACAATACGTGATTGTTACGGTGGTGACTTAACATTTGATTTCTTTTTATCCTCTGTGTTCCCATACCGTTTCCCTGTGTTCTTAACCATTTAGACACTTTTTCCAACAGCTACTTCATACTTGAATGGACGTCTAGACATCTTCTGTTTCTTTTTTTTGAAGAAATGATAAATACTGAGGGCTATTTAATTGTGATAAATGTTTTTAGAACGCGAGCGGTCCTAATTTTCGGTTACATGAGTAATAATTAGTAGAAATAATTATGCAGTAACTTATCGTCGAACGTACTAAATTACTAGTAGTGAAGCTAACAGTTTCAGGCTTAACTTTGTGGAATTCCTTCATAGTGAGGGTAAAAGAAAGAGAAAAATAATTTGCACTTCCACACACTTTTAATACAACACGACCATGGTTTCGATGTGGCGCATCATCGAAACCATGTGCGTGTTGTATTTAAAGTGTGTGTGGAAGTGCAAAGTTTTTTTTCTCTTTCTTTTACCCTCATCACTAGTAGTGGTTTAACGTGTGGATAAAGGTCTTACTAGATGAAATTTTGTTTTTATTCCAAATTTTTTCTTGGCTCTCAGGACGGGGCTAAGACATCGGACATCGGGTTATCACCTATAGAAAAAAATCGCAAATCATTTTTCATATGCTTGCAATGATATCGGTATCGTCTTCGCAGTTCGACCTATTTGTACGTCCAGTATTTTCATCATGCATGATCATGTATGACATTGGTGTTGGAAACTTTCCCTCCCTTGAATCACCGCATCCGCAGTGCATTGACTCACAAATTGCGCGGCATTCCCAAGTGCAGACCGTAATTTACTATTTTCTTTGAGACCCTCACTCGTCTAAAAAATGGAAGCCATGCGTGACATTGGATTTCCAAGGCCCACTGGGCTTTCGAAAACTTTCACTTAAAACACCATTGCAATTAGAGTTACCCCTGCACTTCTCGAAGAACAGGAGAGAGTGTGGTGCCTTTCCCGAAGCCTCACATTAGCCGTCTGTCAGGTGGTAAAATTCTTAAATTAAATACGATTTGGCTTTTATTTTTATCCCATTACCACCTGAACGATGAATCCACAAAGCTTTTGATCCGGAAGGATGGCGACATTGACTGGGACGGGGAGTTATGAAGTCGTATAGATTTCATGACGAAATTAAAATTTAAGTTTTATATCAATGTGACAATATGAAAGATTTGATTGAGCCAATGTCCGGAGGGCCAATGAATAACGTCGAAGAGTGGCACTGGGAATAGAAACTATTGAGGTTTCTTCTTTTCACATATGCACCAGCGGTATCGATATTCTTTACATCTCAATGGATTACTCAATGAAGGGTATTCCCTATATGCGGTTACTGTCAGGGCAAGTTGTGCGATATACCAAAAGTCGTATCGTCATGCCGATATTTTATTCGTAAGAGAGGTG
The DNA here is from genome assembly GCA_037158775.1 of Hetaerina titia. Lineage (NCBI taxonomy): Eukaryota > Metazoa > Arthropoda > Insecta > Odonata > Calopterygidae > Hetaerina > Hetaerina titia. Next base: position 32,961,516 of record CM073772.1, on the reverse strand, counting down.
AAAAGAGAGAAAGGAAATTAACAAAGTTGTACGAAGATGAGTTTCAATGAAAGAAGTCCCATAAAAACTGATAAAAGGAATATACGCGCTAGATGGATCGGTAGAATTTTTATTATCGAATTCCGTAAAACTTGCTAAATAGCACGTTTGTGTTAGGAAGAGTTTGAGATACGTGATGCAGATAAGGCGGACGTGAGAGCGAAGGAATGAGGTTAGCTCTTAGGGGAAGCCTCGACCTTCAACCTCGAGAGAGATATTAACATGATCAAACGTATTATAAGAGTGTAGTTAATTGTGAACGACAGCCTAATGTGCGATTTCACGAGAGCAAAGACGTCGATATGTCGTCTTCATCTCGATATTAATATAGATATCAACGTTCCATGTTATAAATGTGATATCGAGCATCCACGTTGCTGCTGGCGTCGGCCGCACACGTGCGTGCCCGTTACCATTTGACCTCTTTGCCCGGTAGCTCCTCTCGCACGTGCTTTCGGCCATGTACGATAGAACTCCGGCGCCCGTATAATAAGAAATGCATTCGTGACCCTGCACCTCGTGGGTATAGGGAGGGTGGGGTCGCTCCCAGGCGCAAATCGCCTCTTCGTTCACGCGTTGGCGAGGGTACGCACTGTGGACGTACCAATGTTTGTTTGGAGAGGGCTCGCCCAAGATTCCACAGTTCAAGGACAGGGAGGTGGCTGGTCGAGGGACTCTTCCTTGACGAGCGCATCGTCGTCCATCTTGAGCGCGTGTGCATCCCGATCGCGCGGCCAAATACTGCCTACGAGATAATAGATGGTGATGTTTATACAAGTTTTGGGTATCCAGGGCTATTTGCTTCCTTACAATGAGTGCATGGTAACAGTGATGCAGCCCGGTATTTACGTATGGTTCCCGTAAAGTTTGAAAAGTGACCAAATCTTGACCAAGTACGGCAGTAAATCTACATTCTACATCTTCATCTACACCTACGCAATACACCTCGTGTTGCTGCAAGGGCGTGTGACACCAGATGTTAAGACAACATCCTGTCATGTAGTCTTGCTTCCCACTTCGTGAGTTAAGGAGCCCCCCAGCCTATTTCTTCCAACTGAGGTACCAATAACTCATATTCTGTTCTCACAGAAATTTTTAACAAATATGGTGGATTTTGTCGGAGAATTTTCCAATTCATTAGTCAGTGTTTATTCCTTTTCATTCCACATAATTTCCGAATATTCCAAATGGGTAACTAAAGCGGAGTGACACGCCTCCCTTCACTTTTCATTACATTTTCCTTCAATTCGTCTATTGAGATCTAGTTTATTCAAGACTGACCCGCATGTTCTTTAGATCTGTGAACGCCATGAAATGTATGTATCCATTAGATCTGATAATCCACTCTTGGCTCGCAATCATGAGTTTAAAAGCTTGAGCAACCAGAGTTTACAGAATCTATCTCAAGGCAGGACTCGAGCCCGCGGTTTTTGGCTGGAGCCCGAGCAGGTTACCCACCTGTCTAGCCTAGCTGGCAAATTATAAAGACGGAGAAAGCATGTACAACGGCATTAGTGGAGAGGATACGTTTACTTATTCAATGTTCATGTCGATTACTTAAAATTAATTCCAACCAAAATCGTATTTTGTTACCAAGACTAAGCGGTCAATCCAAAGGTTGATTTTCCACATGGTGGTGGAGTTAATGTTGAACTAATTGTTAGACGTTTGGCGCATTCAGCCATAAGGATGCACGTGGCATTTCCTTAAACTGCGTCAGAATCAGAATACCCAGGAAGATTTTGGACCTGTAAAATAATGGAGTTTGTTTTAAGCTGAAGGTCACGAGGAATTAAACTCAGACACTACCGTCATTACCCGAAAGTTCTGCCCTCGATTACGTTAGTTCAAGAACGCCAATCGCTATTCATCTCCTTGTTATCAGGTTTAAATTTTGTTTGAGTCTTTGGAGCCGAATGTGTTTTTTTCTGAAATATCACCGCATATCAATCAAATTTCAGTGAAATAGTCTGGGAGGAATGGAGATTATAATGATCGCCCTTAAACAATTCAAGGCATAATTTCTTGTAGATTCCCTATTACAATCCCCCCCACAGGAATCAAGCTCACAAATTGAAAATTTACCGGCAAACGTTTCAATCGAAAACAGGTAGAAAATTTGCGTTTCCCTGGATCTCAGCCACTCCTTCTGCGCTCCCATCACGATGAAGGATTCGATTAGTTTCCGTCGTAAATTTTTTTCGGTGAGATTCTTTTTATTCTTTAAAGGACGTCGAGGTATGCGCTATTACCCATTCCGGAGAAAGACGCAATTGCCATCGATTTCATTGAAAAAAATTTCCGGGTGACGAAAACCAGCTTAATCGCGTCATATCAAGGAAATTCGGTTTCGCGCGCTTCCCCTCCCTCGACTGGCGGGGCGAGAGCGACAGAGGAATGGGGCGTCGGCGGCGGAGGAGACCTCGTCTGAGCACCACTCCGTTTCGGGGTAGCCCTTCGACTAGCATCAAAACGATCGGGGTCCAGGATCGTCGTACGCATGCACCGGCTCGTACCCCCATGTCCCCACCCCCGAATTTTCCTCCCACCCCCTCCACAGGGAGGTCACGTGACCAGTTTTATACGCTAACCCCCTCGCTCGGGCAATGCCGAACTATGCGACCGTGGTGACGGAGGCTCCGCGGCAAACACGAAACTCCTTAAAACGGAGTCAAACTCCGGGAACTCTCGTACCTCACGTCAAAATAAGCGTTGTCTCTCATTTCAATTGGAGGCAGAGGTCTTTTTCGAAGTTCTGAAAAATACGTCGCGAATCGCATTGGAATATGATTTATTTCCGCGAAAATATAAAGTCAGAGAGTTTTGGAAATGTCCGGTTTGAAATTCCATTTTTATCGTTAAATTGATAAAATATTTAATCGCCGTTCACGTATCCTAGGGGATTATGATTAATTTGAGTTCGTAGCCTAGTTGGCAACCGTTTTAGTATTGATATCTCAATGTTATCTTTTCAGTCCTAGTTAGAGGGGGTGTTTCGAAACCAGTCTCATAGGAATGATTTTACCACAAAGAAAAAATAACTGTTATCAATAAAAATACTACCATAACGAAAATCGAAATATTTATAATCTATAGTTTTTGATCCGATTCTAAGAATTTCGTGAATAAAATTGCAAATATTCTCATTAAAATCGCTGGTATCGATCGCTTTACTAGTGTGTGTATATATATATATATATATATATATATAACTTTTGGACGGCACAATAGAACACAGAATAAAACAGATCTGTTTTATTCTGTGTTCTATTGTGCCGTCCAAAAGTTATATTGCTCTCGTGAGTACTTCCGTATCATATATATATATATATATATATATATATATATATATATATATATATATATATATATATATATATATATATATATATGTATATATGATATATTTTTTAGTTTGACCAACTATGGACCGCAATGACCTCAAGACTTCTGGTTTTCTTCTTTCTTTCTTCCCAGGACTTCTTCATTTTCTTCCCTACTGTACGTCGTTGTCATTTACTAGTATATAATAATATGTATGAAGGATTCTGGGACTATAACCGATGAGGATATTTCTTCCATTAATCACCGTAAAGCAACAACCCATATTTATCGATGTGGAAACTTTGGAAAATATGTATGAAGAAGTATAATTATTTACTCAGGCGTTTTGAGAGTTTTGTGAGAAATCTTTATGATACGTTTTCACATTGGTAAAGATATCCAGCTAAAATTTTTATAAGCCATCCTGTTCTATCAATGATGGAAAATGGGATCAGGATATTACGGTAGCTAATGTTCCGGCTTCCCACCGAGAGGGTTCGGGTTCGAATCCCGGAGACGGCAGATATTTTTTCAGTGGTATTCTAATCTTTACTTGGGTTGCTTTGTGGAGAGCACTTTGATTAAAGTACGATGTCCGTCGGATGGGACGTTAAACCGCGGAACCCTTGGTGTCTATCGACATTAGTAGGATAATGCCGCCGGGTTTCCCTCCACCCTTCCTTTCCCATTCATCCCTTATGACGCAAACGACCTAATCTGTCGGTCGCCTCCCCTAAAACTACTACTACGATGGAAAAAATTATTAAACTTTGCGAACCGAGGAGTTTCTTACACCACGCAGAGTAACGAAATTTTGTAAGAGTGGTTTTGAATTCGTGAGCAGAGCAATTTGATGGAATCCATGAAATTGCCAGAATCATATCTAGTTATTGACTTAGAATCGAATGAAAATGAAACATTTTTCGCATTCGGAAGAATTTTCATTTTAATTTCAGTTCATGTGTTGTTTTGTTAGTGAAACCCATCGTGCGAATGCCTTAAGAGAATGTTAGAAACTACTCTCATAAGGAACGTAATTTTGAAAATTAGTTTTCGAAGGAAAGAGGAATGAAGAATCTGAAAGAATGAGATTAGATACTCCCGATACGGAGACGAATGCAGAAATCGTTGGGAGGAGATGAAGACAAACGATGAAGTGGTGGAGAAGGGGTAGTGATTTGTATAGGAAAGAAGAGAGAGAGTTCGTTGGACGGAATTCGAACGAGGTAGAATGAATGGGTGGAGGAGATATTCAGAGGTAGCTGGATGTCAAAGGTTCTGCCAGAGTAGAGAATGTTGGGGAGCGAGGTAGAGGGCGGAAGGGAGAGAAATTGGAATAGTAAGAAAGGAGGAGGGTGGAGTGTATAAGGAGGCAAAAATGGAAGAAAAAAGTTAATCAAAAAGTTTACATCTACTGGTGTGCGTGGGATGCGTGAACATATCACGCTTGGCAGCAATTGAGTCGTCGTCAACCCTTTCAAAATAAGCATCAAATCTGCGTTCTTCCCCCTGCAACACCCTTAGTATGTTAGAAATAGTTTAAGGGATGCCAAGTTTGTTTCTTTGTTTCCATGATGTCTCCAAAACTGGTGACGACTGCCTCTCGAATAAATTGACACGCATAATTTTGGTGAGGCTTATGTGATTTTTCGGGTATCAGATCTTCCTGGGAAACCATAACCGGCGCAGGGAAAGGAACTGGCCCCCCTACCCTGATCTGTGAATTTCACACGCCGTCGGACTGAGTACTGGGCAAACTATCTACATCACCTACCAAACCGACCTTCGGGTTGTTTACTTTGCTTATGGTTTTTTTATTACGAAAAATATAACTTCTATTTGGAGCGTAGTTATGTACGGCTCAGAAAGGTGATCATTGAAGCAGGGCGATAGACGTAGATTGGAGGCTTTTGAAATGTACGTGTGGGGAAGGATGGAGAAGGTTAAGTTACCGGAAAGGAAAGCTAAGCATAGTGGGAGAGGAGAGGGAATTGTTGGGAGGAATCATAAGGAGACAGAAAAAATGGATATAAAGCATATTTATTGGCGATGGGATGTTGAAGACTGTGATAAAGGAGAAAGTCTTATGCAAACGAGGAAGGCGCAGGAATCGGATTGGGGTGTTGGACGGAATGAAGGGAGGAAGGAAGTAAATGGAGAAAAGAGAGACTTGTAGAGTAGGGTGTTGTTAGGATGTACAAGGGAATATTTAGGTAGTTAGTTTCCATCCAAAACCCACCTTAACCGGTATTTACCTACATTATTATAAATTCGGAAAAACTTTTTAATAACCGTTTGGGTACAAGTTGGGTGAGTGTAGCTCTTTGCTTACTCGGCATACCTGGTGTGGATGCACCCCATTGCTACACACCATGCCGGGGGCTTGCAGAGTATCATGTATCTGGTGATGAACACCCGTAGTGACATATTTTATATTATAACGTGTCTACTCCAAACTAAATTTTTTTCAATTGAATCGATCCATCGGACTGTTTGATGATTTAGTCCTTCGCCAACAAAACGAAAGGTATTTTTGGGTAGATTGTTTCCAGTAGAATATTCTCTACGACTTAATTTTCTTGAAGCATTACCATGGTCTGTTTTTCTAAAGGCCAAAATGGAATGGGAGCAATCCCGCCTTTGTACATGTTTCAATGTCACCATCACCCAATCCTCTAATTGTGAAATTGTTCCAAAGACTAACGTGGTGATTTTCAGCATCAGATTAGAGATTAATTAAAAATTGGTAATTTTCCACAAAATAAGATTTATTACGACCGGTTTCAATGTAACTACGTCATCATCAGGTAACAGTCATCACTCAAGAGTCCAGTATATGTACAAAAATAGTAAGTAAGGAGAGGGTAGAGGAAACAAGGTGAAGAGGGAGGAAAGGTTTACAAGGCAGCATGGGCTTTGGACAAAGTCATGGGGGTATAAAATGAAATGCGGAATTAGTCTTTGGGAAACCTGTTACTGATTTTGTACGACACAGAGTTATGGAACGAAAATTCACCAATTTTTCATTAATGATGATATTCCACCATATCACGACTGAAACGTCTCTTTTTATCGGATTAGAGGTTCGTGAACTGCTAGCGATTCGGTTAACTAACTTCACGTGATACACTATCAGTGAAGGCGAGTGAAGCGCGTGTGGTTGGTGGAAGCGGGGATGTCGCGACGTGGCTAAGCGACCGATTTGGCCACCCTCCCAGCAGGCCGGCCGTTGAGGGCCAGCCAGGTTCGTCGGGCACGGGGCGTTTCACAGTGCGGCAGCGACTTCTCCGTCGTCGACCTTCTAGATTTCAGACGAGGAGGAGGAGGAGGGCGTCGGAGAGAGAGTGAGAGAAGAAAAGTCGAAATAATAATAAAGCAAGTCAGGTGGCGAATTAGGCCTTCGCCCCCGAAGTTTTCGCATTCCGTAACAGGTCGGCACGTGTAGAACCAGATTCGCGAGTCGAGGGGAAGGCGGGAAGGAGGTGGGGCGCGGTTGGAGAGGAAGGGATGCCGAGTTGCTGGATGGGGATAGGGCGAAAGGGATTTTGGAGGCGGGGAAAGGGAGAGTTGAAGTGAGGAGGCAGCTGCTGTGACGGGAGCGAAACGTCTTTTATTTTTGCACTTTACAACATCCATTGCGGGAGGTAATTACCTTTAAATCATCCATATCTCAGCACTCGCTGCACTTCAATGGGGGTCGAATTGTATCAAATAAGTGGACAGATTAGCAATCTCGTGTGAACTTACTGTAAGATATTCTAAGACCGGAAAAGCAAAATTTCCTTATCATGCGTATACAAGAAAATCCATGGACTTCCGCTCGTCATTACTCTTAGCCAGTTTCCTTCGTCGTGTTCGCACGTGGAAGCTCTTCCCTAGCAGTCAGAATGTGCTTTAACACTTGAAAAAATGTCGCTGGACATTGCCCTTTTCCTCCATCTCATGAAAAGGTGATGGTTTCACCAGCGTCTGCTGTATTCGATGTTTTCAGACTTAATATTTTGATGTGACTGTGATGCGTCGAAAAAAGTTGTAACGAATAAAAAATGTAGTGGAAAGGTACATTGGTTTTTTGACTTCAGCATCTGCTAATTTCGTAGTTTTAAGTGAGCACCAATCAAACAATAGGCAACGCGAAGTTTTGTCCGCTAAGCGAGAGGAATTCTCACGTAGTAATTACCCTACACGCGAAATTCACAAAACGGGGTAGGGTTTGTAATTTCCTTTCCCTGAGCCAACTGTGGTTCCACAGTAAGATCAGATCCCCAAAAAATCAGACAACTTGTGTGAAAGCTGCGAATACCCATAGGCGTCACTCAGAATCGAACTCGGGTCCTCTGATCAGTATCTCATCGCTTTGTTTACTCGATTGTCACATCTCCGTAGGCCTAATTTGGAATTAGTTATTAGGTAGGATATTAAAAAATTGAATGTTGTTCAATTTGCTGTTAAATTAATAAAACTCCCTTGACTTACGAAAAGTTTATTAACACAATCAATCAATATAGAAATATATCAATTTCATAGTTTCTTGATTATTAATATACGTTGTGAAAGAGTTACTGGGCTAATGAATTAATTTGATGGGATATTTAAATTGGATTGTAAAGATGTTACTTTTTCTGACTTTCAATTACGTGCAAAAGAAGGCTATTGTGGTATTCAGGCAACTTATGCGAAGGAAAACGTAAGCTAACCTGTTAATCAGGGCACTAAAATCCGAGGAAAATCAGTTTCATTGTAATAAACTGTATTGTAAAACAGAGTATATTAAATATTCATGATAGTAGCAATAAAATTAATAATCTGAAAACTCTGATGGGCTTAAAATAAATTAATTTTTTTCCATGGAGACATGCGTAAGGAGTATGAGTCGGGACAGCTTCGTTTACATTAGAGGACTGCGTTTTTCAAAATACAAGAAGTTGAAATGTGACTTTTCTTTAAGAGGAATAGGATCCACTTATGTTTCGCCGGCTGACTGGAAGGGCATTTGGCAGTGGCTCTTAGGCCAAAAGCCAATGCTGAAATTTTTAAAATAAACGTGAAATGTTGATAAAAGTAATCGACAGATAATGTGAAATTAGTTGATTTCAGATACAGTAATGTTTAGCCTATGTTTTATGGCGAATAATCCGAGGGGAAAAAGAATTTACGAGTCTATCCTTTGGTCCTTGAATCCATCTCTCTTGTTTCATCCAAGTCCTATGTAGTTGAATATTCATATAACACCTTTGACATTGGTGGTAAACTTGAAAGATATCTTAAAAAATGCTTAGTCTTGTTTATTCTGATCGTGTTTGGAGATAATTACTGCTTCTTCCGATAATTTCGTCGGTACACCTTTATCGCTGAGTAATGTTGACAGTTCTTATTAGACAAAAAAATGTTCAACCCGATTAGAATATAGACCCCGTTAGCTCTGTATATTTTATGTAGGACTGCTACCGAAGACTGATTCGGTTTTATGCTATGGTAGGATTTAATCTGGATCAATGGAACCACAAACAACAAAAATTACCGAAAAGATAATCCATTAATTGTTTTGACAGGCAAAATGAAAATTTAGTCGGACCATTGTGAAGGAAAATTGTTTAACTTTGTAATATTTTTATGAGCATATTCTAAGGTAGTCGTATAGGGTTATCTGTTCCTGCATAAGTTATGTTCTAGGTTTCTCTATGAAAGACTTGTATTGTCGAGAATTGCATGAAAATGAAGAACGTTTTGACAACCCAAGTCACACACCCTTGTGGCAGTTTTCGGGGTGTTGTGTAAATGTACAAAAACACACATATTCCATGTTTTCCAGCAATTGAAAACGTGTAAAAAATCGTCAGAACGTCCAAAAAAAAGAGAAAAACGTTAATTATGGTCAACAATCAGAGGGAGACAATGCGAACAGGTCAATAAAGTAACGCTGTACCAAATTCTATCTAAGTTGGAATGAAAGAACTGATTGCAATTCATCAGAAGACTGAAGAAAAAGATACCGGCGAAATATTTGTGTTGAAAGCATCGTACACGGATTCAATCTAGAGTAGAAATGTATGTTCAAGAGCACCAATCCGCGAAATTCTTTAGAAAAATCAAATGGGGAAGATTCATGAAGTAGGAAATGAAAATTAGTTTAACGTGATCGAAGCTCTAATCCAGTCGTAAGTGGAAACGTACGAAACAAACCGAAGCCCTTTGAATGGTTAATGCCCCGACTTTGGCCTAAAATGTAAAATTACAGTGTTTAGACCAATTATGACGCTTTGTTGATCCTCTTCCAACTAGAAAATGATGACGGAATCGAAGTAATTTATTTTCCTTCTCGACGTCCTTCCCCATGCTGGTGCTCGTGATCTAAATCCATTGAGTGGCTTAGGGAGTCTGGAAATTGCTACAGATTATATATTATCATAAAATACAGGGTACGTCCGGAAAATAAGTGTACTGAGCTCAGGAAAAAAAATTTATTTCACTTTTACATATCTTAAGCTAATATTCCTCAAAATAGGACCCTTGTGAGTCGATACACTCGTTCCCATTCCTGGAACGCTCCCGCGAAGACACGTCGTCACGGCCTCTTTGACGGCGTCCAAAGTCCCGTATCGCGTTCCTTTCAAACTCCTCTTTATCTTCGGTAACAGAAAGAAGTCCGGCGGTGCCAAGTCCGGGCTGTAGGGCGGGTGCGGCAGCGTTGCCACGCCGTGCTTGGCCAAGAAGTCCGACACGACAAGCGCGGTGTGAGACGGCGCATTGCCGTGATGCAGCTGCCAGATGTTTTTGATCGCTGGCCGGACGCGGGCGACTCGTTTTCGAAGCCTGTCGAGCACTTGGACGTAAAATGCAGCATTTACAGTTTGTCGTTCAGGTACAAATTCGTAGTGGACGACTCCCCTTTTGTCAAAAAAGACTTATTTGTCAAGACACTTATTTTCCGGACGAACCCTTTATAACTGCAGTCTTTCGGAATGCGTTAGTTGACCCCAATAGAAAAAATATTGAATGAGGTTTCAGGCAAGGTTCCTAAAGCATTTCGTTCCTACAACAAAGAGGTCCAGGGGATTGACTCGACATTTCGTTTGCTGAAAAACTGTTCAAGGCAAAGGCTGCTAGAAATTTATGAAAAAATAATTTGATTGAATTCCCTGAAATATATTTTTCTTCCCAACACATTTACTTTCTAATTACTAATTCAAAAACCCTTTTTCATTATTTACCTCACCTTGTAGCCGTAATATCTATTCCTTGTAACTCCATTTCACACCTGCTGAAAACTGATGACCCTATTAACATCCCAGCCCCGAACAAATACCTATCCGCGTATAATAAGAACTGGCTGCATAAAAAAATAACACATTATCTAAAAATTATATTTGAGATATCCTTAAATGTATTCTTATTGTCATAAATGCGTGGTTACCGGGATATTTCATGAAACGTAATATGGAATTGAATAAATTAAATTGCCCCAATAGCCGTAAACAGTTTATCTTTCAGAACAAAGTACAAATGTGATTAGTTGGCAAACGCCACAAGTCAAAGGATGGGGTAAAGGGTCAATAAGGAAAGGGAAAAGAAAGGTGAATACGAAAACGCATAGTTCGGCCACAAACTAGCCCTCTTCGTCGTACTGAAGGTCAATCGTTACGACAGCACAAGCTGAAGCGAGAACGGGTTGAAGACATCCGAAGAATACATATGTAGGGAGTAGTAAGGTGTGAATTGTGGGGAGGTTGAAAAAGACGGGAGCCAATAGATTGAACTGAAAGTTGAGGAGTTTGACCACGGTTATTGTAGTCATTTCATTTATTCGATGCTGCTAGCCGTAAGAACTCAATTCAATCAATATTAATATGGAATCATCATTTTTATGTTGTAGGCCGCGATAAGAATGTTCTCCTGGTGCACGAGGGCTCCTATGAATTCGTTTTGATTTCCAAACAATTTCCAGCGTAGTGAAGAGAAAATAGATTTGTAAAAAGATGGTATAAAGAAATCAATGATTGGCATTACAATATTGTTAGAACTAGGATTTGAATCACCCTAGACTGAAGATTAAAATGAAGACTGCCGTATGTTAATTTGAATTCTGATTGAAAACTAAATTAAAAGCACCGTTATACCAAAAATTGCTGAATTATGAGAATAAAATCAAATATAGAAACTATTGAAGGAATATATACAAGGTATTTTCATAAAGTATCGCAAATTTTGAATTTCCGCGGGTGACGTATATTTCATTTTCCATTTTTTTGTGGACGCTCTTCGTCGTTCACATCTTCTCGGCCCTATGAGAATATTGTGTACCATCGATAAACGTTTCTTCGGTCCAAGGTAGCTTCTCCTTATGCCACAGTCAACATTCGGAATGCGTCCGCGTACTTAATTTCATTTTTCACACAAAATTTGATACAAATTCTTTGATTCATTTTTTGGAACAGGCAAAAATCGAAGACAAAACACGTCCAAGCAAAACAGCTGTCAACAATTAACTAAACATTCAAAATGGTCGAACTTTCCGGCATAAGTGAGAGACAAAAGTTCCAACATAAAGCCAAAAATAAATCTAAAATCAAATATACGTAACCCGTGGACATTCAAAATTCGCGATACTTTTTTTAACAGACCTCGCATATTAAAAACGTAATTTATTCCTCGTATAATAAGGGACCGAAAATACGAAAATCGTCTACAAAATGCCTAAATAACCTGAATTTTCCGCCACTTTTGTCACTAACTTTCATTGTATCATAACCTCTACTAACATCTAGTTTCGCAAGTGCCCTCATTCGAACATATATACGAGAAATCTAATGTGATAAAGATATATTTCACCCTGTTGCTTTTATTGCTTGAGCGCTACCACTTCTCCACTATTTTATGACCTTCGAGTGATATGTTGTGAGTATTTTGTCCCTGGCGTGGAACAACGCACTGATGACCACTCCATTCTTGTTTTTCTTGAATACACTTAGATGCAGATATCTACACACATAATCAATACATCATGTAATTCTCTACAAGTTTTGCGGAAGAGTTTTCAGGACTCTTAAGGATAGTGGAAAGTCGGTAAAGAGGAGAAATGCTTTGGTATGCAATTTTTTCTCCTGTCTCAAAGACGCTAAGTTTCAGGGGTCTCCCAGTTGTACTCATAGGCTTTATTGTGTCAGTGGTCTTTCTTAGCGGTTTATCACGCCGCAGGTGGCTTTCCTCTGGATTACTTTTTCAATTCTTTATTCGTTATGCCCTCATAGGGGTCTAAAATGCTCGTATGACGTCCAATATCCAATCCAAATGTAGTTTTCTTTCAACGGAATGGATGTACATAAATAATTGTCACTTTTCACGCCCAGGAGAAGGTAGGATAATCTAAAATAGGATCAAACTCGGTGGGATGTTTAGAGCGAAAGTTATAATGATGTGAATAGTAATGTTGGCTTGACCGTCAGATTCAGGTTTTCGCTTTGAATTAATACTTTGAGACCCATTTGCTACAAGCTTGTGTATGTGTGTGTATGCGCATGTTTCTCACCTGCTCCAATGTTGCGTTGATTAGGTTTTCCGAGAGGCGTCCTCTGCCTGAATCGACATTTCCAGATTGGCCATGCCCTTCTCACAAACATGATAAACACAACTGTCATCGCATAAGGATCCATCCATATGAAGCACGGTGACTTAACCTGGTGGGGACAAGACGCGAAACCAGCAGGAAGAGGTAAAAATCGTCAGGCGACCAGCAACAACCCCTTTACGGCTGTGGTAAGTAACTAACGACAGATATTTACACATTAATTTAATATATATTTAACTAGAGAAATGGTGTCGGTTGCCTTGAAATGCGTTGAGTTTCACGAGAAAAGTTTAAATGAACTGGGCCCCAGGTATATTTTTCTGCAACTTGGAAGTGCACACTTCTTAGCAAACACGAAGCAGGAATCGTGCCACTTCAATAAAAGGCATTTATTTGGTTTCAGATGAAGTCCATTAACGCCAAGGGACGATCCTAATAATGAATTGGGGATATGGGGACTTGGGGATAAAATAGAGAAAGCTGGCTTCACCATGTGTTCATCTCAGGCTGTTATGGATAATATTTTTATTCACATGGGTGAATATTTCGTTTCCAACTTGGCATCGTAAAACATATTTCAATTTGAATATTAGGTCCGTTTTCCACTTCTTAGAAGACGTCATTTTGCGACTGCAATGGATTTCTGTGGAACATATGGGGAGGCGCAAAGAAACTTGATGGTGCCTAGCTTATTTGTTTTCCAATTATTTTTAATCAATGATGATTTAGCTGTAAGATTGATGATTAAGTAGGTACAAGACTAGATTTTTTAACAAAGTAATTTTGGTTTTAAATCCGCATATCATCCTGCATTCCAAATTTAAGGTATGTAGTAAGGAGAGATGTCATCAAAATCGAAAATTACTAAGTTATTAGGGACTCATGGAGAAGTTATATAATTCAAAAGATGTGAATAATTCATTCAAACATCTTTACACTTGAATAACACAATTCGAAGTATCACTCTTTGCATGTAGGGCGAGCTACGGGTACTGGTGAGAACTAAACCTAGGATTAAAGAGTAATCTAAACACTCATAGATTTCTAGTATATCAGAGCAGCCGGATAAAATAAACAGTAATAGACTGCGTATCCCTGTGGCCACCCGCCACCCCGGGGTGGCTCTCCGGGAAGAGGGGGGTTTCCAAGTTCGCGCCAATACAATGGGCGAGGCTAGTGTACGTACACGTGCAAGCACGTTTGGCAACCTGAAGGAGCGGATTCCGTCGTGGAAATTTGTCCTCCAGGCGACGAGAAAGCTGCATTCAACAATACTCAACCAGAAACAAGGTCACTCTCGCATCTATGGACGCTTCCTTCTCTCCCTTCGGCAATGAAAACAGGTCTTAACCTCTTAATTCCATTCGAATGACTGGCGAACGTATTCTCTGCTGGTCCCCGAACTCCCGTCCGTATTGATTGACTTGAAAATGTTTTTTCATTCATCCACTATTGGGTACGGTCAATGTACACAAACATAATTGTGAGAAACACAACATGTTGTGATAAAAAACAGTGTTTTTTCGTTGAATTTAGAAAGATGCGATTTCTTCGCTTGGTTTATGTATAAAAAAAGAGGTTTTTGAGTCATTTAACTCTCAGTGAAATGCAATATTTTATGCCGTAATTGGACCGAAATAAGATCCTGCGCTGAATCGATTGATTCCAATTTTTGAATGCGACTCTCAATTACAATTTGCAAAATATAAAAAATGTAAGAGCCCATTTGTGTGTAGCGATCTCTTGACACGTGTGCATGTGCTATGTACCTGTCGTCTTTCCCACAGGAAGTTTGTGTCAAAGGATCGTTAAAAGAAAGATAGGGAGGTGGGAATCGTGGAGGAAGGCGAATCATCATTATCATATGCTCTCAATCAGAGGATTAGTTTGTGGAAGATCTGCAGACTATCGATTTATTTTCAGAAATATCTGTTGCACTTGAAGCACCTGTGCACTCTGTTGCACCACAAATCTATCACCTCCAATCCTATTTTATCTCCAATCATCCAAGTATCACACACCTAGAAAAGTATACCACATATATTTTAACATATCGCTCCCTTATGATATCGCTACTTTCCGTAAGCAGTTGCTTCATCTGACAGAAAGCCCTCTTAGCCTTTCCCTTTTATGTTTACCATGCCCCTCTTTCTTCTTCCATTACTAGCAATTCTGCTTCCTAAATTAAAAAATTATTTCAAATATTCCATTGTCTTACCCTTCTTGTAATTTAAGAATAGCTTTTCTCTTCCAATATATTTTCTATTGCCATGGTTTCAGGCCTGTTTGTCTCGAGGTTGTACTTCTTCATCCCCTTTTCCACATTGGCTAGTATCTTTTCTTCTCTGTAAGTACAACTATGTCGTCCGCAAGTCGCAGCAACATTAATCCTTTCTCCATGAATTCGTACCCAGCTTTTACCTCTTTCTCGACCATGGTGATTACCTTATCATTGTACAGATTACATATCTATGGCGATAATGAGCTACTCTACCTTACTTGGTTCTTTTTTTAGCTTTCTTTTCTTTCTTCTCTGCTTTCACCTCATCTACTCTCTACTGCCTGCACTCTATATAGAGGGTTACATTATTCTCCTGTCCTTGTAGTTCATTCCGTTTTCCTTAAGGATATTTGGCATATTATTCTCGTTCACGATGTCCAACACTTACTTCATATCAAAGGAATGAATGAAATACTATAACTACTAAATAGTATGTCGGTTGATGTCTCTGTATTCACTTTACGATGGTTGCTATTTATATTTACAACCTATTAATGAAAAGACAGTAATTTATTTTGAAAATGGCTTTGTTATTTTTCGAAGCATTCTCCATGATAATCAATACACTTTGGCATGCGCTCGAACCAATTTTTGCAACATATTTTCCACTCCGATTGAGGTACCTCCAAAACATGGCTTTTGAATGCATTAACGGTTTCTTCAGGCGCCGAAAAACGTTGGCCATGCATTTTTTTCTTGATAAGCGGGAATAAAAAGAAGTCATTTGGTACTAAATCAAGGCTGTACGAAGGATGACCCATCAATTCGACGTTTTGGCCAGTCAAATATGTAGTTGTTTCAGCCTATCTGTGAGACCTTGCATTGTCATGATGAAGAATGATCCTTCGTTGCCGCTTCTTTTTTCGTATTTCACGAAGCACTTCTGGGAAACAAATACTCGTGTACCATTCAGAATTCACGGTTCTATGTTGCTCTAACGGTACGGTTGTCACATGTCCAGTTATTCCGAAGATACAGGCGATCATTTGCTTCGGTGTGCTTCGTGCACCAATCGTTTTTGTCGGATTTTGCTCGTCTTGGAAGACCCATACAGTGGATTGCTGTTTTGTTTCAGGTTCATACGCATAGATCCAAGATTCGTTACCTGTGTAGATACTATACACAGCTTTTGATGCACCGGGATTGTATTTCTTGAGCATTTCTTGGCACCAATTGATACGGGCATCTTTTTGAGCTTTTGTCAAATTACGCTGGATCCAACGCGAACAAATTTTTTTCACAGGTAAATTTTCATGCAATATCTTATTGACAATCGTTATGCTAATCCCCAAGGATGCCTCAATCTCACAATAAGTCACATGACGATCTTTCTCTACTAGTTTTTGCACAGCATCAATGTTTTCTGGCACAACAAATGATTTTGGACGACCTTAACGACTTTCGTCGCTGAGCAAACGGCGGCCATCGTGGAGTTCGTCATATCGCGTTTCACAATCGCAAAAGATGGGGTTTCATCGCCAAAAGTAGATGTAAGTTGATGGATGCCCTCTTGTCTTGATAATTCACCTCGAAAGTCGTAACAAATCATCGCACGAAAGAGTTCACGAGTTAACTCTGAATTTTTTCGCCGAGGCAATATTTTCGAGTGACTGTAAACAACACAAGTTATGGTCAAACGACAATTTTCTGAAGAAAGTTAGTGTTAAAAGGGTCAAACTTTCACAATTGAAACGTCAGATGGCGCCTAAAGCACTTAGTGTTGTCAAGGCTTAAAATATAAATGGCAACCCTCGTACTGCAATGAGTCCGAGAATGAAAATAGCTTCTCTTGTTCCTCTACTTTTTCTGATCCCAAACTCAGTTAAATATTCATCCGCTTTCTCCTCCATTCTTTGGTATATTGCTCTTTACAGATGTGATATTTGTTCAAGCTTCCTCCCTGCTCTCATTGCATCTCATTACTTCTGCCTGCGCTTCTGTATATACTGTATCAAAATCCTAGCGTTGTAGTTCATTCTAATTTTCTTAATTATCCCTATTATCCACGCATTCAACGTCCAGGTTTTCTCCAGATTGAAGAATTCGAAGTATGTATGTCGGTTGATTTTTCTGCATCTCCTTCTCCACAATGAGTGCGAGAATATCTTTTCTTATCTCTCTATTTCCTCCAAATCCAAATTGGTCATCAATCAAATACTCTCCCGCTTTTTTCTTCATTGTCAGTATGCCAGAGTCTTCGATGCATCACGGGTCGTAAGACTGCCATAAATGTTTACATTTTTCTGCTTTTTGTCTTTTTTGGCATAGGGATGATTACATTCTTTAACGTTCATCAGAATTTATCCTCTCATAAACATATCACAATTACATTAGGTTGTCAGGCCTTAAGGTCAGGACCTTATTTTTTAAAATAGTAGTTCCGAGAGTCCTCGTGCAACGTCGATTCAGCCCTAAGGATACAGCTTCCTTTCTCGTTATCGTCAATGGTCAATAGTACTGGAATCAATAGTACTGGTATGATCAATAGTACTCGTATCTGCCATCTCTTCTAGGCTCTCGTATAATCTCTCTTCTCCTCACCTGAAGCATCTTCATTAGACCCACGATTCCCTGTTATTTCCAACATTTTGTTTCGCACAAAAAGAGACGTTTCAGGCGTGATATGGTGGAATAACATGATTAATAAAAATTAGCAATTTTCCACAAAAATAAAATTTTATTAATACGACCGGTTTCAATGCAACTAAATCATCTTCTGATCTTCTTCTTCTTCTGGTCATCATCTTCGACCAGAAGATGATGTAGTTGCATTGAAACCGGTCGTATTAATAAAATTTTATTTTTGTGGAAAATTGCTAATTTTTATTAATTATTAATTTGGTTTCGCGTTCTAGAATTGTTATTCTTACTATCCTATCATTAGCTTCATGCCAATTCTTTATTTCTTGTTTAAATATCTTTTTTAGAAGAACGGCTACCCCAGATTTTGGTCTCTTCGCCAGATTACTTTAGTTTTTTTTTCTGCTCAACTGCAGGAAAGAATATTATCACTAATCAATTCCGTTCCCTGAACTTTTATTTTTCATTCATGGCATCAACAGGGTATTCACTCCCAATTTTTCTATTTCCCTTTATATTTACTCAATTTCTCTCCACTCGATCCCCGGAAATTCCTTTCTCCATAAATCAAGGACCTTTTACGCAGTCAAAGCCGTTGTCGGCTAATCTGTCCGTCAAATCCGTTGATTTGTCAAGATATGTATTAAATTTGGAGACCTCTAGTGCTGATCATTTCATTCATCACCATAATACGCCCCCGTCTGTTCCAGTAGCACGTATCCTAATGTTCAAGGAACCACAGAATCTTTATAATTCCACTGTAATGAAATATTTCACATGAGCCAGATACTTTTGCTGTCCAGGATCATCAGGTTCACCCCTGACGACGTTGCTCAGCAACGAAAAGTAGGTTGTGCTAAAAAGATCATCAAAATGGAAGTGAAAAAGGTATTCTGTTTATTTAATCGTACAGGAGTTCCGGAAAATCGTTCCCTGCATCCGTTAGCTGTCACCGTGAGCTCGAGTCCCGGTGTACTCGTATACTCAGTAACATTTCTCATTCCAACGATTCCTTTTGGGTTACGAGAGTTGAGGATTTTTGATCAGTCCTATCCCGTGAACACTAAGAGTACTGAGTGAACAATTCTCATATATGATCACCCTGCGGATACGACTCCAATTTCAGTTCTCCGCCCGTCTAACGAGGCTTTAATTTCTGTGACTCCTTGATTTTCTTCGCTATGAGTAGGCTTTCTAACTTAAGGTGGGTTTATTTTCCACCCTTCATCCGATCCCTAAAACCACCAATTGTCAGTTACGTAAGTCGCTCATGTGTCAACGACATACTGCGATAACTAATCCGCGCTCGGACAACTGTGTCCGGATCTACTTCCTGTTGTGGTTAAAACGGACGCCAACGCATCGTCTGTCGAATCGGGGCGTTGAACTTTCCGGTCCCCCTGGAAACCAGACGACGATTTTCCGTTTTCTTTAACCCCATACCCATTATTCTCTCCATGTCTCCCCAATTGCTTTTTCGCACCCAAATGGTGCAAAATAAATGCAGTCGCCTTAATAACCTTTGTCATTGCGGATAAGGTCCTTGGGAACAGCAGGATAGTCAAACAAGGGGAGGAAGGAACCTCCAAGCAGGTTCACTTCCTCTCGCCGCCCGTTCCCAAGGCGACCCCAGTCCAGAGGGGTGTTCCGCACCCTCCTTCACGCCACACCCCACGCCATTCCCACTCTCGTCCCTTCCCCGTCACTTCCCACAACCCTCCCGTCCTCTCTCCGCCGCTCCCGTTCCGTCGGTCTCCCTTTCCACGAATGTCGCTCTTCCCACGTGGCGCCTCGTGCTCGGTTACTCATCAGGGAGAGAGTAAGAACTGGATGCGTACTCGAATGGGGTCCTTCGCCGTTGTCGGTGGATATCCCAGTTTTCCTCGGAAAGGTTTCGACGAGTGGTCCTCGGGTGCAGCGTGCCCTAGATATCGAATGAGAAACGAGACCTATCATTCCAAGTCGAAAGGAAGGGTAAAAAGTCAAGGGAATGACACAGTCATATCGAGCAGGCTCAAGGAGGGTATTCACTTGACATCTTTTCCTGCGAGCTGGTCGCGAATGCAGCAGTAAATAGAATTAGGAGGAGTATTAAAATTTGTATGAACGGGAAAACCTTCATTTTTTGTCTGTTTGAAACAGTCCAACTCCACATTGAATAACTCGAAAGCAATTAGGTACCGAGTGATACGGAATAAGGATTTTGGATTTTGGGTTGGAGATAAGATGCTGGGTATCGAACATAGTCCGAGGGCGATTAGCTGATGAGTCACAGTCTTCTCGATATTTCAATTTTCTTCAAAAAATAATTTTTAAAAAGTCTAAAGATAAATTTGCGGATTTAGAGTATTATTTATTTTCAACATAAAGTTATCAAAACTAAATCAATGGCAGTTTATAATTGTTCAAATATGTAATAAAATCGCAATATAATTTATTTACCTGCAAGATAAAATGTCTAGTAAACAGAGAAACATGCTCCGTGTGAGCAATCATTCCGCTTATTATCCGATATGCTTCCTTATGAATGTGGAGCCAATGCAGCCATCTTGTTATGAATGACAATCACGGACAGTTTATACAATCAACCACATCGCACTATTGAAGTCAAAAACAGCCAGTAAAGTTTATAACATCGTATTGATCCTAAGTTCCCATTGTGGAGGAAGTTGTCTCTTTGGAGCCTTCGTCAAACAATGAAATAGTTATAATAATTATAATCTGAAGCAGAGAAGATGTCGGGAAGAATATCGGGTAAGCATAATAAGCCTCTCTCATTATTTGTATGTCTGTACGATCTCTCAAATAATTTTTTTCATTGCGTTATATGACTTAAGTTTGGGTGATTACCATGCTTCGCTATGACTTAAGGTGATTACCATGCTTCGCTATATCGTCCGTTGTGAAACTCTTCGCGTCTTGTGTTTGTAAACCCCTTGCCACACATCATTTCAGGGGCTTGAAAGGTGCCATGTAGATTTAGCAATTTTTTCCTCTCTTTTTCACGATCTCTCTAGTAATGGTGATGGTCGTTCTCCAAGAATTTGACGCATGTAATATTTTTCATTCCGTAACATGAGAGAAGTTGCATGTACTCGTAACTTCTAATGTTACACGTAATGTACGTGACCACAGCTCTTTGCGTACTGTGCATGTCTGGTGTAGATGCACGCCCCGCGACACACCATGCCAGTAGTTTACAAGTATCATGTAAATGTATACTTAGAAGAAGAAGAGGCGCTTAATTTATAATGTGCTTTCTGTTAAGAACAAGAGAAACTTTAAATTGGCATAGATGACAGGAAAGTGCCCCTATTTGTTTCTAGGAGCTCAAAGAAAATAATCAACGGATATGTCACGATGTTTGACATGTTATTCTATCCTAAAATTGCTATATGTCACGAAAGGTAAGCTTTAAGCTCCGACCCGGTAAAACAATTCAGGCTTTTGCGCTGATTGTTTAAATTTTTGCCATAGATATTTTATGACTAACGGGTTTACGGATCACTAATGCTCCATAGAGAACTCGTTCAAGTTTCTAATTAGGTTTCAAGGTGTTCCTCCAAATAAAATTTCACTTTTAATTTTTATTGTGACGGGAAGGGCAATTCGATTACACTCTATTTAACTCTTTCCTTTGATACTGATTTGTGGTTTTTATGTTTAGAAATTTGAAGGAACACGTTGCTTATTTTTTCACAACGAAAAATAGCAAAAATATGCATTTGGCGCGTATGGTAATGAGTGTTATACTACATGAACGGTCTGACGTCATGGCTTACCATATGCGGAGAAATTTATTTCTAGACGAACTCAAACACGAAACGAAATTCAACGGGGGATATTTTAATGAGCAGAGTTTGTGTTTATAATTAAAAAACAATAATGTTCACGCAATTCAGATTTTTCCTTGAACGCAGATTACGTTAATGTTGTAGAGAAAAGTCTTAACTTCCCATGCTCAAACATCCAGTGATAGTGAACTCCAAAAATATATATGCTTGATTCACCTCCTACTTTACGCTCATAGACATTGTGCATATGCCATTATATTTTCCGATTAGGTCACCAGAATAAAACTAAGAGAGAGAGAGATAGTCACCATCACTAATGAATCCGATATCAAAGTAGGTCCCTCCGGTCAGTTAACCAGCGCCCTACCCAATGGACTACTCTGCCCCTTAGTTTAAATTAAAAAAGCAAAACGTTAAGCTTCCCTGGGGCACTAACATGATTGATCGATGTAGATGGGAATGTGTGTGTGCATGCATGCTTGGGTTTGGGTAAATGTGCAATTTTACATATTCATGGTATGTATAACTGAATATTTATGCGTATTTGGTGCTCCAACGTATCACATGATACCCGTCCTTGCGGAGCCTTTCGCTCTACTACGAAGACGTAGTTACACTATTAATATAGTTTGGTACAACTATAGTTACCTGATCATGGAGGATATATATCGTGGAATATGCAATATATATATATATATATATATATATATATACCAAGAACAGTAAAATTCATGGAAAACGTGCTGGTCGGCGTCAGGGATTCAATGGAAGTGATAAAACACAGATTTCAAAAACCCGTTCTAACCAACTGACATTTAGCCTTTTTTTTAGTGTGAAATTTCGATTAAAAACCGCCCATATAGTAAGGAGATACGCAATTAGGCTTCGCAAATTGTGACACCAAGAGGGGGGAAGGATTACAGCAAATATGACAGGATGTGAAAAGCACTCTGCGCAATATACGAGCACCATTAAAGTAATTTACTAATTTTTTTACGTCGGCAAGGAAAAGGGCGACTAATCAACTAAAAATTTGGCGATGTCCACTAACATTTGAAATAATTGATGGAAGTGGCGAATCGCTATTAACATCGGAGGTAGGGGGGAAGGGCTAATAACATGTGATTTCGTGCGTCAATCTTAACCTTCCACCACGCCACGACGAAGATATTTCGTGGCAAGTGTGAATTCATTCGTTATCAGTAAATTCCTTTACCTTTGAACAAGTGGGATACTTAAATAGTGCTTAAATTGAAATTCCTCATTCGCTCCAGCGCCAAAACAACAATTAATATTCGTTTGTAACGAAGCGAATTAATTTTAGCCATTGAGAAATGGACATGGTGACCTAAAGCCGGCGTATTTTTATTTAAGTATCAGCAGAGAAATAAATACATGAAACATTGGAAAGGTCAAACTTTTACCGAGCGTAAATGAAGGAAGACTAACTTGCCAGATTCCTACAGAATCTTTATTTTTCACGGCCATGGTTTCGTCGCAAGGCAGCATCATCAGGTGATGAATTTCTAATGAAATATTTCTTTGCATAATATTCCCGACCCCTCCCCCCACCCACAACCTTGACGTGGCTGAAGGACTTATGCTTCCTGATGACATATAGAGCTGGCGGAAGAATGATATTTCCTCCTGTAGGGTCACCCATGCCAGGTAGACCGAATGTCAGGAGTCAGAGGAAAGGTAGTTCGCGCTGCGTCTGTTCCTCAGTGAAGTAAATTCAAAAGCGTCGTACCTCAGTGAAGCGGTCATTTGAATAATGGTGTCAAGTTAAAATACCAGGAAGTTAACAGAAATTTTCCTTAATAAATTCTCCAATGAAAAATGATCCGAGTATGAGTCCTGGCAACTGTAGGACTCGGTCCTCTGGGCTGTGTATCCTGCTCGGCAGCGGGCGATGCAAGGCGTCAGCGATCGTATCTCACGAAATCCTGTATTTGATATATAGTGACAGCGTGTACAAAATCTCAGGCCGTATACCCTAGGATCATTGTTCAAATTCAACTTGTCATGATTCAGGAGGGATATAAAGAATAATCCTCACATTTTTTTACATTTCAGATATACACTACGCACTTCCATTTCCAACATTGAAAATGGTTAGTCAAAAAACGGGATCGGTTGCCACAATTAAAAAGCAATCTAAAAAAATCACGGCTGGGTACCACACACACACACATGCACACAGAGAGTTTGATTAAATGACTCAGGTCCGGTCGTCACATTTTAGGGCCGATAGGTGAACTCCAGAAAATATGAAATGCGCTACAACGGAGGAAGATTGCAAATAACTAGTACCAGTTTCAACAATTCAGTGCCACATGCCAAATTCAAACGTTTAGAACTCTACCCATTTTCCTACGATTCTGAGCGATGCACAAAAATTAAAAAAAAAAAGAGTTTCCACAATTAAGGGGCACATATTCAAGTCCGAAACAGGTTATAAAAAAATTGTGATCGACTTCCACCAACTCAGGGCCGCATGCCATAATTTCGAGCCGGTTATCACTTCTCTGGGTTGGTTTTCAAAGTCCTGACTGGTTGATAGCTATAATTACAATCACTCTTTCGTCCGTATGCCAAATCATAAGCATTATAATTACTGAAACACCTTAAACGTTCGAAAACTGATCGACTAAAATCTTTAAATATCATTATATAATGAAATCTGAGATCTGTCAGATATCAATGATTGGAATAATGGGAACGAATGGAAATTGGAATAAATAATTTCATTTCTCAGAAGAAATCAATGTTTTCTTCAATTAACGCTCTAATTTCAAAGATCAAAGAGGTTACTGAATATTGAATCGACCTTAAAGGAGGTCTTGAAACTAACGGAGCACTGAAATTAATTAAGTAATTTTGATGAGAACAAGTATGTCTCAGACGATGACTTTGATTTTCAAAAAAAAACAAAATGACGAGACGCTGTGATTACTATGCGTTTCAACTTGCGCAAGTCATGTTGAAATTCATTGTAATCACAGTATCATCAATCATAGCGTGTATGATGTACAACTTATACGAATGGCAATGAAGGCTTTAGTCTTGAAAATTCGGATATAATTATCTCCCGATCCCTTCACCATTAAGTTCAGCGTAATAGTTGATCCCAATGGATTTACTTGTGTGCCGCTAACCGTCTGACGACGTGCAGTGGTTCTTCCTGCAAATCGATTTACCCTCAATATTAAATAATAATATATATTACATAGCAATATTACGATATGAGAGGTTAATATTTCAACAGATAATCTCTAAATAGAAGTTTTCCAATTAAAAGATTTTGTAGCCCCACTTCCTACCCTAACTTTCCCATCATTCTTACCGAAAGAGTGCATATTTAACATGGGATCTTATGAGCATCCTGAATCCTCAGTAAAAAAAATATTACGTAAAATATAAATTAATATAGTTTACACTAATGTAAAACATTTAATGGTAGTGACAAATATTTCCTTTAAATTTATTTGTCAATTGTTGGTGTCGATTTGCAAATCAGTTTAATGGGAAGGGCAAATTGGAATTCTTACGGCCACTGTTTTCAAGGCCTTACTTTTTTAGGCCTCTTCTTACGGCCCTTTTCCGACTTAAGGAAATACTATTTAACATATTCGGTCTAATCAGTTTAACTTTAAAGTTTTTTTTATTAGCTCTCATAAGACCATTTTCTGTTTTGTTGCTAAATAAGACAAAATTTATTTGTTTTAGGACTTCCTTCCGACACATTAACAAATATAATTTTATATTTGATTTTTAAAAGATGGGTCAATGCTGAAATTTTTTCCCTAACATTAAAAAATTTCCCGGGAAAGGTCTCATTTTTTGCTATAAATACGATCGCAATAGGCATATCTAATTTATGCCTTTGAATTTTACATTTTTTTACGACTTAATTCGATCAATATTAGTATATATATTCCCAATGCGATTCATGAGCAAAGCCTATGCCCTGGATCGATATTAAATGGCTCTAATCTCCAAGTAATTGCTCATGAAGCTCAAAATTTACTGTTTTGTATTCTATGAAGTAACAGCAGAGGGATTGTCGCGTCACAAACCTATAGCTTAGTTAAAATCTTTCTTCTTGCCAATCAAAAGTTAGCGTTAGTTGAAATAGGATCGTGGCATTAGGTAAAATTTCCGTGTTGACGCGGCATAACGGAGACTTCCTCAGTGAATAAAAAAGATGATATTTTTTATTGTCTTGCAGCGAAATGCTTAAAGACTCCTTACCCGTGGAAATTTGGGTTGGTTGAAGAAAGCCAAATGTAAACGTGTGTGTCTTAAAAAAAGGATAGTCACAAGGCAGGAGACCGAAATCCTTGGCGCTGAGCTGGCCTGGATCCCGAGTGGAATTGCTACTACGTATCACGTCGAAGTGCTTGGTTGCATGTACTCCGCGCGCATGACACGAGGGATGCGGTGAACGACGACACACGGAGACGTCTCGGAAGGGGGACGGAGATGAGGGAGTGGTGAGGGGCGTTGTCACGTATGTCTGCACGGAGCGCGTACACGGAGTAGTACGCCAGATGCAGAATTATGAATGGGAGGGGCGAATGAGTAGAGGGAAGGGGGAGTGGGATAATTGAGGGGGTTGAACAGGCGAAGGAGGGGGGATGGAGGGCAGTAGTGACGGGAAGAGTCGTGAACGAGGGAGCATCTCGCGGCGCAGAAGTAGTTCTACATTTGGCCGCGAAGGTGGCATTCGCACAAGTTGCACATCCCTCACGGAGGGGTGGCGAAAATATAACGGTGGAAGGAAGCGGGAAATGAGTAAAATGGCTTTTCCCAAACGAGGAGGTAACAACTCATGCATCAAGCTTTCCGGTCCCTGCAGACCGCCAACGGCTGCATAAAATGATGACCCGCGGTAACCCAGTTGAACTTTGGAAAGAATCCGAGCAAATATAATTCACGTGACGATTCGCTGCAAAAACATTCACTTTTAGGCATTTCTTTCCCCTAAAGGCATAGAGAATCGTCGCTGTTATTAAAATTGTCGATAATATCACTTTTTTGAGTCAGTCTGAGTTTTCGTTGAAAATACTTCTTGAAAAAATCCCCTCAAAAATAAGGCAGCTGAAAAGCGTTTGGGCCCATTGATTACACAGGCCTACAAAAAAAATTTTTTTTTGTGCCGGGAATCTTTGTGTTGATTTTAACTATATTTGTAGAGCTGAATCCAAATATGAAATCCGTTTTTATTTAACAGCTCTACTTTTTTAGATATGGCACATGTTACGATTAGTTGTTTTAATATTTGATATACTATATTCCGGAAAATACTTTTCAAGGTTAAATAAATCTATAAGTATGCATGGGAATATATGGTAAAAGAAAATAGGAAAAATATTACAGACTTTGTGAAACGTGCATACTTGGAATATTTTGGTGTTAAGCTTGGTGACCAAGATAAAACATGGGCACCGCATTTTGTGTGTAAAACATGTACTGAACATCTGCGGCAATGGACAACAGGACAAAGGAAAAGTCTAAAATTTGGTGTGCCAATGGTTTGGAGAGAACCTGTGAACCATATTGACGACTGTTATTTTTGCATAGTAAATGTTTCGGGAATTAATCGAAAAAATCGCCACAAGTGGACATAAGTATCCAGATTTGCCTTCAGCTAGACGCCCGGTACCCCATTCAGAAGAAATACCGATCCCAATATTTCAGACGTTACCAGATATATCTAAGGAAGAATTTGAGTTATTTGACAACATTTCTCATTCTATTGACGATAGTGGCAGTGACTACGAGGGGGTATCAACAATTCCTCAACTATTTAATCAAGATGAACTAAGCGATCTTGCTAGAGAACTGAACTTATCGAAGGAAGCATCCGAACTACTAGCATCAAGACTGCATGAAAAGAATTTACTGCAACCCGGTACAAAACTAAGTTTTTATCGCACAAGGGAAAAGGATATGCTACCCTTCTTTACTCAAGAAGACAATCTTACATTTTGTTTAGACGTTAAGGGTCTTTTGGAAAAAAATGGGACTACTATCACAATATGATGCTAGTGACTGGCGTTTGTTTATTGATAGCTCCAAGCGTAGTTTAAAATGTGTACTTCTTCACAATGGTAACAGGTTTGGCGCAATACCAATCGCTCATTCAACTAAAATGAAAGAAGAATACGATACAATAGCATTGGTCTTACAGAAGATAAAATTCCAGGAACATCGCTGGGTGATTTGTGTAGATTTAAAAATGGTGAACTTTCTTCTTGGGCAGCAAAGTGACTACACAAAATATCCTTGTTTCTTGTGCCTCTAGAATAGCAGGGACAGACAAAACAACTGGATTAAGAAGGAGTGGCCTAAGAGAGAAAACTTGGTTGTTGGGAAAGAAAACATCATTGCTGAATCTTTAGTTGAAAGAGAGAAAATCATCTTACCGCCTCTACATATTAAACTAGGCCTAATGAAGCAATTTGTAAAGGCTCTTGACAAGGATGGACCATGCTTTGGCTACTTAAGACTAAAGATGCCCCATATAAGTATTGAAAATCTTAAAGCTGGTATTTTTGAGGGGCCACAAATCAGATAACTTACAAAGGATCCTTCTTTTGTCGAGTCAATGAATGAGATTGAAAAAATTAGTTGGATGTCATTTGTTGAGGTCATAAAAAATTTTCTAGGAAATCACAAAAGTGAAAATTATATTGAGCTGGTAAACGTTATGCTCAGTAACTTTAAATCACTTGGATGTACTATGAGCACAAAAGTTCACTACCTACACAGCCACTTAGACAATTTTCTTGGAAATTTAGGAGACACAAGTGAAGAACAAGGTGAAAGATTTCACCAGGATATAAAAACAATGGAAGCTCGCTACCAAGGAAGATGGGATAACCATATGATGGCAGATTACTGCTGGTGCTTAAAACGAGACTGTTGAACAAAGTGCACTCAAGAAAATCGCGCAAAAGAAGCTTCCGATGTGTTGAGTGATGTTTTTATGTATTTTTTTCTTTTCAATTTGTTTTATTACAGTAAAAAATTTTAGTATTTGTGTTCAATTGTATTGTAAAATTCTGTTGTGTTTGTGGGTGATTTAACAGCCCTAGAAATAAATCAAGTCTTTATATTTAGTGGGTTTTATTATTAATATAATATTCCCATATCATCATGTAGAAGATTTTTTTACGCAAGTAACAACATATCTATATCTTGAAAACTATAGCTGATAGGAAAAAACTAGTGTTATAATTGGATTCAGCACCTGCGATGAATAAACATTGACACACGTGTAGCTGCTAATTTTTTAATATCAAAATTCTCTTTTCTTCGTGTTCCGTGTTTACATCAAAATAATTTACTATTCAGTCCGATACATGTATTTTTCATATATTATGACACGAAAAATAAGGGTATGTCTAATGAGCCGAGAAATGCGGTAATTAGAACTAAATGCACTACGATGACACACACAAGGTGCGTTCCAAAAGTAATGCAGTTAGTTTTTTAAAGTAATTTATTGAACAGATTTTCCCAAACACTGAAAATTCTTCATAGCACTGTCCTTGGGCCTCTACAATTGTTTCCCAGCGACTCTGCCATTACCGGTATGGGCCCTGGAAGGCGTCTTCGGGGACCTCTTGCAAGGTCTTCGTCAAGGCTGATTGGTTCTCTTCTATGGACGAAAAAAGGGTTCCTTTCAGGGCTCCTTAATCCGAGGGAGCAAAGGTGGGGCAGCGTTGGCAGCTGGTGTTTGGCCAGGAACTCGCGGACTCGTAGCTCGTTGTGGCAAGGCTCGTTGTCGTGATGGGGTTTCCAGGTAGGGGAGATGTCTTTTCTCGTCCTGATGACCCTTTTTCGGAGTCTTTCCAGCATATCCACGTAGTAGGCAGTGTAAATTGCCTGTCCTTGAGGAACAAACTCCTTATGGACCACTCCTTTACTCTCGAAAAAGACAATGAACATTGTTTTCACTTTTGATTTGCTCATTCTTGCCTTTTTGGGCTTGGGGGACTGATCGGTGTGTCACTCAGACCATTGGCGTTTTGTTTCTCGGTCGTATTCCAAAACCCAGATTCCATCTCCAGTGATGACGTTATCCAAATATCCGTTCATCTTCAATACCTTGCAAAAGTTCAGTTGAAATTTCCGCTCAGTTGGTCTTTCGTGACACGGTCGGCGCACAGCGGTTTGCAATAACTGACGTCTTGCCGCCCCCACAGCTTGAAGAGCACTGAGACCGGTTTCGCGGTAAACGCCGGCCCCAGTGGCGGCGGCGTAACGTCCTCATCTGCCAATCCAAGGGTCGCGAGTTCGATTCCCGCCAGGGTGAGATTTTCTCCACCTAGGGCTTGGGTGTTTGTATTATTGTTACTTTTGTGTGGTCATTGTTGTTCGATGTAAAGGCCAAAAAGTGCTGTTTTCGGGGCATAACAAATCTAAATAAATAAATAAATCTTAGCGTCGTCGCCCCCCCCCCACGTACTCCAAGTGGTTCGATCCCACGACGCGGGGGAATACAATTGGAATACTTTTGGAACCCCCCTATAAATAGTCAATAGAGTGATTTTAGCAACGAGGAAAATGTATGTTCTTAGTCTTATTTAATTACCAGTCTTCAACATTCATTAACACTACACTCATACTTTTCAAAGAATTAAAATTCCTGGGTATATTATTTCAAAATATCATATTTCCCCGAAAGCTGAATGCCACCGTATAATTTGAATTATTATACAGATAGTGATATTGCAGTATTTCTATTGTCCATATCATGAGTTTGATAAATTATGGTATGAATATACTATCAATTAGAACATAAATAAATCTATAACTTCGGGCCCAACATTACAGCTGATGAATTACAATGGATTTAAAACCACCGAGAATAAGAAGCAAAACACCAAGAACACATCACACACGTGCCCGCCGGAGTCCCCAAGGCCGACTCCATAAAGATCCCCGCCAAGACCCAATGCCCTACATGCAACGCCATAAATGATACAAGCGCACTTGTAAGGGAATGTTAAAGAGGGCCACAAAGGCAATCCTAGCTGTGGCTTGAAACTCGAGATTATGGAGTTGTGACTCACGTGATGTGAAGTCATATTTTCACAAACTTGTGACATCATTATTCTGCCTACAGTCGATTTACTGCCCTGACTTTAACCTTGTGAGTTGAAACCACCGATATTACCGTAAAATATGACGATGGTGAAGCCCGTTCCCTTAGGCATGTATCACAGGAATGTACCCTTTTTCCATACCATACGGTCCAGATTTAGGTTTCAGTGATGGCAAGTCACGTAACGCTAGCAAAGCCACCCGTTTATTAGAATGGCCGAGCCGGAGGAGCGACTTATTTGAAGTGCCAGATTCTCGCGTTGAAGTTGTCTTAAGGTCGGCTCCATGAGAAATCTGGAGGAAAATTATATCTTTCCTCGTGGCGTATCGGGTTGTCAAACTGGATGGAAGATGCTGGGACACGTTGAGTATAAATGAGAATATAAGGCCATCCAAACATGAAAAGGGAAAGCACGACTAATTCTTTAAGAAAGTATTAGACACTCGTACTTAATTTACGATATCGAGGGAAGCATAAAGATCTTGCTTTAAGTCAGCATAAAAACTAATCCATTTAATTAAAGAAATACGTGACTGCATAAATGTCCGTTTTCATTCGATAAATTAGTTATTACGACATGACTATGATTTTTTCTCCAAAGATGTTGTAAAAAAATAATTTTCTTGTTTTACCTTTTCTTCAATATCATCATCACGGTTACCAAACGGACTGGTTTGTATCAGTTCTCCAAACCATCTTGTTCCTTGCCTTTCTCTTCATAACTAAATAGTTTCTTGTATCGGCATTTACAATTACTTACTTTTCATTGATCATCCTTGACCTTCCTCTGTAGTGTTATGTCCATATTTTTTCTTCATTAATGATCATTAGTAAGCTATCGTAACTTGTCCCATAGGATGATGTATCCTCCAAAAATCCCTTAAAGTTCTCTCACGTCAAAAAAGAAAAACACTGACTTCCATCGAGATAGACATCAATTGTGCTGTGGGCATTGATCGGTGAAATCAATTGGAATCTTTTAATTTACAACGATATCTCGTAATTTCAAATGCCCACGGGAAGGAACATAGATAGGAAAACAAGTAGGTGTGGAACTTACCAAGTAGGAGTTGCGGATGCTCAAGTATTAGTTAGACATTGAGCAATGGATTGTAATTATTACTTAGCATATTATATTACAAACCAGTTTGATAGGCATGTGAGGACAAATTAATGAAAAAAAAAACAAATTAAATCAGGTTCTCAAGTAATAGAAAGACTACTCCAAACATTGACGCTGGAGGGCATGAGTTTGAGGTGATAGAACAGTCAAATTATATAGGATTTGTTTTCGACGAACTTGGCCTACGTAGTAAGGATTTTAAAGACGATTTGGGTAAACGTGCTTTAATAAGGGGGAGCGAGTTGATGAGAAGGAATGTATGTGAACATCTAAGGCAACAGGCTTGGGGAAACTTTAAATGGGGCGTAGTTTTGGATGACTCCGAAAATTGGCCGTAAAGGCGGGAGAAAAAGAATCGATTGGAGCCTTTTAAAATTTATCTGTGGGAATGAACAGAAAGTGTAAAATTGATGTAAAGGAAAATAAGGAAGAAGTTTTGAATATAGAAGGGCAAGAGAGCATATCATCGGAAGAAATTCAAAGAAGCTATGAAAAGTGAAGCAATGTAGTTTGCGTGACAGCAGAACATTGAATACTGATAAATGGGAGACTTTTGGGCAAAAGGAAGCGGAGAAAAAGAATGTGTGTCTTAGACCGAATGATAGGATTTAGAAAGCAAGAAGAATAAAAAACTGGTTTAACCTCAGGTATCACATATATTTTAGTGTCGTGCCTTAGAAATTTAGTAGTGGTTAGACCTTGTGTCCATTTAAAAAAATAACCTACCTTGACCGGTAGCCTACTGTTTAAAACAATCAAAAAAGTTGTTCAAATAACTTCGACAGTCAATCATCCAATGTGTCTAATTAAAAATTCACGAAATATAAGGTCACATTTAACCGGTGTGTTTACCAGCAGATTGCCGCGTGGCGGTAAAGCCAAAAACTATAGAATACTTCAAACAATTTATTAATTTGAGGATACTTAGCAAAAAAGATCCTGTTGATGGAAAAATGAAACAATTTATTCAGTCATTCAATATCGTTTGCGTGGTTCGCAGAAAAATCAAATAGAGAAGGGAGAAACGTAAAATTATCGAATTATAATGAAACACAAAATCGATTGTGCCGAATTCTTATGATTGAGACCTGTCAGACTAAAGCTATGGCCATGAAATGCAAAGACTATCTTTGGCCGTGAAACCGAAACAAAAACAAATTTTCTTCATTTTTGGTGAGAACTTAAATGGTTAATATAAACCATTATAGTAATTTAGGGCATTCTGTGTGAAGTCTTCATTCTCATTTTTCTGTAACCCTCGAAGGAAATGATTCTACTAATGAATGACTGCACATGATAGCTGCTGTTGCAGTTATTCTGACCCTTATCAGCACTGTATAACCAGAGAGCAATTAAAGGAATACCTTTCCGAAGTAGAACCCAATTAATTTATTTTTAACTGTGAAGTCACGGAGTCTACTGTTAAAAACGTCTTCAAAACACTTTAGAAACAAAACAGAAAATTATTACGATTATTTCACGCCTGAATTTGTCTTGGATGCAAGTATATTTTAAAACAATATTAATCTTTCTAATATTTGTTTATCCATACAATGCCACGTCCTTATGTTAACGTGGGCACTATCAAGATTCGGTATCAATTACAAAGGAAACAATCATTCATTTTGTCTAAGATGTTTCGTGTACCGGTTAAGTATGGCATTGAGAAGGGAAGACAAATGGAATCAATACTCCTCGCGCTAAAATTTGCCGACCCGGATTTCAACAGTCATTCTCAAGGTGGGAAGTGAGAGGATCGCGAGGGAAAGGTTATAGGAAAGGAATAATGGCCTGGTATGTGAGGGTCTGAAGTCGGGCGAAGGAAGAAACTTAAGTTGAGAGCTGGGGAAGGAAGTAAACGTCTTAAACGTTAAGACGACGAAGAAGACAAGGCTAAAATGATCAAAAAAAGGTTATTGGAAAGCGGTCGTTTTAAAGGATTACGTAAAGGAACACTCTTAGAAGGTCAGATCTGGAACTCGTTTGAAGAAGGAAACACTAAGGACAACACAGCAGAGTAGGAATGAATTATGTATTCATGTTTTAGTTTTCATTTTCGTTTTTTGGTTTTTTTTGAAGCTATTAAAATTTCCGACATTTCAAGGAAATCTAGTTTTGCACCTTTTTCCTCCACGTGTAACATCTCTAAGGTGAAATCGCTCTGTTCTCTCGCTCATATGGTCTTCTCAAATAAGATAATTTTGAAATTTTAGCAGTCATTTCTTTCTTATGTTCCATTACGACATCATTACTTGCAATTTTTGTGGCACAGTTTTGTCTAGGATAACATAGGACTTCCACGCAATCACACGTGAATAAACAATAAGAAATACAATTTCAGCCTAAATGAACGAGTGTATTCAAATAGGTCACCCCAGAGGAAATTGGAATGCTGAACAAGTTCACCGCCAAATTGTGGACTAGGTCAACTTCTAGTTCACTACGAAAAATGGTTGACTCGTTTATTTTATTTCAAAACGGGTTTTGACCTTCTTTTCCCATACAAAACCAACTGGAAGAAGCAACGCAAAGGCTACTTCTAGTGAAGTTAACGTGACTCTTTCTCTGAAATCCACATTACAGCGTTACATATTACTCCAAAACGTGACGGTCTAGAACGACACCGTTAATACACACTTGGTTTCCCCAAAACTTTATTTTTATTAAAGGTAGCCTGCCGGATAAGGTAAGTTTTGGGTGGCCACACAGATCAACCACGACTACATTGCTAAGCATCAAATTACGTGAAGCAAAGTGAAATCTTACACGAGACCCTCCTTCAATTTCGCATACTTTCTACCTGCTTTATTAGCATCCAACACCTTATCCTTTTCCTTCCTCTACCTTGCTTGCCGAATATTCTCCCCCTTCCGACTTTTTAAC